>BSBM01000789.1:4322500-4750000 GCA_027924585.1 Larix kaempferi | reverse complement strand
TCACATACTCGAGCTTGATAGCTCCTTTCTGCACCATATCCCATATATAGAAATATAGGATCTCTATGTGCTTTGACTTATCATGGAACACTGGATTCTCTGTCATCTTGATACAACTCTGGTTGTCACATAGGATCACAGTGGGGTCCATTTCTAAGTCAAACAATCATGATAACAACTTCTGAAGCCATATCGCTTCACAACTAGCAGAGCAAGTAGCTATATATTCCGCTTCAACTCTGCTGAGAGCCACAGTAGACTACTTCCTGCTAAACCATGAGCTCATGGCAGATCCTAGATAATAACATCCACCCGATGTGCTCTTCCTGTCTGATACACTTCCATCCCAATCAGCATCTGTGTAGCCATACAATCTAAAATCATGATCTCCAAGATAATATAGACCAAATTCTATTGTACCCTTCAAGTACTTCATCACATGCTTTGTAACTATTAAGTGAACACGTCTAGGTTCCACTAGATACTGACTCAAGGTGTTCACAACAAAGCATGTATCTGGCCTAGTGTTCGTCAGATACATTAATGACCCAATAATCTGCCTGTACAGAGTTACATCCACTAACTCTGATGAGTCATCTGCTAACAACTTCAAGTTGGAATCCATGGGAGTGGCCATGGATTTACATTCCAACATATCAAATCTTTTCAATATTTCCACAACATACTTTCCCTAGTTGAGAAAGATTCCTTCTAAGCCTTCCCATACTTCCAGTCCTAGGAAGTAATGCATCAACCCGAGATCTTTCATCTCGAACTTTGCAGAGAGTTTCTTCTTGCACTCGAAAATCTGTTTCTCATTCCCAATTAGAAATAGATCATCCACATACAACAACGATATGACAGGTTCATCATCCATAAGTTTGAGATAAAGGTTAGGATCAACTTTAATCTTGGTAAATCGCAAGCTTGTCAAGAAACTGTCAATTCTTCCATACCAAGCTTTGGGAGCTGGCTTCAACCCATAAAAACCCTTCTTCAGTTTGAATACGTGGGTTCTTCTATATTCAATCTCAAATCCTTATGGTTGTTCTCTGTACACTTCTTCCTCAATCACACCATTCAGGAAGGCTGTCTTTACATCCATCTGATGTAATTTCCACTTCATCATGGATGCAAGTTCTGTGATGGTTCTAATGGAAGTGTACCTTGCAACTGGTGCAAATATTTCTTCATAGTCAATTCCCTCTTTCTGAGAGAATCATCTGGCTACAAACCTTGCCTTATATTTTTCAATGCTACCATCTACAGAATGCTTTATTTTGTATATCCATTTGGAGGATACTACACTCTTGTCCTTTGGTTTGGGAACAATATCCCAAACATCATTCTTCATTATTGATTGGTATTCCTCCGTCATTGCCTCTACCCACTCTTTCTTATGAACTGCCTCTTCATAACTAGTAGGTTTTTGATCTACAAGATCACACATCAAAGACACATAGTTGGAGAATGGCTTTGGTTTCTTGCTCACTCTAGTGGAGCCTTCAGGAGCTCCATACTTTTCTACTCCTAGTATAATATCTCTAGCCCATGCTGGCTTTCTCTTTCTTGATATGTTTGTGATGGGGGGTTCTTGTGGTTGTAACATGTCATGGTCTTCAGGTGTCTCTTCTTCAGGGGCTGGTGTAGCTTCTGTAATTCTGGGAGGTGCATCTTCTTCATATACTTCTTCATACTAGCACTTCCTAGATCTCTTAAGAGTTTCTTCTTCATCAAATGTCACATCCCTACTAATTTCCATACGATGGAATCCTGGGATGTATATCCTAAATGCTTTGGATGCCTCAAAACACCCAACAACTATTCCCTTCTTTCCGAAAGGGTCCAACTTAGTTCTCTTTTCTTTTGGTATGTGAATATATACATGACACCCAAATATCTTGAGGTGGATTACCTCAGGTTTCTTCCCTGTGAACACTTCTTATGGAGTCTTGAATTCAAGGGCACTATGGGATAGTCTATTGTGCACATAGACTGTTGTCCTGGCTGCTTCAGCCCATAGATACATAGGTAGGTCATGATCATGTATCATTGTCTTCACTGCTTCCATAATGGTTCTATTCTTTCTTTCCGCAACACCATTTTGTTGAGGATTATAGGGAGTGGTTAGTTACCTCTTGATTCTAGCTTCTTTACAAAAGACTTCAAAATCCTTCGAAGTGTATTCTCCACCATTATCTGTCCTGAGTATTTTGATCTTCTTTTCTGAATGATTTTCTATCAAGGCTTTGAACTCCTTGAACTTTTCAAAGACTTCATTCTTTCCTTTTAGGAAGTACATCCAAGTCTTTCTTGAATAGTCATCAATAAATGTAAGGTAGTATTCATATCCACTCAAGGATGTGGAGGGCATTGGACCACATACATATGAATGGATCAGTTCCAAAGTACTTTTAGTCTTTGTTTCACTCTTTGGAAATGGGTTCTTGATATTCTTGCCTTTAGCACATTCTTTGCAAGTGCCTTCATGTTCGATCTTTAAATATGGCAATCCTGTCACTACTTTGCTCACATAGGGTAGTGCTTTGTAGTCGATATGAGACAGCCTTCTATGCCATAGCTCAATTGGACTAGTGGATTCATGAACAATGAGAGCTTTTGGATGACCCTTGAGTTTATATAGACCTTCTTCCTCTTCACCAATGACAATTGCGTCCTTAATAGATTTTCCTTTGGACCACATGAGTACTTGTCCATATATGAATGCAACCCTATAGCCTTTCTTATCTAATGCTGAGATAGAAAGCAAGTTCTTCTTCAACCCTGGTACATATAAAACTTCCTTCATCTTCATGGAGGCTCTAGAATCAAGCTTGTAGCTTGCTTCACCAATTCCCTTGATGGGATATTGATAATCATCTCCTAAAGATAGTTTCTGTGGGGATGTCTTTTCTTCAAGTTTTGAGAGAGTTTTATTTTGACCTGTCATGTGCTTTGAAGCACCACTATCAATAAGTTATGTATCTTCTCCAAGTGTCACGGACCCAGAGAGTGCAGAGAATAGAACATAATCTTCTGCATCTTCTTCTTCTATTCTAGCTCTTTTCTTTTGAGGCCTTTTCTCCTCTTCTTCTTCTTCACTATCATCTTCTGCTAGACGTGCTTGATGTCTTTTATGATGGAAACTCTTCTTTTTCTTTGAGGGACACTCCCTAGCAATGTGTCCTATTTTGTGACAATTGTAACATTGGAATGAGGAGAAATCTCTTCCTGAATTAGCTCCTCTTTTTTTTTTAAACCTTTGTGAAGGTTGAGACTCCTTGTGGCTTCCTTTCTTGAAGTTTGCTTGGATTCTTCTTCTTTTGGTATGGGTGGCTAAGGCTTGATCATCTTCTTTGAGCAAGGCTTCTCTATTGGATACCCTAGCTTCTTCTTGAATGCAATCCTCCCATACCACATCAAACTTCATACTTTCTTTTATGGCACACATGATTTGGATGAATGACTCCCAAGGTCTAGTGAGACCATACCGAGCAGTCATGACTAGTTCATCTTCATCAAGGGTATCTCTAATAGCATCTAGTTGTTCCTTGAACTCGGAAACCCTTGAGAAATAATCTTGAATAGATTCTCCTTTATTAATCTTAAGGCTCTTTAATTAAGCTCTCAAGTTCATCTTCCTGTTGATGTTCTTTCCTTCATACATTCTGGAAAGGGCATCATACATTTCCTTTGGGGTCTTCTTGGATTCCACTTGGGGAATCAAGTGGTCCTTGATAGAATCGAAAATTATTCTCTTTGCCCTAATCAAGTCCTTCTTCTACTTTTCTTTAGCTTGAGATTCTGCAGGTTTTGCAACTTCATCCTTGATATATTGGACAAGATCATTCTCTTCAAGAATGAGACCAATCCTATATTTCCATGCCCAGAAATTCTCTATACCCTCTAGCTTGTATTCAAGCTTAGTGCTTGGAGCCATCTTATCCAAGAGGTCATAGATATTGAAGTTTCTCAAAAGATAGAATAATACTTACCGGGAGATGAGCTTGATAGAATTGAGATTACTGGTGTGCTCTACTTTTGGAAACTTCAACTTTTCACCTTCCGGATCTACAACAGAATTTATGGTTTTTTGGTCTTCACTTTTCTGGTTTATTGGTGCACAGGTTCGCAGCTTTTCTGGTTCACTGGTGCACAGGTGCGTATTTTTTCTAGTTCACTAGTTTTCTAGTTTTCTGGTCCAGAAGTTAAACTGGGGTTTGACAAAGATCGGGGTTCTACCCACTCAAAAAGTTTGATTTAGGGCTCAAAACTTTGATTTTGAGGACGGCTATCCAGCCATGCAATCAGATTCCAAAAATTCCAACTTTTGCAGAAACCCTAATTTTCACCAGAGGAGGAGAGAGGGTATTTTCACCTTGTGAAAGATGTCCTATTCAGGTTAGCTCTGAGACCATGTTAAGTTTATCCTAATTTCACAAGCAAGATCACTGAAACAAACACAATCATAAGATAGACAAAGATTTACCTTGGGAAACCCTCATGGGGTAGAAAACCCAACAAGGCTTTCCTCAATATAGATAATCAACCAATAAAAGATGTAGTCCTCAACAAGAGCTCCTTCTCCTCCTATGCAGACCTCTCTCTCTCCTATGCGCCAATCACAAGTGAGTGAATGAATGAGATAAATGAGGAACACACCTCCTCTATTTATACTCAACTCCTAACTGACATTTTACCCTAACAGGGCTGACTTCTCCTAGGAGAGTCTAATAAACCTTAAATAACTAACTTAGGGCCAACCCCATAAGGGAGATCTAATAACGCTAGTTACCACACTCTCTCAGAGGAATAAACATCTCCGGATATACAATAGGGTCTCTTCGCAAGAATGAAACATCTCTGGAATAATAAAGTACAAATATAATATTCTCAGAAGTTACAATATTTCAACAGGATTTAGGATAAACTATTAATGGGGTAAGGGATTATGTGTTAATGGCTTGGGTGGTTAGAGGTGTAGGGATTTAGGGGGTTTGCGACTTAGGACTTACGGGTTTAGGCCTTTAATTTCCCTCCCTTATCATTAGTCTCCCCAAATCCTTAAATTTATGTCCCTTGCCCCCCCTCTCGTATGTCTCTTCTCCCTCTCACCCCCTTTATCTCCATCCAACACTTAAAAACATAAATTTGTGAAGTTAATAACGTGCACGCATTATTTATAAGAAATGTGCTCGCATTTCATCCAACATTAAGCGCACCAACAAAAATATTTGAATTTAATTATAATGCGCACGCGTAATTTGAATTTAAATATAACGTGCGCTCATTCCTGAGCACCTAATCACCCACTCCTCCCTCGCCCACATGTCATCCACAGTCCTATGTGGTTGGTTTGGACTTACCAAACATATGCTATGGAATTTACTGAACCATAGCTAATTAGACATTTCCACCATTTTTCTCAATATGCATGTTTTTCACCACTGTGTACAACATGACATACATGACCATTATTAACGAAATTTTAGGCATAGATAGAATTTTTTATGTAGATTCCAAATATATATTTTTTTATAAAAAAATGTTGATATTTTCTATTTATTTCCTAATTTTCTTGTGTCATCACTCCTTAAGTCAAAAAACATATTGTTAGTGTTTATTTCGTAAATTTTTCATTTCATAACCATTTAAAAAACAAATTGTATGCTGCACTAGTAGACACCGACCTCTACATGCTATAAAAAATCCAAGTCTAAATAACTTCATAATACCTTCAAAGGTTGCGCCCACATTTGATGTACCGTTCTCTAGGTTTGATCACTTACGTAATTAAAAAAAATAAAAATAAAAATAAAAATAAACATTTAATTTTGGAAAAATAGTGTTTCACTAGTGTTACGGGTTCTCTACATGTATACCAATTTTTGCAGCTCGAAACCGTAATTTAGGCATTGAAAGGATGCACCCACAAAACATATACCTTATCATTTTCCAACAAAAAAAAAAATTGACTGTTAGAAAAAATGAAATTTGACATAGTTATGTAAATTTTCAATACTTAAAACTTATATATTCGGAAATCTGACTCAATTTCCTATTTTTCATCTTTTTTACTTGATGCAAGATATCTTGTGTAAATATCTCAAAAAAACCATGTAAGTTGAGGGATGCCTGATTTTTCAGTTTTCTATTGCATCTAATGCGCCAAAAGTGACCCTCATTAGCTTGCACATGCCCTTCTTTTAAATACTAAATATATAATAATTGCTCTAAGATATATAAAAATACAAATCTTAACATTATGTCTGGGTTCGTTTATAAAATCAACTACCAATAAGGTACCAAGGTATCTAACCTTTATATTCAAACAAAACCCAAGTATTGACCTTTATTCTTCTAATGCATATCAATGGAATTGTGAACATAAATTCAAATCACGCTCGCTAAATAAGATACCAATGTAACCTATAAGTACATTCTTCAAATTTATTTCAATTCACATAATAAAACCTTATACTTTACTCGTTAACGAGTTGTCTCTTCGATATCTTTCAAAATCTAATCGTAGATTGTTATTAAAATGCATTTTATATGAACTATGACCATAATATTTAAATTATCATACAAATATAATATAAACTTCTTCCTAAAATATATTCATTTAATTATAAATATATACATGTTTAATTAGAATATAATGTATCCTAATTCCTATATCTATTTTACACTTCCTTTTAAGACATATAACACGTTTAAGCTTTAAGACATATAACACATTTAAGCTCTATAACAAATAAGCTTTTTACTCTCATATCCTATATATCTATTTAACATCTTTCATTCACATTGAGGCGAACACATTAGTGAGTATCTTGACTATCCTTCTAACATCTCTTTAGAATCATAGCATGTGGTTTCGTTTTAATATCATACATATCTTTAACACATAAAGGATAGATACTCATCCTATCCCTTATACATTTGTGTGCTTGCGTATACATTCCTTCAACTATACAATATACCTTTTATTTAACTTTTGTGCAACCATGGCATTACAACATAGGAGCTAGTAATATTTTGGAGTAATATAGGAGCATTCAAGTTATTTTGGAGTAAATAATTGCATGTTATTTTGTCCTCGTCATAAAACAATAAAAAGAAAAACCCACATGCTTTGATTCTATAATTACACTACATTTAGACTAGTTTCCATGTTGACAATGGCCATACCACTTGGTCTAGTCTTTTATATGCTTGTAACATTGCCACTTAGTATGATTTTACAGAGGCTTTAGTTTTCTTAAATTGTCATTTTATTGTTTCGTGGCATTTGATAAATACACTATTTTTATGAAATCAATCTCAATCAAAATACATATTAATTCCACTCATAAATTAAAGTAATCATATCACTTACCATTAATTACATAAATTTCTATTTATTGTTTATTAATATTTACACTAAGTTTTTCCATTAAATTTAATCAACTAATAATCAACTACTATGCCTATCACATATTCACTAAATTTATTTTCAAAATGACCTAAACTTATATTGTCTATGTAATATCTACCACGTGAAGGAAATATCCAACATCTGTTTTTAGAAATAATCCAAACATATTCTTTCGCCATAGCAGAATGCAATGTTTGTGTGATTAAACAATGTCAATTCACTTGGATTTTCATGATATACTAATCAGTTTAATATAATATGCATTAATGTTATTTGACTTTGACTTTAATGATATAATAATCATTTTAATACAATAAGACATACTAAATTCGAAATTAATCACACAAAAAAATATTATAAAACGATTAGACAATTGCAGTATTAAACAATGTTAGTAGACTTTGACTTCATTGATATAATAATCATTTTAATATAACACGACATACTAAATTATAATAAAATCACCATATATATATATATATAAAGATTAATCAACTGGTTTGGTTTGAATTGAAGGTTGTGTTTGTTGACTGGAAACCAGACTTTTTTAAGGAGAAAATTGTTGATGCTTAGAGACAAAGCATCTTCCTCACGAAGAATTGTTATTCATGAATAAGAAATAATATAAAACAAACCGTAGTTATAATAAAATATATATGAACTTGGAGGGCACTCTTCCTTTAGATAAACTTGGAGGCACTCTGATCGGCAGTGCAATGCCTATTTATTTACAAGAAGCAGAGATCATAGTAGTGGCGATTAATTTACAAGAAGCAGAGCAGAGATCATAGCAGTGGCGATTAATAGACAAACATTATATTGAACGGCAATGGCGACGGAGGTTTTTGGAGAGGAGGGGCAAGTGAAGCTCTTAGGTGCGCCTGAAAGTCCATTTGTTCTCCGTGTTTGCATAGCACTTGCTCTTAAAGGGATCAATTACCAGCTCATCCCAGAGAACATGCAAAATAAGAGCGAGCTGCTGCTGCAATCAAACCCTGTTCACATGAAGGTTCCAGTTCTCATCCACAATGGAAAGCCTGTTTGTGAGTCCATGATTATTGTGCAGTACATAGACGAGACATGGGACACTAAGGGACCAAATTTTATGCCCAAAGATCCATATGACCGAGCCATTGCCCGTTTCTGGGCTGCCTTTGTAGACGATAAGGTAATTGATTAATTCATTCACAATCACCAGATCCCATCGATCCTTTTTGTGTTTTTTTTTTTAAATTTGATTACTTTTAGTATTATGTTTGGCATAGGCTAATTATATTCGGTGGCATCAGCTCGTTCCATGTATTCGAGGAGTTTTCTGTGGCCAGGGCGAGCCGCTGAAGAAAGCAGCGGAAGAGTTCGTTACGAACATTGTATTGATAGAGGAAGCTCTGAAAACGAGCAGCTGCTTCTCCGGAAAACCATATTTTGGAGGAGATGAGATCGGCGTCCTTGATATCGCATTGGGTGGGTTCTTGGCCTCGTTTCTCAAAGCCCTCCAGAAGGCTACCGATACCGTTTTAAGAGATCCGGAGATAATGCCGTTGTTAAGCGCGTGGATCGACCGATTCTGTGAGTACGACACAGTGAAAGAAGTTGTGCCTGATCCGGCCAAACAGCTGGAAACTTTATCCGTTGCGAGAGCTACTTATTTAGCATCGTTATCAGCCGGCAATTAGGGCAAGCCAAGTCGACCAATAGATATGAGATAGAAGATGATATTTAAATGAACGCGGGATGGACGACTTTATTTTATTTCTACGTTGTTGTTACCTAGTTGAACTCTTCGTTTTTAATTAGAAGTAGCGCCTATACTTTTGTTTCGTTTTTAACTAGAATTAATGCCAATGTTTTGGTGGACTATTGGTTAATCCGACCTCTTTGTTCCTTGTGCTCAATAAAAGGAAGATGCATCCTTTCAGTTCTGTTTATTGCTCAATGAAAGGAAGATGGATCACTTATTTCTGTTGCTTCCATCAATGCAGATGCATTATCTGTTTTGCAGGTTTAATTATTTATATGTAGATGTTTATATTTTAGAATTTGGGGTAGATTTATGATTATATTTTTCTTAAATTGTATTGTCTAGATTGATTTTATGGAAACCATTTAAAATTGGAAATAAACAATTATAAAAAAGAAAAAAAATATAAAAAACAGCGAGTAGTTGATGCATAAATAACTAGTAACAAATACATAATGCATAAATAACTTTTATTTTTTTTCTTTGTGAAAAATAAGTTATAAATTTTATAACTTATAAATTTTTCATTCACCCTAAGTTAAATAATCATCCTAATTATAAATGATTTATATCCTAAACACTTATATTTGGAAATCTATACATAACAAATTAACGTTAACGATTATTTATATGAACTTACGTAATTAAAACCTCAGCCTCACGCTTTCAATGGACCTTCCTAAAGCTGATGCACTCGTCGTGAGTTACACAATGCCTTATAACTCATAAAGTATCAGCGAACTCATCCCGTAGAATCAAGGAATTCATTTGTTCTCACAATTATTATTTTATCAAACAATTGAAGTTACAAACATTTCCAAAAACTTTGTTAAGACGTTTCCAAAACTTTATAAAATGTTTTTTTTAACATCTTTGAGACATTTCATCAAATCAAGTGGCATGGTTCTTATTTGTAACTTGGTTAATTCTTTTCAAACTTTACAAGAAGTTTTATGTAAAGTTTCTAACATAATTTCTTAATAATGTTTAAAACACATCCTAAAATATACTTATTTCATAAGTTAGTGAGTAACGTGTTATGAAAGGCCTCGTAATTTAGCTGGTCACGTAGATTTAAGAAGCGCGCATATACTCATTTATTCATATATTAATTTGTACGTAAACAAAGAGAGTATGTTTTATAGTATGTACCCATTTTAATTGTAACAAGCCATGGGTTTGAAATGAAAAAAAATACTTATTCTATATCAAGTAATTAGTATGTGTGTGTTAGAATTAGGTATTAAAGGGTTAAATTAGGTTAAATTAAAATATAAAGGAGCAATAAAGAAACGTCTTTATTTATATTTATTATCCAAAATTATTGAGACATCATTGAAAAAAATGGACAACTAGAATAATTATTGTAGAATAATTATTGAAAGTAGAGTTTTTTAAATAGGAAGTGTGTGTTAGAATTATGTATTAAAAAGTTAAATTAAGTTAAATTAAAATATAAAAAGTAAATAAAAAAATCTAATTTTTATATTTTTTATCCAAAAGTTATAGACATCAATGAAAAAAATTGGACAACTAGTAATGAGGGTTAAAGAGACGTGAGCAAAAAAAAATGGACAACTAGGATAACTATTGAAAGTAGAGTTTTTTAAATAGGAAATGTGTATTAAGAGGGTTCAACAAAAGAGTTTTTGAAGGTATTCTTTAATATATCCTAAAATTATAGTTACTCTTTTATATCTTTGGAAGGTGTAATGTCTCTCAAAATCATAACAAAAAAAATATATGTTTTATCTTCGATTGTTATTCTCATTGTTCTAACACCAGCATAGATCCATCTTAAACCCGTGTCTATCAAGCATCAAGAGGGATCCAATTTCTTGAGGTGTATTTCTTTTTTTAAATTTATTCTCAAGAAATTTGATCTCTCTTGATTTATAGATCCTAGTTTAAGTTTTAAGTTTTTATTTTATAAACGAACATCTATTTTTTAGTTACTTTTCATAATATTTTATTTTATAAACCAACATGGATTTTTTTTAAATACTTTCCATAATTTTTTATTTTATGAGCCGACATGAATTTATTTAATTTTTTTTAAATTAAAAAAATTACTTTTTACGTTTTATTAGATGTAACACTACATGTAGTTCGCTATATACACTTTACAACATCTCCCCCATATTGGGTTGTAGAGCACCTCGTTTCACTCACTGCAAACATCCTTATATCACTTGGTTGTTTTGTAATCATAAAAGTAACATGGTTATATTACTATTAAGCTGCCACAACCTTATTTAAGTGACTAAGTTATGCACAACTCTCAGCTTGAGTTGTAGTAACTTCTTCACACTTGTAGTGGAATTATTAACACCATGGCGCTATCACCTTGACTCCTTATTGAACTCTTAACTATCTATGATTATATTAAATGAACCTTGGACCTATAAATTCTCACGGGTAAGTGCAAGCTAATGAGGGTCACTTTTGGTGCGTTAGATGCAATAGAAATCTGAAAAATTAGGCATCCCTCAAATTACTTGGTTTTTTTAGATACTTCCACAATATATCTTGCATTAAGTAAAAAATATGAAATGTAGGAAATTGAATCACGCTTCCAAATATATAAGTTTTATGTATTGAAAATTTACATAACTATGTCAAATTTCAACTTTTCTAACAATCACTTTTGTTTTTTGGAAACTGATAAGGGATATGTTTTTGTCGGTGTCTCCTTTGAGTGCCTAAATGATGGTTTTGGGTTACAAAAATTGGTAGACATGTACAGAACACGTAGCACTAGTGCAACACTATTTTTCCAAAATTAAATGTTTAATTTTTAATTTTTTTAATTATGTAAGTGATAACACCTGAAGAACGGTACGTCAAATGTGGGTGCAACATTTGAAGTTCTTAATATATTTATTTTGACTTGGATTTTTTATATCATGTAGAGGTCGGTGTCTACTAGTGCAACATACGATTTTTTTTAAATGGTTTTGAAATGAAAAAGTTATGGAAGAAACACTAACAACGTGTTTTTTGACTTAAGGAGTGATGACACAAGAAAATCAGGAAAAAAATAGAAAAAAATCAATTTTTTTTTAGAAAATTACATATTTGGAATCTGCATAAAAAATGTAATCTATGCCTAAAATTTCATAAAAAATTGTCTTATATGTCATGCTGTAGAGAGCGGTGAAAGACATGCATACTGAGAAAAATGGTGGAAATGCCCAATTAGCGATGGTTCAACACATTGCATAGCACAGGTTTGGTAAGTCCGAATCAACCACATAGGACTGTGGATGACACACATGAGCATGAGAGGTAGTTATTAGGTGCTCAGGAATGCTTGCACGTTCTTTTTAAATTCAAATATTTGTTTCGCGCACTTGGTGTTATAAGAAATGCTCAAGCATTATTATTCACATAACGCATGGGCATTATATAAATAATAACGCTCGATTGTTATGAAATGCATAAATTATGTTTTTAAGTGTTGAATGGCGATAAAGGGGGTGAGGGAGTGAAGAGGGATACGAGAGGGGGGGAAAGGGACATAAATTTAAGGAGTTGGAGAGAGTAATGATAAGGGAGAGAAATTAAAGGTCTAAACCCATAAGCCCCAACTCCCAAAACCCCTAAATCCTTTCACCCCTAAGTACCTAATCCCTTAACACATAATTCCTTACTCCATTAATAGTTGATCCCTAAATACATTAACCTATAAAGGTATACTCCTTAAATCCCTAGTCCAATAATCAACCCTTTCTCTCCCCTCACTATTGTCCTTATCCTCTAATCCCCTAAGCCCTTAACACTATAACACCTTAGAACTTAATTCCTAACCTCTTAAAAGCTATCCCTGTTACACCTAAAATATTACTACCATTAGTTTCAATGTATACATCCCTGAAGTTCCATTGGCTAAGTCATTTGCTTGGAAGGGACATCATTGTGCTTCTACTAGGTTTTGAGAGGTTGTCGCAGGCTGCACTCATGCAACCTACGACATCACACCTTGCTCCATTACAGGGTGTGATGAAGTCAGTTAAATGGCAAAAATAGCTTCTTCAGGCTCATTCTCGAAGGTTGCTGACTTGGATCTGTATCCCTGACATTTTGGAGGAGCTGGCATTCGGTTCCTAACCTCTTGGAAGGATCTCCTATCTCTCTCCTACCATATATCAACCTACCCTATCCATACCCTATCCACTTAGTCCTTTATAAGTGAAGCTCTACCCCTGTCCAAAAGGAGGAAGTCTATAGTGTCTACATGCTGGTGAAATCATCCTTGAGAAATCTCTACTCATCTATTAGGAGACTCATACTTCCTTGGGAGGATATGGAAAAAGGCTTGGATGGAGAAGGGATGCAGCGTTAAGCCTTGGTTGTAGTTCTATGTCTCTACTCTGTATTTCCCTATTTATAATAATACAAATGCTTTCCACTAATAATGTTAATGTGTGATGATATTGAGTAGTTTACCTGCTTAATTGTTTACTTAGATCTCTTATTGTATAGATGCTCTTTACTTGTGTTGTGTTGTTCTTTGTGTCTTAACATCTCTTGCAGCTCATATATGATGACTGCTGGACATGGAACAATATTTAGGAGAAAGGATTGTGAAGTAAAAGGTAAGACATCTAGTACTTGATCCTTAATTAGATCTAGGAAATCCATTTGTAGCCTATTATATTTGTTCTAGACTCACATTGAGCTAGGGAGATCCGGCTCGTGTCCACTCGAGTGGATTATTCGTCAAACAAATCTGGAGACCATACTAGGGAAAACATTGCTTTCTAGTTGTAAAGTTGAATGATATTTTTAGTTGATTTCTTGCCAAGCCTTTTTATTTGTGATTTGCTTCTTATGTTGGTTTCACCATCAGATCTTTGCTTTCAAGACTCTAATCAACTTCCTTTGGATCTACATTCCCATTCCCAAACCTGTTTATTGCTCATTACTTGGATATTTGGCTCTTTTTTGAACTTAGATCTCGCCTGTCGCACCTGGGTGATATACACAAAGTGACATTGTGTCATTCTTTGTCTCTGTTCTTTGTCTGTTGGCTTGTCATCACTACCGTGTCATTGTCCTTCTACGACAGAGTCGCACTCCCCGCATTGGTGAACCGTGACGTCGTACTATGTACAAGCATAGAGTGCGCCAATCTACCCTTTTTTCCATGCAAGAACCTTTTCTCCTCTTTTGTTTTGAGTGTGGTTTGTATGAAGACTCCCTCTATACTGTATGATCCAGTCAGAGATCCCTTTTGCTTTGTGTGATTGAGTTGTTTGGTTTTGTTGAAGTCATTTTGGGTTCCCATTTGGGACAAATCTGAGATTTGGTAGTGGTGGATACTTTGGTCTTCCCCACCTTCATCCTTTTCACCTTTGCATTACCTCCTCTCCTAGCCTGATCTGATCAAGTGCATTCGATCAATCCCATACCTCATTCAGTAGAGAAAATTTCAATTTAAAATGGGCTTTCCAAAAATAATACAAATTCCATGTCATCATGTATTAGCCAATCAAAATGCTTTAAAATTCAAAAAGGGAGCACTTAAAAAAATTGGAGGGAAAAAATAAAAAACTACTTTTTTGGATCGCATTTTCAACTTATGTACTTGTAGGTTTACTCAAATTTCAAGTGGGAGGACTCATTGGATGCATAATTAGATTATGCATCCAATGAGTACCCATGTTGCATACTTTTAACAAGATCCACACCATGAAAAATCAAAAATACATTAAAAAATGTGTTTTCTCTCATTAGAAACACGTTTTTTAATGTATTTTCAAATTTTTATGGTGTGGATGTTGTTAAAAGTATGCAACGCTGGTACTCTTTGGATGCATAATTTAATTATGCATCCAACGATTCCTCCCACTTGAAATTTGAGTAAACCTACAAGGAGATAAGTTGAAAATACGATCCAAAAAGTAGTTTTTTTACTCTATCTCTACTATTATTTTCTTATTTTCTTATTATTTTCCTTAGGAGGCCCATTTTTTACCCAAATTTCATCTAATGATGCATTTCATTTGTGAAACTTGCTTGCTTTAGTGCTTCTTGTTACTATTTGACTTTGAGTGTTTGAATGTATTTTCAGTTCATTGAGTGCTTGCCTTCTCTTGAGAATTTTCTGAGTTGTTAGAGTGCTGCAAGTCATCTTTTCAATTCAAGTACCCATGTTCAAAATCATAGTCGTTATCAAATTGTCATTTGATGCACTCATTGAAAGATCAAAAGTACTTAGCTTCCATTGTTTTTTCAAGATCATTTGAAGAATTGCATATGCATTGGAATGTCTCATTTATGAATCTTTTGCAAAAGTTGAAAGAAAATTGCGTTATTTGTGTTTTTCATGAATTGTGAGTATCTCATTTTCTTGAAAAATTCAGATAGACATCTAGTTTTACAAAAGTAGTCCCATGCTTGGAAAGTTGCATTGTATCTTTTGATTTTTATGCTTTTAGGCCATCGTAGTGAAAGTGAAAAGTTTGCACACTCTACTTAGAGATCCTCTCTTTTCATTACTTAACATCATTTTCATTTTGAAAAGACAAAAGAAAAAGAAAAAACATGTTTTGATTTGGCTTAGTAGTGTTGTGAAATTTTTTATGTTTCATTGAAAAGGAAAAGAACATTTCAATATCATTTTTCGTAGATTTGGGATTGTGTTACATTGCATCATTTTTGGTAAAATTGTTGGAAAGAAAAATAAGATTTCTCCTTCCCATAGGTAGCATTCATCGAAAGAAAAGCATACCTTTTGCATGTAGTTAGGGCCTGCATTATGTTTCCGATTATGTACTCACCTCATGCATTCACCTAACCGTCTAGATAAAATTAACAGTAGAACTAGGGTAAAACATTTAGAAACTTGTGTGTAAGTTAGAGATGTGTTCCGGCATCATTAAGCGTGGCAGCTGTCGCTATTTTCCAGCAATGTATCCTAGGGGTATTTTAGTCTTCCACATACTTATTAGTATATCGAGCTCCTTCATGTACCCACTAAGTCACCTTGAGTACTTTCCGTATATCGAAGGGTGTATCACGTACTCGGTAGTATATCAGAAGGTCTCTTGCCAAACAGTTGTGCATTAGACATCACCACTACGGATTTGAGCTCCCACGTACCTTGCGTATATCGGGAGACACCACTAGGATTCCTGAGATCAACTGAGTTAACCTTTTGGCCATCTTGGTGGAGAAATACACCGAGAATAGCACTCAGGGACCTACTACGCACGTACTGTCCAAGTAATCGGGTATGCAGGCAAGGGTATGGTTCCAATCCTCCTTGTCATGTCATATTGTTGGACCCTGTGGTATATCACGAGTTGCGAAGCCTTGACAATCCCGTGAGGATCCAAACTTTGAATCCACTCTTATCACATAAGTTTGCTTGTGGCCTTAGTTTGTGTAGGGTTTTGTCTGGTCTGCTTTTCTTTTAGATTTTCTTAGGAGGAATTTTTTTTTTCAGTCACTCTGGCTGACTTTCCTTGGAGAAGGTCATGTAGAATCCAAAACTTCCCACCCGAATATCCCCTTAACCAAGAGGTAATTTTGAGGGTGAGGATGGATCCACATGCCAGGGTCAGGTCACACAAAGTGGAAAACCCCACTTTGAATGTTGGAGGACTTTTGTTTCCTCATACTCCTCCATATTCACCTACCTCTCATCCCCCGCTGGATGAAGAAGCACAAATTCCCACTTCACAAGACTTACCTCCCGTCGCTCTGGGAGAACCTGGATCGTTGGAATGGATAAATCAACCCCAGAATGACACCACAACAGCTATTGGTCCTTCAGCAGCTTATTAGACATCTTCTACCGATCACCCAATGGCCCATTTTGTCGTTGCACCCCCACCCAATCAGGCTAGTCCTGACGACCACTTGACACCTTATCGCGAGCAGTTGGCTCATTTACGTGCCATGGGTGAGGAGTTTCGAAGTCAAAACTTTCAAATAAGGTTCAACGATAGACCGATTCCAGGTCTCTCTTTATCTTTCGAGTCACTGGAATCATCCACGCAACACGTGACCACTACTAAAACTAGTCAACCATCCATTCCTACAAATGTATCTCCTAGACAGGAGGCCATTTCAGTACCCCCCATTATTCAAACCATTGAAGGACAATAGTCCAACACTCCCATAACTACAACAGTTAGATAACCTGCTCCTCCCCCACCCCAAACTTTGAGGGGAGGATACTCTTTACCCCCTACCTTCTTTATGGGTAGTGGAAATCCTATGGTGAATAATCAACAACCTGTGTTGGGTCAACCTTTACCTAGTGGTCAGCAAGTTGTTGCTGGGGGGAAACCCTTGTCTCTAAACCATAATACCGCAGTCGGAGTTCCTATCGGTACTTCCATTGGAACTCCCCTACCTCCCGGACCTTCCACTTCGGGACTATCCCATGTTGGGGGACCGTCTAGCATAATCAAACCTCCATCGAGTCAAGTGTATCTAGGTCATTTTAACCCTGTGCTGGGTCAACATAACCCCAGAAATGTACTCTATGGTGTACCATACCTCGGTAATCCTTACACTCTTTGGAGACAGCAAAATGTTTTACAACATGGACCTCCACTTATAGTCCCTCCACCCACATTTGGTCTACCCCCACCTCCCATTGGAGGCGGCGAGGCCCCACATAATTATGGAGGAGGCGGACCGCTACCTTTTGGCGACGGTCCACCTCATTCTGGTCATCATGGCACACCACCCCCCGAAGGCGGTAGTGGAGTACCATCCCACCCTAGAGGTGGGGGTGGAGGACCGTCCTATCCCGACGGAGGAGGTGGAGGGCCAGCTTATCCTGGTGGCAGTGGTGGCGGACCACCACCCTACTATGATGGAGGCGGAGGAGGAGGTCCTTACCCATCTGGCAGCAGTGGTGGTGGACCACCACCTCCTCCCGGCAGAGACAGTGTAGGCCCATTCTATTCTAGCAGTGGTGGTGGACCACCACCTCCTCCTGGTGGAGGCGATGGATGCCAATCCTACCCCAGTGGTGGTGGCAGACCACCACCATTTGAAGGCGGCCCACCCCCTCCCGGCGGCAGAAGCAGGCCACCACCTTATGGTCATGGGCCACCATATTATGGTAATGGATGACCCTACTATGGCGGCAGACCTCCATTTGGTCTGGGCAGCACATACCCCTATGACCATTTTCCTCTTGGTACACCTTATGGTTAATCAATTCAAGGTCCTTATGCACCTTATCCGTACTATCAGTACTCGTAGCCTAATCTACAGCTTCCCTTTTTGGATACTCTAGACCTACCTGACCTGTCTCATTTCACTAATGACCCCATTTACCACGGAATCAATTGGCCACCTATTCTGCTGAAACTTCCGTCTGGTATCCCAAAATTTGATGGCAAGCTGGGTGAGGCTCCTAAAAATCACGTGATGACATATGATGGACGACTTGATCCGTGTTAGGTTGTTTCAAAGGACTCTTACCGGTTCGGCTGCCAAGTGGTATATTTAACTACCACCTCATTCTTTTCCCGATTTTGGTTCTCTTGCTATGAACTTTTTGACTCACTTCCAGCTGCCTATAGGGTACGAAACTCGTACAGAGCTTTTAACCTCGCTCCGTCAAAATACCGTCACTCATGTATCGGATCATATACATGAGTGGCGAAGGAGATGACGTCTCAATAAGGCTCCTATTCCTGATCAACTCCTAGCGGACTGGTTTACAAAGTCTCTCCAACCCATCATAGCACGAGATGTTTCCATGGGTGGTGTTGTCACCAAAGAACAAGCCATCACATGTTCCCATTTTCTAGACTTAGTCTATGCTCAATCCGACACGTTGTTTGATATCCTTCCTAATGCACCCTGCAACACTTATGACCCCGCAAAACCACCCAAGGGACCCCAAACTAATGGCATCATTGGATCCCTTACCACCCAGCCTTCTGCTCAAATTGTTGGTTCATCGAACCCCAAGGGTTCCTCCCCATCACCAACACAGGATAGTCACGTCACCACCAAATCACCCACTCCTGCTGTCATCGAAGAAGTGAATTCTGTCTCATCAACTTCACCTCAAAAGTCCGGTGGCAAGAAGAAGAACAAGGGGAAACCTAAGAAGTCTTCTACCCAGCAGGAACAAAGGAGCACCCCTGATGATACCAAACAAAAAAGGAAGTTAAAGTATCCTTGTCTACTATGTGGTGATGACCATTTCTCTAAGGAGTGCTCCCATAGAGACAAAGTTCAAAAGTTTCATAAGGGAAAACCCACACCTGCACTTCTCAACAATCCTTTTCCTGCTCAAAATTAGCAGTCGATCGTTCACACTTCTTCTTCCCAAGGAGAAACACCCAACACCGCACATGTTCTCATCATGCGTAATGAGACCATCAACTTGAACACCCTTTCTCGTTTGTATGACTCTGTTCCAGCTAAAGAACCTGTTGGAAGTAATGCTGAACAAGATTCCACCTCGATGTCTGAAGTCACCGTACCAACTGCTCCTCTCACCATAGAGAAGCCTTCTTTAGAGTCAGTATTGCGTCCACCCAAGAGCACGATTAGAAAATCAATTTTCAATCCTAATGCTCAGGCTGCTCAAAACTACAACATTGTAGAGGACCTAGCAAAATCTCCTTGCGCTATGTCAATGCTGGAGGTTTTGCAAAACTATCCTAATCAGCGTAAAACTCTCCTCCCTGCCATCGGTGCACTTGACCCAGATTCATCGAATACCATTATGTTCCGGCTAGAATACTTCAAACGGAGGCTCTCCCATCAGCTAGCATATCAAGTTGGTACAAACATTACTGGGAAGATAATCCATCATTCCATTTTGGACGAGGGCGCCTCCACTTCAGTCATGTTGATCTCATGTTCGAGAGCCATTGGCTTTCCCGAGTTGAACTGTTTGTTGATGTATTTGTAACTTCGGAATGTATTTCATATATGTATATTGTATTCCTATAGAGATGTTATTATTCCTCTATACGGAAGTGTCGTCATTTATATTGTAAGTGTCGTAAATTATACTTGATGGGTTATTAGACCACCTTGGTGGGGTCGGCCCTGTATAAGTCATGTGGGTCAAAGGGTTATTAGACCACCATATTGGGGGTCGGCCTTGTCAGCATTATGTTATGTGGTTAAGTTAAGGCCGACCGAGTAAAGGTTATTAGGCAAGTCAAGTCATGTATAAATAGAGTGCCGGAGGCACTCTATTTGATCATTCACTTTCTCACTCATACTCTCATTGGAGAGTGGCGCACTTGTGAAGGAGGAGAAGCTGCTGCTAGGAGAAGACTATCTCTTGTACCTGGGTTGTATCATTTTTCTATCTATCTCTGAGGAAGTTGCGGGGTTTTTCACCTTCTTGGTTTTCCCCGGTGAAACTCCATGTCTCTTGTGTGCTTGCTTTATTGTGTCCATGATTGATATGTTGTAGATATGATGTACATGTTATTCTCTCAGGTAACATCCTAGATCAGATTGTAAATTCTAAAAAACTAACATGGTATCAGAGCTAGCCTGAAAGAAGGCATGATATGGCATTTATGACACTTGTTGCACTTGCGAAGCTAGGGCTTGATATAGCAAAAACCCGTTTTAGGATCTGAAACTCTTACAGGTCGAATATAATATCCCCAATGTACCTTTTGTCTAAAGAAAAATATCTAATTCGTTGTACTTTGTGTTTTATGATTTGTACAATCTAGGGTTTCTGCCTCTTCCAGATCTCAATCATAAACAGGTGACCTAAAAAAAAGGTCACAACTTGGGCTAAGAAGCTCCAAATGAAATTTCATAAAAAGTGACAGGTAGGGAACGGATAGTAGTTTCACAAGTAAGGTTTTCGAAGGCCAAAGTTGAACCAGTGACACGTGGCATGCTGTATAAGTTCACACTCCTATTTTATCCCATAAAAAGGTCACGTTGCGACACTTGGCATAACTCTCTCTTAGAGAATCCAATTAAGGTCAGAACTGTGGGGTTGGAAAGATGACAGGTGGGGATACCACAGGTCAAAGTTTCAGACCCTGTGGAGTCATAATTTCGGAGTTACACCAAAAACAATCAGGTGCATATTTCTGTCAAAATAGAATTGGATTTTGAGCACATTCATTCATGGCTCCGGAGAAAGTTGGTATTTTTGTAATCGGAGACCATGGCTGAATTATACTCATCAAAATCAAAATTTAGAGACCAAGATCAAATTTTTTGGTTGGGTAGAAGGCTGGGCTTGATCAAAACCTAGTTCGAGACTTTGATCGGAAAAGTGAAAAATTAGGGCTTCTACAAAAATGGGAATTTTTGAAATCTGTGACCATAGCTAGAAGCTCCTTGAAAAAATCGAAGTTTAGAGCTTTGGATCAAACTATTTAGTTGGGTAAAGCTCTGGGAAACTCAAACCCTAATTCAAGGTCCTCCCTAGTGAATCCAAAAGTTTGAAAATAAAATTTGAAGGGTGAAACTTTGCAGTTTTGAAATTCTGAGTATACCAGGTTGATTAGCTCATCAAGGCACATCTTTCTATCCTTTCAAATGTTTGAAATTCAAAGTTTAAATTTTTAGGGTTTCCTTGACAAACCCAAATCCAGCTCCAGATCCAGTTTCTGCAACTCAAGTGGATTGGGTTAATCCTAGAAGAAAATGGATTGGTCACCTGCATAATTGAAGAAGTTCCTGTTTCAGAGGGAGATGAGGCTAAAGCCTTACATAAGAAGATTACAAGCAATCTCGACAAGTATGAGTTACAGGTATGTTTCGAAATCTGTTCATGATTAAGTTTATGGTATGTTTGTCTTCATTAAGGTTAGTACAATCTTGATTAACTTTAGACTTGTTGTATCACCTTAATAAAGTTATGAATGCATGATAGAAGATATTCATTGATTAGGGTTTTGACACTTATGATTGTACTAATGCATTGTGGTGTTGTATGAGGTTGATGTTGTCCACTAACATGAAAGGTACAACAAGAAAGACAAATCATGTTCTAGTTCAAGAACATATGACCATGGTGACATGAAGACAAAGGTTCATCCATTGCCATGGATCACATAGAAGATCTACTTACGAGGTATGTATAACTTGGTTACTATGGTTAACCTATGAGATATGCAGGTTACTAGCACAAGTCACTTAAGAGAACAAGAAGACATAATGTGGGTATGTTAGACAATAACCAGCTAACATATTAATCCATGTATGTTTTTTCTATATCAAGTTAGAATCCTACCTTGTGTTAGAATCTCTTATATAAGTATACATGGCATGATTGATAATGATTATTCATTGAAGTTAATAATCATGGGTTTAGGCATATTATGCTTCTTACTTTGATTGATTATATGACTAACCAGAAGAGTCCTATGGTCAATAAGAGTATGCATGAGTAAAAGAAGTATTCCATGAAACCTTGAATACTAATGTTTATTATCTGTGTTTGAAATGATCATGACTATACATGTTTAATATTATGTTGTTTTAGTATCTATACTAATGAATGTATGATTATGTATGAGATCTTGAGGATGGCATAATCATGAAACTAGTGCACACTTAAGCATGCATAGTGGTCCAAGATGAATATAAGTCCAAGGACAAGTAATCGAGGAAGCAAAGATCAAGAGGGAGCACACTCCAGTAGTTCCTGCAAGGAAACAAGTATTGAGAGGGAGTCCACCCTACAACCAAACAAGGATAAGTATTTGAATTGTCATTTTTTTGCATACTTGTTTGTTTAAATAATATTGTTCAAAGATGTATATGCATATGTTCCTAGACTTAGGGTGTGTATTACGCATATTAGAATAACTGCATTAAGGAACAGTATACTACTAATATGCATGTGATGGGTAAGTGGCCTATGGTACTGTACAACATTCCATTACTACTTATCTAGAATGAAACCTCTTTGTTGACATGTCGGGAGTTGTGCACACTCTTAACAAATGTTCTGGTAGAGATTGGAAGGCATCTAGAAAGTTACGGTATATGGATAAATGTTGTATTGAAGCATTGGCTAAAATAATGCATTACTGTATGACATATTTATTTATGTGTAAGAATTTGTTCTGAAAACTATGAGATGTTTCTAATCATGCAATTTAACTTGCTTTGTAGGAAAGATCGTATACAATCACCTACAAAAGGACTACAACATTTGTTCCAGCAACGAAGTTCAAACTATCTATTGAAGATATTGAAGAGTCTGAAGTTCCCAGGATAAGGGATACAGTAAAAGGATGTCATGGTAGAGAAGTACCAATCGATCATGTTTGGGATGTGTTCCAAATACCTGAAGGGAAGTTTGTTGTGACTTCCAAGTGGATCTATAAGATCAAGCATGCTGCAAATGGTAGCATGGAGAAATACAAAGCAAGGTTGTAGCTCGTGGCTCCTCCCAGGAAGAGGAATTGACTATGAAGAGAATTTTGCACCTGTAGCCAGATACACTTCCATTAGATAAGTACTTGCTCTGGCTGCAGTGATGAAATGGAAGGTACACTAGATGGATGTCAAGACATCTTTCTTGAATTGTGTAGTTGAAGAGGAAGTTTATGTGGAGCAGCCACTCAGGTTTTAGACACATGACCGAAAGTCACATGTGTGCAAACTGAAGAAAGCCCTGTATGGTTTGAAACAGGCACCTAGGACCTGGTATGGCAGGATAGATGGCTTCATATCCAGTTTGGGCTTTACCAAGAGTAAAGCGGATTCCAACCTTTACTACAAGGTTGAGGAAGGCAATCCAATGATACTACTATTGTATGTGGATGACTTGTTTGTAACAGGTGAGGATAGATTGATTGTCGATACGAAGAGGAAGCTTGCTGCCGAGTTTGAGATGAAGGACTTGGGGATGATGCACTATTTTCTAGGCATGGAGGTGTGGCAGAGTGCAGATGGAATCTTCCTTGGACAAGGGAAGTATGCAGTAGAGATCCTGAAGAGGTTCAGGATGATGAACTACAAGGCCATGGCTTCTGTGTGATGCTTCATCTGATCCGGTTGATGTCATTGTGTATCGTCAGATGATTGTGTCCTTGATGTACCTAACAAACACGAGACCAGATATTTGCTTTGCATTGAACACATTGATCCAGTTCCTGATGGATCCCAGAGGTGTTCACCTGGTTGCTGTAAAAGCATATTCTGAGGTACCTAAAGGGTACAATTGATTATAGGCTCAAGCATGATGCGAATCAAAACTTTAACTTGTAGGGTTATGTTGATTCAGATTGGGCAGGTAGTGCTGCAGATAGGAAAAGCACTTCTAGATGTTGCTTCAGTATGGGATCAAGTGTGATCTCTTGGTTTAGTAGGAAGTAGTCCTGCGTAGCACTGAGTACAGTCGAAGTAGAGTATGTTGCAGCTTGTTCGGCTAGTTGTGAGGCAGTATGGCTCCGAAAGCTACAGTCTGAGCTATTTGATCTCTCGTTGGAGGCTACAAGTATTTTTTGTGATAGCTAGAGTTGTGTGAAGCTGTCTAAGAACCTGGTGTTCCACGACAGGTCGAAGCACATTGAGATCAAATATCACTATATCAGGGATATGGTGCAGAGAGGAGCAGTGAAGCTCCTGTATGTTGCGATGGATGAGCAAGTTGTGGATGTGTTGATGAAACCACTAGCCAGAGTGAAGTTTGAGTACTTTAGAGAGAGGCTTCATGTTCTTAAGATTTACAACACTTCGAGGAAGAAGTGATGGACACATTTGTAGGATCCATTCCAAGCATGGTGAGAGGAGGATCCTGCCCATGGCTGTGAATGTAAGCGCTAGATGATGAGCATCAGGGCGATGCTCCAGTTACTGATCTGTATATGCATCATGGTGGATACAATTGTATGATCAGGTAGATCATGTATATTGATATATATAAGGTTGATACATTGTATGATCAGGTGGATCATGTATCTGTGTATGTATCAAGTGGATACATTGTATGATCAGGTGGATCATGTATGATGATATGTATCAGGTAGATACTTGGTATGCATCAGGTGGATGCATTGTATGATCATGATGATCATAGATGACGAGCTTCAGGATGTTGCTCCAGATGACATGCATCACGATGATGCAGTGATGATGATAAGGATGATCATGTACATCAGGACGATGTATGGTGAGTATCAGGTTGATACTCTGTGGTCGTGGATAGGTTGTGCAAGGGTAGCATGTAATAAGTTCTAGAGATTTGTACAAGATGAAAAAGGCCTCAGATGCTCTTTAGAGATCTTGCTTAGCAAGACACTCTTTTAAGGTTTTGCTAGACCACATGTAATAAGTCCTAGAGATCTGGATAGGATGAAAAAGCCCTCAGATGCTCTTTAGAGATCTTGCTTGGAAAGACACTCTTTTAAGGTTTTGTGGGGACCACATGTAATAAGTCCTGGAGATCTAGACAGGATGAAAAAGGCCTCAGATGATCTTTAGAGATCTTGCTTAGCAAGACACTCTTTTAAGGTTTTGTGGTAGGGGTCACATGTAATAAGTCCTGGAGATTTGGACAAGATGAAAAAGGCCTCGGATTCTCTTTAGAGATCTTGCCTAGAAAGACACTCTTTTAAGTTTTTGTGACAATAACATGTTAAAGATCCTGGGAGATCCAATAGGTTGAGATGTGTGCTCGTAAAATGGTTGGGATGCTCTTTCGAGGTTTTGTTGATGCACGTAATCAGTATTGAGGATTCCACAGTATGGCCAATGATGATGAATACCTACAGGTGGTGGGCCGACATCCAGTATGAAAAGAGACTGGCTCTGTAGAACTTCCTATGATGAGTAGATCGGAGATTGATTGAGATAGCAGCAGCAGCGACGATGACGATGATTCGATGATGATGATTCGATGACGATGATGTAGTGATGATGATCAAAAGAAGAAGAGTTGTGCTAGCAGATCTGTGTCGAGAAATACCTTCCTAGTTAAGAGGGAGTGTTGATGTATTTGTAACTTCGGAATGTATTTCATATATGTATATTGTATTACTATAGAGATGTTATTATTCCTCTATATAGAAGTGTTTGTATTCCTATAGAGATGTTGTTATTCCTCTATACGGAAGTGTCGTCATTTATATTGTAAGTGTCATAACTTATACTTGATGGGTTATTAGACCACCTTGGTGGGGTCGGCCCTGTATAAGTCATGTGGGTCAAAGGGTTATTAGACCACCCTATTGGGGGTTGGCCCTGTCAGCATTATGTTATGTGGTTAAGTTAAGCCAACCTAGTAAGGTTATTAGGCAAGTCAAGTCATGTATAAATAGAGTGCAGGAGGCACTCTATTTGATCATTCACTTTCTCACTCATACTCTCATTGGAGAGTGGAGCACTTGTGAAGGAGGAGAAGCTGCTTCTAGGAGAAGACTATCTCTTGTACCTGGGTTGTATCATTTTCTATCTGTCTCTGAGGAAGTTGCGGGGTTTTTCACCTTCTTGGTTTTCCCCGGTGAAACACTATGTCTCTTGTGTGCTTCCTTTATTGTGTCTATGATTGATATGCTGTAGATATGCTGTACAAGTTATTCTCTCAGTTAAGATCCTAGATCAGATTATAGATTCTGAAAAACTAACACTGTTCTCCTACCACTTTGAGAGCATTTGATGGACGTGGCTTTCAACCTCATGTGTTGCTACAAGCTTTACCTATCAAGTTGGGGGGCAAGGCCACAACCATTAACATGGAAGTAGTCGCTACCCCATTAGATTACCACATTCTACTTGGTCGTAATTGGTTTTACGCCATGACTGCAGTTGCCTCATCAGTCTTTCGCATAGTGCAATTGCCCCATCAAGGCCAAATTGTCACAGTCGACCAACTAGATTTCTGCGCACTTGAAACCACTTCTCACCCAGGCGATAATGTTCCTTCCATTGGATAACCTTTGTAGAAGTATGAGAGTGTCGAGGTTGGCCTCCTTAAGGATTCATCCCTTATGGGCATTTTTTCTACTCCAGTTCCCCCCAACCATGTTGCCACGGTGAACATAATCTCCTCGCAGACTTCATTTATTCCCAACTCCACTGATTCATGGCTTGTACCTAATGAAGCCACCACACACCTAATTGGAGACATATGCCTTTGTCACCCACCGAGCTTATGTACGAGTCTATCCAGTCAGCCTCGGAGGATCACTTAGCTATGACCTCCACCCCTAGTTCTCTGCAGCGGACATCATCTGATCCATTCCTACAGACTTTTCATTCTGATGAGTCCATTATGGAAATCATGAGTGCAGATGATCCTCCGTGGGAAGACCTCCATCATCCTTCATCTTCCCTTCCCTCTTTAGCTACTGCAAAGAACAACATTCGCACGATCTCTACACCATATGTCCTTTCTAGCTCTCAATCTTTGATACTCGCGTGTCAAATGAATTCTGAAAGCAACTTATCCATCATTGAGCCTACCACTTTGATCGACATCTTGGTTAAGCCTGGTGTAGTGGAACACATTTAGTTAGGCCAGAAGTGTTCCCCTGAAGAAGTCATTACTAATACGGCCTTATTGAAGCGATTTTGAGATGTATTCGCTTGGACCTACAAGGAGATGCTTGGGATAGACCCCTCCATTATTTTGCACGAGATCAAAACCTATCCTGACACCAAACTTGTCCGCCAAAAGTTGCAACCGGTACACCCCCAGAAGGCTGTAGTAATCAAGGCAGAAATTGAGAAACTCTTGAAGGCTGGCTTCATTTACCCTGTCCCATTGACATAGTGGGTCTCTAACGTCATCCCTGTTACTAAAAAACAGGGTACTATTTGCGTTTGTGTCGATTAACGGGATCTCAACAAAGCTTGTCCCAAGGACAACTACCCGACTCCCTTTATCGACCAGATTATCGACAATTGTGCCAAAAGCATCATCTTTTCATTTATGGATGGCTTTTCTGGGTACAACCAGATTGAGATTCACCTCACCGATCAACGCAATATTGCTTTCATCTGTCCCTGGGGAACGTTTACATATCGCAAACTTTCATTTGGTCTTAAAAACGCTGGTGCCACATTCCAACGGGCCATGTCGTATGCTTTCCAAGATGTGAAAGACTTTGTGGAACCTTACTTGGACAATCTCCATGCCCACTCGAAGTAGCGTGCGTTCCACTTCAATCATCTGACGACCATTTTCCTGATCAGATGCAGGCAGTACAATATTCGTCTAAATCCTCATAAGTGTATTTTCTGTGTCGAGTCTGGATGCCTCCTAGGGTTTATTATCTCAAAATATGGGATCCGCATTGATCCCTCGAAGGTGGAAACCATCGTCGCTCTTCCACCTCTGACCAATATTACAGAAGTTCAGAGTCTGCAAGGATGAGCGACTTATTTACAGCGCTTTGTTTGTAATTTCGTGCAAAAGATGAAGGGATTCATGAGGTTGATGAAGAAAAACGTCTCGTTCATTTGGGATGACCGTGCTCAACAATATTTTGATAGTTTGAAGAATGCCATTACACATGCCCCCGTGCTCCAACCGCCGAATTACTATCGAGATTACATTCTATATCTCGCTGCTTCCAACACCACTATTGCCATGGTTTCGGTTCAGGAAGACCAGGACGCCCAGGAACATGTGATCTCTTATGCTAGCAAAGGTCTCATTGACACTGAAACCCAGTATTCACAAGTTGAAAAACGTGCTCTCGCGACCGTTGTAGTCGTGCAGAAGTTCCAACACTACATTTTGCTCCGCACCATGTACCACGTTCTGACACATCCGGTGCTTGGGGGCAATTATTCATGCTGGATCGTGATACTGCAAGAATTTGATCTTCTTTTCAAAAAGGCCAAGTCTAAAAAGTCATTGGTGTTTTCCGAGCTCATCTGCGACCTCCCCGTACTGATGAAGAGTCTGATCCCAATGAATCCTTTTCGAATGAGTCATTGTTCCTTATTAGTACGTCTGACCCATGGTATGGAGATATCACATTGTATCTTCAAACCCAATGTTTCAAAACTCAATTGTCTCATGACGAACATCGTCACATTCGCCACCATGCAAAGTATTACTTGATCATCAATGATACCTTGTACCGTCGTGGTGTCGATTCCATTCTCCGATGCTGTCTCACTCATGATGAGGATGAGCACATTCTAAATAACTGTCATGCTGGGGCATGTGGCAGTCACATCTCTGGGATGGCTATATCTCAGAATATTTTGTGTGCATGATATTATTGGACTTCTATCTTAAAAAATTGTATTGAGGCCGTCAAAAAATATCCTCCATGTCAACACTTTCATACGAAAAAGCGCACCCACCCGGCCCCATTACACCCAGTTATTGTCATTGGACCCTTCGCTAAATGGGGCATAGATTTCATGCATTGTAAGCCTACCTCGGCCGGGGGGCATAGTTACGTCATTGTAGCTGTGGACTACTTTACAAAGTGGGCTGAGGCGATGCCTACATACACGAACGATGGAAAGACGCTCGCACTCTTGATGTTCAATCATGTAATAGCACGGTTTGGAGTTCCTCAAGCGATAGTTACTGACCATGGTTCTCACTTTATGAACCACATGGTTGACGAGTTGAGTGATAGATTGGGTTTTTGCCATGAAAACTCAACACCATACTACCCATAGTCGAATGGACAGGTCGAGGCCATCAATAAGCTCTTGAAAACTATGGTCCAACAAATGGTAGGTATGCATAAGTCCAACTAGCATAATATTCTCTTCCTTGCACTTTGGGCTTATAGGACTTCCATTAAAAGAACCACTAGATTTACTCCTTTCCAACTAGTGCATGGATTGGAGGTAGTCCTCCCTATAGAGTGTGAGATTCCATCTCTCAAGATTCCCATCGAACTTCTCCCAAACACTACTACCAAGGAAGAATGTTTCCTCTACCTAGCTAAACTCGACGAAACTCGTTGAGATGTCGCTCTTTCCAGTGAGGATCATAAGAAACGCATCAAAGCGCAGTACGATAAGTCAGTAGAACCCTACGCTTACAACGAAGGATATTTGGTCCTTACATACGACCAAATACATGATAAGTTGGGGGAAGGCAAGTTTGAGTCCATGTGGCATGGACCTTACATAGTAAAATGCATTTTAGAGAAGGGAGCTTATGAGCTTGAAGACTATGACGGGATATCTTTGGGTGAGCCCTGCAATGGTCTCTACCTGAAGAGGTACTATGCTTGAGTCTTTCATGCATGAGTACTTTTGTATATACTGTACATGGCGTGAGTGTGTGTTTTATATGTGGTGTGACGCTTTGATTTCTTGCCTACTTAGGTCTTGTTTTGTTTCTTATACCATGTTATGTCTGCGTGTGCAAATGGCAACTTTTTTCAGACTCGTGGATGGCGCTAGTTGGCATACCCGCAACCTTGCTTCGGCAACCTGGGTTCTCTATTCACCTACAAGCGAGCTTATCAGCTCAGGGGGAATGTGTCTAGGTTTCACAAACAACAATGCTGTAGAATATCAAGCAGTCATTGGAACCCTAACAAACGCCATTTCTTTGGGTATGGACCATGTTGTCATCCACCTGGATTCTCAACTAGTGGTCTCCCATCTTAATCGAGTCTACGCTATCTGTGACCCTACCTTACTCCGTCTTTATCGATGAGTCCATATTCTGGAGAGGTCCTTTGAGTCCATTTAGTACCTGCACATTCCACGAGATGTAAACATAGTTGTTGACTCTATGGCCAACTTCATCTTAGATTGGTACATTGCACACACATAAGCATATTCATGAACTGTTAAAAGTAGACATAACATGTAATTAATTCATTTTATAAGCAAACACATAAGCAATACCACATCATTCACTCATTTGAAACACATAATGTATAAATCGTCGAAATGTCTGTATATATATTTAATCTCAAAAAGTAGTGCTAGTACAAAAGTCTGAAGCATGACGGTGTTCAGTGAGTCTCTACAAAATATGAAGCCTCATAGCTTTCAATAGTACAAAAAATATGAGACCTCTAAGCTCTCAGTACACACACAGTAACAACATATGGCCTATCACCTGGCCTATACATCCCTAGAAGGTCTAACATCCCTAGCCTACTGAGTCTGGAAACAGTCGACTGCTCTCGCAACCCTGCGAAGCAGCGCGCAGTATCTCCAACCCTGTGTACCTACATGGGCCCCGACACCTCATCTACCGATGGCTCAGGAACATCTAGTATCAACCCAATCATGTTGGCATAGACTATATCCATCTCCGCGATGGTAGCATGCACAACCGAACCCACAACTGCTCTCCCTCCTCTCTCTCTCCTAGCAAGAAGAGAGGTCCCGATTGGTCCTACAGGCCCCACATCTGCACACACATGTTGTTCACCTATCAGCACTATATCAGAAAAATCATAAATGTACAAAACTTTGAAAAGTACAAGGGTCATTTGTTCTTACCAAGGTCTCCCCATGCTGCTCCCTCTGGCTGTTAACATTCAATATGCTAAGACAGAAAATAGCAGCATTACATTCCATTTCACAATAATAGCATATACAGGATCACTGAAGAAACAACAAGCATAGCATAAACACAAGAGACAGAGATTTATCCTGGGAAACCCTCATGGGGTAGAAAACCCAGCAAAGATTCCTCAATATAGATGACCAGCAATATACAAAGATGCAAACCCTGAGCATAAGCTCCTTCTCCTCCATAGCAGACCTCTCCTCCACAAATGCACCTTTCTCAAGTGAGTGAGTGTGTATAATGAGGAACACACCTCCTCTATTTATACACTACTCTGATATGTATTTTACACAAGTACACGTAGGCTCGTATTTAACCAATAGGTTAAATACCCCACTACAACTAACTGGGCCGACCCCTCTAGGGTGTTCTAATAACCCTTTGACCCACATAACACATACAGGGCCGACCCCTACTAGGGAAGTCTAATAACCCGAGTTACCACATTCCAACGGAGGAATAAACATCTCCGGATATACAATAAGATCTTCACGGAGGAATGAAACATCTCCGGAATAAGAAAGTAAAAATATAATATTCTTTGAAGTTACAATATCTCAACACTCCCCCTTAACGAGAAGGATATTATAACAACATCTGCACAAGCAAGGAGTCATCAACATCATACATGATACATCTATAAATCATTGGAAGCTTTCTTCAATTTGTCTTCATCAGTAACTCAAACAGTAACTGGTACATAAATGTCAACATCAATATCAGCATTACGATCATCAGCATCGTAATCACACGATCAGCAGCATCAACATCACACTATCAACAGCAGCACGATCAGCATCGTCATCATACGATCATCAGCATCGTCATCACACGATCATCAGCATCGTCATCACACGATCATCAGCATCGTCATCACACGATCATCAGCATCGTCATCATACGATCATCAGTATCGTCATCAGCATCGTCATCACATGATCATCAGCATCGTCATCATACGATCATCAACATCGTCATCACACGATCAGCAGCATCATCATCACACTATCAACAGCAGCACGATCAGCATCGTCATCATACGATCATCAGCATCATCATCACACGATCATCAGCATCGTCATCACACGATCATCAGCATCGTCATCACACGATCATCAGCATCGTCATCATACGATCATCAGTATCGTCATCAGCATCGTCGTCACACGATCATCAGCATCGTCATCAGCATCGTCATCATACGATCATCAGCATCGTCATCACACGATCATATTCCTAGGATGATCAATCCTGCTCCTTTTAGGACATAGGTCCATGGATGATACAATCCAATCTTCAGTTCTCGGAGACTTCAGTCTACGGATCAATTCTGGGACCTCAGTCCGGGGACGATGCAATCCCCTGCCTGTTCATTCAGGACTTCATTATCGGAGACCCAGTCTACGGTTCTATTCTGGGACCTCAGTCCGGGGACGATGCAATCCCCTGCCTGTTCATTCAGGACTTCATTATCGGAGACCCAGTCTACGGTTCTATTCTGGGACCTCAGTCCGGGGATGATGCAATCCCCTGCCTGTTCATTCAGGACTTCATTATCGGAGACCCAGTCTACGGTTCTACTCTGGGACCTCAGTCCAGGGACGATGCAATCCCCTGCCTGTTCATTCAGGACTTCATTATCGGAGACCCAGTCTACGGTTCTATTCTGGGACCTCAGTCCGGGGACGATGCAATCCCCTGCCTGTTCATTCAGGACTTCATTATCGGAGACCCAGTCTACGGTTCTATTCTGGGACCTCAGTCCGGGGACGATGCAATCCCCTGCCTGTTCATTCAGGACTTCATTATCGGAGACCCAGTCTACGGTTCTATTCTGGGACCTCAGTCCGGGGACGATGCAATCCCCTGCCTGTTCATTCAGGACTTCATTATCGAAGACCTCACATCTTCGGCTCTCTTTAGGACTGAAAGTCCAGGGATGATCCAATCCCCTCAACTGTCCACTAAGGACTTCATTCTCGAAGACCTCATGTCTACGGCTCTCTTTAGGACTGAAAGTCCAGGGATGATCCAATCCCCTCAACTGTCCACTAAGGACTTCATTCTCGGAGACCTCATGTCTACGGCTCTCTTTAGGACTGAAAGTCCAGGGATGATCCAATCCCCTCAACTGTCCACTAAGGACTTCATTCTCGGAGACTTCACGTCTACGGCTCTCTTTAGGACTGGAAGTCCAGGGATGATCCAATCCCCTCAACTGTCCACTAAGGACTTCATTCTTGGAGACTTCACGTCTACGGCTCTCTTTAGGACTGGAAGTCCAGGGATGATCCAATCCCCTCAACTGTCCACTAAGGACTTCATTCTCGGAGACTTCACGTCTACGGCTCTCTTTAGGACTGGAAGTCCAGGGATGATCCAATCCCCTCAATCTGTATTCTCATCAATACAAGTACAAGTATCCTCATCCATGCAAGTACATAATCAATATCTAGCATCAGCAGCATGTATACATCATACATCAAAAGCATGTATTCTTACTAATACATCTAAAAGCATGTATACATCTGTCATCAAAAGCATGTATTCTTACTAATACATCTATCATCAAGTCATGTATACATCTAACATCAAAAGCATGTATACATCTAGCATGTATTCTCACTAATACATCTATCATCAAATCATGTATACATCTAACATCAAAAGCATGTATACATCTAGCATCAAAATCATGTATACATCTAACATCAAAAGCATGTATACATCTAGCATGTATTCTCACTAATACATCTATCATCAAATCATGTATACATCTAGCATCAAAATCATGTATACATCTAACATCAAAATCATGTATACATCTAACATCAAAAGCATGTATACATCTAGCATGTATTCTCACTAATACATCTATCATCAAAATCATGTATACATCTAACATCAAAAGTATGTATACATCTAGCATGTATTCTCACTAATACATCTAACATCATGTATACATCTAACATCAAAAGCATTTATACCTCTAGCATGTATTCTCACCAATACATCTAACATCAAAAATCATGTATGAGTAAAACTAAACAGAAATAAAATAGTCCTAAATCTAACTATTTCTAAGTGACTAGGTGTAGAGAACAGGTTACCTCATCAACGACCTTGTTGTTTGATGAGACAATCTCATCAGTAGTGACTATACTACTCCCCCTTTCGAGGAGGGTCCTTTTGAACTACACCAAGCTTGTCTCGGAAGTATTCAAACTTCACTCGAGACAGAGGTTTGGTTGGTAACTTCTTCACTTGACGTAGAGGCTTGGTTAGTACAACGGTAACCTATTACAAATTCAAACTTTTAGAGTTCCTTTCTGTGTCATATCTTGTTAGTTCCCTATGTTCTTTGACTTATCATGGAACACTAGATTCTATGTCATCTTGATACAACTCTAATTATCACATAGGATCTCAGTTGGTTCTATCTCTAAGTCAAACAATCCTAAAGCCAAACTTCTTCACAACTAGCAGAGCAAGCAGCCATATAATCCGCTTGTGCTGAGAGCCACACTAGACTGCTTCCAGCTAAACCACAAGATCATGGCTAATCCCAGACAATAACATCCTCTCGATGTGTTCTTCTTGTCTGATACACTTCCTGCCCAAACAAAATCTGAATAGCCATCTGAAGTCATGATCTTCAAGATAGCATAGATCAAATTCTATCGTGTCCTTTATGTGCCTCATCACATGCTTTGCAACTATCAGATAAACACATCTAGTTTCCACTAGATACTAACTCAAGGTGTTCATAACAAAGCATATATATATAACCTAGTATATGTTAGATATATCAAAGACCCAATAAATTGACTGTACAGAGTTATATCCACTAACTCTGATGAGTTATCCCCTAACAGCTTCAAGTTGGAATCCATAAGAGTGGCCATTCCAACACCTCAAGTCATATTTCTCATCATACTTTCCCTGGTTGAGAAATATTCCTTCTGAGCCTTGCCATACTTCCAGACCTAGGAAGTAAAGCATCAAATTGAGATCTTTCATTTTCATTTCTGCATTGAATGATCTTCTGCATATCTATCTGTGCCATCTCTCGTTAGATGGGTCTACTGATATGAGCCTCAATATCATTCGAACTCTGTGGTGAGTTCCTTCTTGCATCCATGTCATATGTGTATCATATTCAACCTTGTAGAAAAGGTTGAGATCCACATCACCCATGGTGATCATTAAGCTTATCAAATTATTATCGATCCTAGGTACCTATACAGAACCTGATTCATACTTCTTCTTTAATTACACCATACTTGGAGCAAACATCTTGTCGTGATTCTCTTCCCCTTTCTAAGAGAATCTTCTAGCCATGAGCCTTCTATATTTTGTTTGATTTGTAAATCTTCTTGTTTGAACATCCACCACTTGTACGGTGTCCATCATTCTTCATGACCTTTCCTACAAATCAAAATTAAGTACATGATTAGTAATACTTCATAATCATCAAAAGATAACCCATTATGCATACAGATATCATTTACATAGTGATGCAACTATTTTGACCAATAATTTGGCACAACACTTTCCCATATCCTGTATGCATACAGTGGCTATCTAGATGCCTTCCATCTCTACCAGAACATACTATCGAGAGTGTGCACAACTCTCAGCATGTCAGCAAAGAGGTTTCATTCTAGACAAGCAACAATGGAATGTTTGTCCAAACATATGCACATTAGTTGTATACTGTTCAATGCTCTATGAATGTTTACACTCAGCATTATATATTCTAGGAATACAAATATGCATGCAGGCAATATCATTACTATTTCAAATAGCAACTCAAATACTTATCTTTTATGTTTGTGTGGCTGCCTCCCGCTTGATCTTCTGTATGTCTTTTGAACTTCTATTCATTCTGTACCACTGTGCATGCTCAAGAGTCATCCTCATGATCTCATACACAAACATACACTCATTAGTATATTCTAAATGTTATCAAAACATTATAGTACTAAATAATCTTGAAAACGTATAGTCATGATTATAGTTAATAAACATTAGTATTCAAGATTTCAGGGAAGTCTTCTTTTATTCATGCATATCATTGATAAAAGATATAATATGCATAATCCCTTGATTACTAACTTTATGAATAAGCATAACCAATAATTCCAAATATACTTATATAAGGGATCCTAACACAAGGTAAGATTCATGGGAAACATACCTGGATTAGTATACCTACTTGGTTATGTACAACATACCTAAACAATCTCTTCAATGATTTAGAGATCCTGAGCTAGAACCTGCATGTCTCATAGGTTAAGCATAATATAACAAAGTCATACATACCTCGTAAGTAGAACAAAGATTATGGATGAGTCTTTGTCTTCATGTTTTCATGGTCATGGAGCCTGATTTGTCTTTTGTGATGTACCTGTATCTTGTTAGCAGACAACCTCAACCTCACACAACACCATAATGCATTAGTACAATCATAAGTGTCAACACCCTAACCAATGAATATCTTCTATCATGCATTCATAATTTTGTTAAGGTGATACAACAAATCTAAAATCAAGATTGTACTAACTGTAATAACATGAAGACAAACATACCATAAACTTAATCATGAACAAATCTCAAAACATACCTCGATGAGTCATACCTATCGAGATTGCTTGTAATCTCCTTATGAACTCCTTCACTTATGTAGGTGACCAATCCATCTTCTTCTAGGATTAACCCTATCCACTTGATTTGCAAGAACCGGACCTGAAGCTGGATATGGGTTTGTCAGAGAAACCCCAAAAATTCAAACTTTGAATTTCAAACTTCCGAAAGGATAGAGATATGTGCCTTGATGAGCTGATCAAACTGATATATTCAGAATTTGAAAGCTGCAAAGTTTTACTCCTCAATTTTGCCTTTGAATCTTTCGGATTCACTGGACGTGACCCTGAACTGGGGTTTGATGAATCCCACTCTTTTTCCCAATCAAAAATTTTGATCCAAATCTCTAAGCTTCTATTTTTCTGAGGAGCTTCCAGCCGTGGTCACAGATTTCGAAAATTCCCATTTTTACAGAAGCCCTAATTTCCGGAAGTCATGAATGAAGGTACCAAAAAATAATTCTGTTTTGACAGAAATATGTACCTGATTGTTTCTGGTGTAACTCTAAAATTGTTGATCCACAGGGTCTGAAAAAGTTTACTGAGATAGCCGGACCTGTTATCTTTCCATCCTGATAGGTCTGACCTCAATTGGATTCTCTGAGAGAGAGTTATGCCAAATGTCGCAACGTGACCTGTTTTGGGAAAATACAGGAGAGCGAACTTGTACGGCGTGCCACGTGTCACTGTTTGACCTTCGGCCTCTGAAAAGGTTTTCTGAGATAGCTCGGCCTGTTATCTTTCCATCCTGATAGGTCTGACCTCAATTGGATTTTCTGAGAGAGAGTTATGCCAAGTGTCGCAACGTGACTTGTTTATGGGATAATACAGGAGAGCGCACTTGTACGGAGTGCCACGTGTCACTGGTTCAACTTCCGCCTCTGAAAAACATTTCTGAGATAGTGCAGACTGTGTACTACCTGTCACATTTTACGAAATTTCATTTGGAGATTCCTAGCCCAAGATATGACCTTTTTCCTAAAGTCACCTGATTTTGACTCAGATCTGGAAGAGGCAGAAACCCTATATTGTACAGATCATAAATCACAAAGTACAACGAATTAGAGGTTGTACTTTGGACACAAGGTACCTGGAGATTTTATCTTCGTCCTGTAACAATTTCAGATCCGAAAACTTCGCCAAAATGGATTTATAGCGAAAGTACTACGATGACTGGTTTTTGCTATGTAAAACCCTAACCTTCAAATTGTCGTAAGTAAAGCAAGTGTCTTTAGTGCCATACCTTGTCTTACTTCAGGTCAGCTCTGATACCATGTTAACATTCAATATGCTAAGACAGAAAATAGCAGCATTACATTCCATTTCACAATAATAGCATATACAGGATCACTGAAGAAACAACAAGCATAGCATAAACACAAGAGACAGAGATTTATCCTGGGAAACCCTCATGGGATAGAAAACCCAGCAAAGATTCCTCAATATAGATGACCAGCAATATACAAAGATGCAAACCCTGAGCATAAGCTCCTTCTCCTCCATAGCAGACCTCTCCTCCACAAATGCGCCTTTCTCAAGTGAGTGAGTGTGTATAATGAGGAACACACCTCCTCTATTTATACACTACTCTGATATGTATTTTACACAAGTACACGTAGGCTCGTATTTAACCAATAGGTTAAATACCCCACTACAACTAACTGGGCCGACCCCTCTAGGGTGGTCTAATAACCCTTTGACCCACATAACACATACAGGGCCGACCCCTACTAGGGAAGTCTAATAACCCGAGTTACCACATTCCAATGGAGGAATAAACATCTACGGATATACAATAAGATCTTCACGGAGGAATGAAACATCTCCGGAATAATAAAGTACAAATATAATATTCTTTGAAGTTACAATATCTCAACACTGGCAGCGAAAAGTCCGGGTCATCTCTAAAGTCTGTACCAGTGTATGGGAAATCCTCCACCATCAATAACTAGCCCTCTATCCAAGTGGAGAACTCAGGAGGGTATCCAATAATGGGGCCCCCACCATTTCAGGCCATCACATCAGTCCACCTAGCCATGTGAGGATCTCTAGGATCCCTATCCTCTAGTGGTACCTGAGGATGCAAAATGGTAACCCGTTCCAGTAAGAACAAGATCACTATCGATCCATAGCCAAAGTGTTTGAGCTCTCATCACCGACAGTTTGTCAGCTGAGCTCGCATGTTTGTGAGGACTCCCTCGCACAAGTTAAAGAGCTTCGGAGACATACAGTCCTCCGCATAAAGCATCTGTGCCCTGGTGGATAAGTGATGAGCTTGGCTCCCTGCCATCCTCGTAATGGTGGATAATATGGTGCATAATGGACGTTCCTGTACATCTTTAATGGGAATCTTCCCACTAGATGCATGGGTGTTGGGACTGCAATGTTGGTGGATCATATCAACCACGGTCTGATCACTCCCATGTGATCTAGTAAGTAGCACATTGTCCCCTCTTTAGGACAATCCGGTCAGAAAGTAGATGTCCTCCACATCTATGGTAAGCTCGTGCTCACCGATCATGAAGTATTGCTGGGCCGCATCCCAGCATCGTAACATATGATTCAATAGTGGGATTTGGCATCTCATCCCCTGAATGTGGAAGAACTTGAGGAGCCCACAATTCCTCAATACTTCCACACATTGTGGATCATTTGCAACTTGTTCATCATCCAACTCATGCTCCTGTTCTCTCCATTCCAGAACCATTTTGGATGCTTGGAACCTGCCAATAGGAGAGTTTTAACAATGTTAGAACTTGCTTCAACCACTGATAGTCTTTCTTTTCAGCTTGGCTTGGCTTCGGGGATGGACGTCGCCATCGTCGCACCTCGTTTTTACAAATAGAGCGACGTTGTCATAGTCCGATTGTGAGACCTTAGCGATTACTTAGTCTCGTCGCAGTTCCCAAAAGGGCCAATTGCAACGAGCCAAGGGCACAATGGCCCTTCCCAAATCAAGCTTAAACACAAAAAATGACTGAAATTCAAAAATGTAAACCACTACAATCATGCTGGATGAAGTTTAGGGTTACCTTCTCCTGACGGCAAGTGAAATGGCTGCTTGTAGCTCCTAGAATTGACGAGTGAAGATTTGGATCCAAATGGCACTACTCCTCCCAAATTTGGAAAATAGAACAATGGTTACTATATTTGGTTTTTATTTCTATTTATAAACAAATGGAATATTCCTTTTTCAAATATTTTGATGTCGTTATGCCATTTGCTATAGTTTGGATCGATTTTATTATATTTGAACATTCGGTTGACTATTTGACCTAGTTTCCGAGTGTGTAGGAGTTGTGAAGTGCCTTTCTACGCCACTTGCACATTGGAACGGTCATCTCAGGTATGAACACCCCTTATGCATTTTGTCGTTTATCTTTTCATTTCATTAGATTGTAATTATTTAATGATCATGAGCTTACTCTTTGTTCTTTCTTGTTCTCTCAAAACTATGAGAATATGTTACTGAGTTAAGATTTATCACTTTTCCAGGATCGTTAAACTCCTGTGGAAAAGGAACCCCCTGGAGTCGGTCTTTAAGCTCTTTTCAGGCTCTCAAAATACGAAAAGATTACCAAGCAAACTTGTCGCGTTCATGCTTGTAAAAGAATTTGAATGACCATCTTCCTAGTAATAGTTTACCCCTTTTTCGGACTAGGGGGCACTAGCTATGAAAAATGTATACTCCAGCCAATCATGACTGGAAGAGTCCTCTCCTGCATTGTTTTACCCTTTTTCGGGTGATGAGGATAACTTTACGAAAAAGGACCGTTGGAGTCTTCTTTAGTTCTTTTCAGACTCTCTAAACATGAAATGACGACTGAGTTTACCTTTTGTGGACTCATTAAATTTTCACATTGAAGGGCGTGCCATGGGACGAACCTCTTCTATCATAGGTTCGGAAAATATTTGGGATTGGACTCATCTATGAGATGAGCTATACCGAGCATCTGGTTACCCTCATCAAGCTCATTTAAAACACATGAGGCACTCATCATTCATGATGGGGAAAAAGGAAAGCTTTTGTATTACACCTTTATCAGTGGCAATACCTAATCATTCTTAAACATGGCACTCATCTGCATTTGCATACAACACTTGGATGATCTGTTTGTCCTTGAGTTCCACTTACTTCCTGAGTCTTGTTACTCCTTTGAGTCATTCAAAGAAAGCTTCCATCATCAATTGCATTTGGATTTTGCGTCATACTCGACATGTCAATATTTCCAAGTCATGCCATGCCCATATTCAAGAATACTTTCATTATTCATTATTTGCAGTCAATACACCTTCAATCATGTTGGTCTACTCTAAGTCAGTCTCACATATTATTGTACCATCTGATCTACTCTACACATCCTTTGTCATGTTTCGTGTCGATGATGGGGGATTCATTATGGCCCTCCTTCGACGGATTCATCCTTGTCGACTTCAACACATCATCCAAGGATTGAATCTAGAGACCAACCAAGTACCTTGGCCCTTCATGCCTCAATGGCAGGTTACCTCACTTTCGGAATGAGTTTACATCATTGACTCTTGATCGAAATATTTCATCTTGCATTCGACTTCAACTCATTTATTCATGCTTGATGATATGTACTATGATACCTTGGGGATCATTGAAATTAATGGTGATTTCCCTCACACTTGTTAATGGTATACCTCAATGACCAGTAATCAAGTGGTTTCTACCATGTTCGAGGTCAACACATTTGTAATCACATGGATAGATTTATATCATTGCGGGTTCATCTTGAAGACCCTAAGGAGTCATCTTTTACCCAGGTTGTGATGGAGTTTGTATTGAGTCATATTTTGCGGATCCACATTTGTATTGGTCGTGGCTGTGTTACCATCTCATCATGGATCTACACTTGTGTCCAGTAGCCATGATTGTGTTTAGTCAGTCATTACTACCATGGATCTACATTGTATTGGTCGGAATCCATGTTGTACATCATATGAGATTGTTAGTTCAGAGTCAGTTGTACTACAACAACGTCCTTCATCCAACAAGTCCATTTCTCCATTCTTTCTATCAAAGCATTTCACCTGTAAAATATTTAAACAACTTCATGCTTTGGGGGGCATTCTGTTACACCTAAAATCTTACCACCATTAGATTCAGTGTATACACCCTTGAAGTTCCATTGGCTAAGTCATTTACTTGGAAGGGACATCATTGTGCTTTTGTTAGGTTTTGAGAGGTCATCACAGGCTGCACTCATGCAACCTACGACATCACACCTTGCTCCATTATAGGGTGCGACGAAGTTAGTTAAATGGAAAAAATAGCTTCTTCGAGCTCATTCTCGAAGGTTGCTGACTTGGATCCCTATCCCTGACCTTTTGGAGGAGCTGGCATTCGGTTCCTGGCCGCTTGGAAGGATCCCCTATCTCTCTCCTACCATATCTCAACCTACCCTATCCATACCCTATCCATTTAGTCCTATATAAGTGAATCTCTACCCCTCTCCAAAAGGAGGAAGTCTATAGTGTCTACATGCTGGTGAAATCATCCTTGAGAAATATCTACTCATCTATTGGGAGACTCATACTTCCTTGGGAGGATATGGCAAATGGCTTGGATGGAGAAGGGTTGCAGCGTTAAGCCTTGGTTGTAGTTCTATGTCTCTACTATGTATTTCCCTATTTATAGTAATACAAATGCTTTCCACCAATATTGTTAATGTGTGATGATATTGAGTAGTTTACTTGCTTAACTGTTTACTTAGATCTCTTATTGTATAGATGATCTTTACTCGTGTTGTGTTGTTCTTTGTGTCTTAACAGGTCTTGCGGCTGAGATATGAACACTGCTGGACATGGAACAATATTCAGGAGAAAGGATTACGAAGTAAAAGGTAATACATCTAGTACTTGATCCTTAAGTAGTTCTAGGAAATCCATTTGTAGTCCATTCTATTTGTTCTAGACTCACATTGAGCTAGGGAGATTCGGCTCGCGTCTGCTCGAGTGGATTGTCCGTCAAACAATCCCCCTAAGCCAAGATTCCTCAATCCCTTTACCCCTAAATCCCCTAATTGGAAAACCCCTTATGTCGTTTAATTGTTTACCTCTAATACTTTAACCATTAGCTCTCTAATATCTAGTTTACCGTATATAGGTAAAATAATTCTTTACCTCTACACTACGTTTGCATGCATGACATCCCTTATGCTAGCTTTCCCTGCATTTGCACGTGCACTTTACGTTTACATGTGTGCTCTTCGTTTGCATGAGAGCTCTATGTTTGCTTGATCTCTCTCCCTCTAGATTGATTGCTCCTCTCTCAGCTTTGGAATTCTTGCTTAGGCTTGCGCATTAGTCTCTTTAAGCTCTAATTTACCCCTTATAATCCTTTAACCCTTTAACTCCTTCACCATTAATTCCTAACCTCAGAAACCCTATCAGGCTAACCCTAGAGCACTAAATCAATTAACCCCTAAGGCCCCTAACCCCTAAACCCCCTAGCAACTTTATCTCTAATCCCACAACTCGTAACCCCTAATACCTATTCCAACCCTAGCCCCTAAATAGTCTAGCCCGTATTAATTAAATCCCAAATCCTTAATTCATTAACCCTAGAAACAATTAAACCTTTAACTTCTTGGGCCTTAAACCCTAACCCATTAAACCCTATCCCCCTAACCATTGATTCCTTAATTCCTTAAACCCTGAATCCCATAACCCATAAAACCCTCTGATCCCCTATCTACTTAACTCCCTAACCCATAATTATTTAAACTTGTTAGCAAATTTATTCCTTTACCTCTAAACTCTTAACCTATAACACCTAATTCCTAATTAACCCCATAACCCTAAAACCCCTAACCGATAATCCCTAAACCCCCAAACCCATAAACCCCTATAAAATCCTAATTCCTCATCTCATAGAGGCCATTAGGCCCTCAACCCCGAAGAAATTAATCCCTTAACCCCTTGAAACTTAACCCTTAACCAACTCAACCCTAACATCCTAACCTCTTAAATAACTACCAATCCCCTAACCCTTATGTCCTTAACCGGTAAGCCCCTAAGCACTTAATTATTACAAACCCTTAACAATTAAACCCTTCACCCTTAAGTCTTAACCTATTGAACCCTAACCCCCTAACTTGGTGCCATCAGTCCCTTAACCCCTAAAGCCCTTAAGTCCTAAACCCCTTTATCTCTAAGCACTTAAAACCCAACACCTAAACCCTAATTTCTCCACAAACACTTAAGCCCTTAACGTCTAACCTATAAAACCCTAACACCTTAAACCTAGATCCCTTAAATGAGCCATAGAATGATGACCTAACCTCTAAATCTTTAAACCTCTTAAATACTTTATCCCTTTACCTCTAAATACTTAACACCTAAGTCCTAGTTAACTCCCTAACCTTAAAACGCCTAACCCATAATCCCTAAATGCCAAGACCCATAAATATCTAGAAACCAATCCCCCATCTCCTAAAATCCATCAATCCCTTAAACCCCAAACCTTTTAAACTTAAACCCCTTGACACTTAACCCTTAATTGACTCAATGCTAACATCCTAACCTTAGATCCCTAAATTCCTTAGCCTATAAATCCCCTAACCGCTAAGCCCCTTGACCCCAAACCCTTCACCCTTAATGATTAAACTCTTGAACCCTAAACCCCTAACATTGGTGCCCTCAATCCCTTAACCCCTAAATCTCCTAACCCCTAAACCCATTTATCTTTAATAACTTAACAACAAACACCTTTAGAAGCCCTAGTTTATAGGCAAACACTTAATCCCTTAATGTCTAACCTATAAAACCCTAACCCCCTAAACATGGATCCCTAAATACCTTAACCCCTAAGCCCCTTGACCCCAAACCCCTTGACCCCTTAACCCCTAACACCAAATCTCTATTTAACCTCCTAACCCATACAACATGAAGTCCAAAACCTTTCAAGATAAGTAGGGATCTAGTGAAATAAAGGAAATTTATTTTGTTGGGAATAAATTATTAAATAACGTTTTAAGGAAAATACAAATTGTGTGGATTTCCATAACACTAGAGCGTTTATTGATGAAGAAATGATCGTGTGTTTTCTCCCATTAGACGTTATGTAGTTGTGCACCAGACATATTAATTGGCAATGAATTTTTTATCATAGAAGGAATGCTCAAGCGTTATAGATTTAAGAAACGCTAGCACGTTTTGTAAATCCATAACGCTAGCATGTTTTGGCTCTACAAAATTCAATTGAATAATCTTCCTATTTCATCCCCGAATTTTGTGTTTTGTCTCCCTGAAAACACTCAAAGAATCCTGCGCAATTGAACATATTTAAGGACAATTGAGGAAGCTTGAATACTCTATGTTCATACTTACACATGTTCACAATCAACAAGCTTGAAGAGGATTCTACAATTAGCATTGAGAATTGAGGATTCTACATTCAGAATTAGCAAGCTTGAAGAGGATTCTATATTCACAATCAAACAAACTTGAGTAATCTATGTTCATAATTGTAGAGGAACCTGCATTAAGAATTGAGCAAGCATGAAGAATCTAAATTCATGTTTGAAGAAGAATCTATATCCACAATCAAAATAAAGGTTGAAGAATTTCCATCCACAATTGATTAAGTATCTATATATTCACAATTTCAAGCAATTTTGAGGAATCTATAAGAACACGATTGAAGAAGAAGCTACATTCACTATTGAGAAGGCTTAAAGAACTTATATTCACAAATGAAGAATTTTCTATATTCACAAGTGAGGTAGAAGTTACTTTCACAATTGAGGAAGTATCTATATTCACAATTAAACAAGCTTGAAGAACCTATATTCACAATTGAGAAAGAATATGGATATTCATAGTTGAGCACACCTCTAGAACCTATTTCTTAGTATTGCTCATTGTGGTCATGGGGAATTCAAGCAATCGAACTAGGAAATCAACAAGGAAATAGAAGCCTCAAGAAACCATGGAAGAAGTTAGATAAAAGAAAAGATTGGACATGTGGAATCGAAGGAATTCCATGGAAACTCATCCAATTCCAACCATAGATGATGCCATGGTCATTCCTATCCATCCACAACAAGAAAAAATGGAAGAATTCACTAGAGGGGCCCTCAATTTCAACAACATTTGATTAAAAAGCACCCCATGGCACTATTCAAGAGGTAAAACTTAGGTGATCATTGAGGGATGTTTCAATTCCCACATCAAGTCAACCTCAGACTATGGTAGTGAATGATTTGTTGGGTAGTGGTTATACAAGCGATGAATTTAGGGAGGCGTTGAATGTAGGATTTACGATGGAAGAAGCAAATGTTATGGATACCATCCAAGAGAAATTCCAATTTCTCGCATCCAACTACAAACAAGAGAATGAAAGATAGGAGTCTCCCATTGAAACACCAGAGCATCCTGGTGATGTTGTACATGCTCCAGTTCCAACACCCTTACCTCCATTAGCAACTAGACGCCGAAGAAATCTGAAATGTATACAGGTGGATGAAATTCTCATTAGTTCACTTGAAGGTACGTTTTCTAAATGCGCTATTGCTTATCAAACTCGACAAATACTTGATAAATTTTTTTAGTTTAAATGTGATGGGGACAAGTGCAAATTATTTTGATCATTGTTAAAATATAGGTCTATGGATGTTGTTAGAAGAACATTAAGGATAAATATGACCAAAAAGTTTGAACCAAGTTCTCATATTGTTAAAAGTTTAGTAGATACATTTAGTACAATTGGAAAGAAATCTCGCTCAAAGCACTAGTACAAAATGAGAGATAAGTGACTAGGCGACTAAAAAACTTAGTCATCGCAATTTTTTCAAGAGATAAACAACTAAAATTGAGCAATTTTAAGTGATCCAACTAAAAATGACTAATTTAGTCACGTGATAAAATATACAACTAGATAACAAGTGACTAAAATAAAAATGACTAACTAACAACTACTAGGAATATGAATTAATCGTTTATGTTAGTCATTTTTAGTTGTGTCACCTCAACAATGAAAAATTACAATTTTGACAATGAATTTGTAGAATTTACTAAATTTTAACACTGCAGATGGATTCATGAATCCATCTACAATGTTAAAATTTAGTAAATTGTAACATTGTAGTTGGATTTAGAGACCCGAGTGACATTATTTGTGTCACTCGGAAATGGAAAATTGCAATTTTGACAATGCATTGTTACGATTTATTAAATTTTAATACTATAGATGGATCTAAAGACCCCTTTCTAGGGTGTCTCTGGATCCATTTGTAGTGTTAAAATTCTAGGGGTCTCTGGATCCATCTATAGTGTTAAAATTTATTGAAATTTTAACACTCCATATGGATTCATGAGAGATCCCTTGTGTCACTTAGTAGCATTTTCTTCTTTCAAGACATCCAATGAGGTCTCTATAGCTCCAAATGTTGAATACGGAAAAATAAATAGGGGGTCTCTAAATCTATCTGTAGTGTTAAAATTACTAAATTGCAATCCCAATCAATTACAGATATATTCTTCTAGATTTAATATATATATATAAGTTAATATGTATTAATAATTATGCCGATAGACATTTACAATGAGAAATGGAGGTATGGGCTATGAGGCCATTTCGACCTTTTAATTGCATTGCCACAATCTATGGAAATGATTTATGGTGAGGGGGAATGTGAGAAAGATTCCTCTTGCACATAAATTGATGGCTCTTGTTTAAGGATTAACTCCAACTTCCATTTTAAGGCTCCAGTTTAAGATATATGTTACTTATTTGCACCAATAATATTTCAGTTCCAATTCATCCTCTTGGCACTTCTACATGGATATTTCCATTTCCCTATCCATTTGCGGTTGTTTCCATTTCCCATTATCTATTATGCTGGAAACAACATGGCCACATAAGACTGTTTCCATTTCCCACTATTTAGTATGATAGAAACAACATGGACACATATATAACAATTGTTTGTATCAAGGAGTGGCACAAATATTTGGTGACACCCTATCTTTGGTACTGCATGCATTTGCATTTAACCATGTATTTCACCATTGGGCAGATTGCTTTTCCAACTTATCAATTATCTATATATGCAACTAGAAGAATTTTAAGTCTACAATACTTGGAAGGTGTAAGTCGAAAGGTATATTATAGCAGATGCTCATACGAGATCATTGGGTAGCCACTTAGATTCTCCTTTTCTAGTATTGTTTGTAACAGGACACTCTCTCTACTGTAAATTACATTTGGAGGTGTGAGGATTGGATATGACTTTTTTTTGCACTGTTATATACTTAATATATGGACTATCTTTGCTAGATGTTGGATTTCCATTTCAATAGAGAAACATGCTTACAAAACAAACAAAAAATGTAGATTACTAAAGGGTCCAAGTTTTTGTGACAAAAATGTTTTGCATATTAAAATCAAGTTAATAGAGTGAAAATATAAGAAAATATGTATATTACTAGACTATCTAAATATAGAGTCGCATACAAACCTAATTCTTCACAATCTTCCTATGGTTATTTTAATGACTACATCCACCAAGGGAGACAAAGGAAGGATTAAACAAAGCAAGGATTAGTCGATAATGAATCTTGTCACAATTCCATGACTTGTTATGGATACTAAAGTGGAAACTTTGAAAAAAATCATTAAAAAATATTATATGTAGTAACCTTAAAATTAAAAGTTTTGGTCTCTAACCTTAAAGATATGTGATATAACCTTAAAGATATATGTGAAATAACCTTAAAGATATATGTGAAGTAACTCTTCATTGCATTATATTAGTTGGAAGATTTATAATAATGAATCGTTTGCCTTGTGCATATAAGTTATTATTATTTGTATTTTATTTATTATTTTAGTTAAAATTAAGCACACACATATTTGATACAGAAACATTATTTTCTTTTATTGTATCAATCCTTATAACTTTCTCAATATGTTCTTTTATTATATCAATCTCAACCATCTCCTTGTGGATTCACAAACATATAGATATTCAGATGTTGATCATGAGCAGTTGGGAATGGTTTAACTCGCAACAATCAAATACTAAATGGTTCCTAAGCAAGATGTGAAATTTGTCATAACACTGTTGCTCATTGGGTTGGTGAGGCACATCGCAATAGTTTTGGAATAACCGACATCCCTGAGGTACACAACAAGGGTTTGGAGCAGAGCAGGAATGCTGATGGAACAAAGCAAGTTATGGGGTTTGTAGAAAGGGTTTGGAAATAGCTGCTGGAATGGATCCGGGAGGGGAATCCTCCTCTCCTTCCCCCACTAAGAGGTATGCCTTTGAAAGACTGGTATCCGCACACGGTAAAAAATCAATTTCATCACTCCCATCTCGATTCATGAAGAAAATCAATGATATACCTGAAGTTGAACTGCCCCCGATGAAGGGGAAAATGATGCTAAAAATGAGGATGGGTGGGGTAATGTTGTCAAAGATTTGAGTGGTATTGATTTTGTAAGGAAACAGATTGGAACTGGAAATTATCAGAAGGTCAATGGATTGAAGATCATTGATATTCGTAAGATAATGAGTGATGTTGCGGAAGATGATGAGAACTTGAGTTGGGATTTGGATGAAGATAGGATGATGCTAAATCCGTTGAAAATCATTAGAGTTCACCCTGTTATACTTACAGGCTTCTCTGTCATGTTTTAGGTTTTTGATGTTTGATAATTTCTAACTTTGCAACAATTTCTATTTGTTATATCTCTTTGGATTTCGTACATATCGAATACTACAAGAAATTTTTGCTTTTCATCCAAAGTCCATTGAAAACTGCTAGAATTGGTTGCAAGAAATATCTTGTATATTTACCAAAAACAGTCATCCCATTGCATTCTATTCTTAAAATAGGAAAACAAATAATATCGTTATTGATGTTGTTTGTTTCAATGAAAATGATGTTGGATGTAATGATTTCAAGCCCTTAATTGGTTTGACTATGACCATTTCTGTGACATTTCATTTATGTTATTGAGTTTTTTTTGGAAATTGTGAATTTGGTTGCCATAATTTTCTAAATAATGTTACATTGGAACATAAGAAGAATTCCTCGTAGACTTGTTTTGACTAGGGGAATTAGCCTAAACTTTAGTAGTCGAGTCATCCCATAAAAGGATGATGATATGTTCATGTCTCAAAGGGATTGGAACCTTGGTGGGTAGCTTAACGCCATCACCTCCACTATTGGAAAAATTGGTTTCCATGATTGAAATTTGGTTAGTGATTGGGAAGGTTATATGAGACTAGGAATTGTATTTGTCATCTTCATCCCTCGTGTTTCCAGACTCTCCAAGCATACATCTTTCCAGTTGTTTCCATCTCAAATCCGCCAATTTCTTCAAGAAAGTTTAATTCTTCAATTCTTCTTTAGTTCTATAATTTCTTAGTTGACTCCCTTATCAAGATTTATGAGCCTCCTTTTAATCTTCTTCAAGGTGTCCTACGAGTTTTAAATTTTAATCTATTGTCTCATGTTTCTTGTGGCTTTATTCATGGTTGTTGATCTCCACCGTCAAACATCTAAATTCTTCTTTTTCTATGTTGATTATTTCGGTTCAAATGAGAAATGTAATCCACTATGGTCATTATGGTAAAAACCATAAAACTGTTAGAAAAATAGAAAGGTAGGACCACCCATGGTACTGAATAATATATCTTGGTAAATGGATCCTCACAAAAAAATTTGTAAGACAAATATAGATAGGAGTAAGAGCATTACATGAGTTTTAATTTTGAGGGAGTTGTAATTGCAGGTATTTTATTTCGATGCTGGGTTGAATAAGGGGGGTCATTTCTTGAATCTATGGTAGAGATTCCTTTCCCTACTAAATAGTACTTTTTAAATTCTAGTCCCGTTGATTTCAGAAATGATAGAGGCATGTTGTTGTTAGTGGTATCGTTCACATGCAATTGTGCAAGATGAGATCATAAGTTTCTAAAGAATTGAAAAATGATGGAACTTTATTACTGGGATTTTAGAAAAGAGATCCAAGTTGGTGGAAATTATTCGTATTAGGTATTTTTGAGGGATAACTACCTTGTTCCTCTATATTGAAATCTAAAAGTTAATTTTTCCACTATTGAAGGCCGAGCCTCATTACCACAAAAAACATTCTTCTTCAAATAAGTCTCCCTCACATGTGGCCATCATCCAATCATCCCATTTAGTGGAGTCTATATATTGGTCTGATGGTGCCTCACCTCATATTGATAGATTTAGTTAAGGAATTCTTTACTGTAATATGCTATATTTTCACCAATATAATATTCATCTAGTATTGCTGCATTAGGATGGTCAAAATGTGGTGTTCTATTTCATGGGCTAGATTCATTCATTTTATTAATTTTTTGGCGGTGCTTCTCTGGTCTAGAGTGATCCTACTCCTTGTGTCCCTACTACAATTATGGTTTCAATTCTTCATTCCTTCTCAAATGAAGCATTTTATTTTTGAGTTATCTAACAATCTTGTTAAACTAGTTCAACTTAGTTTCATGATGGCTATGAGGCTGTTCACCAACTGCCGAGACATTCTGCGCATGGTGTGGATTCCCTTGGAACATTCCTCTACCCACTCCTTTGTTCTCCATAGGTATAACTGATGTGGAGGGCCCATGATTCGATACAAAGAGAATCAACATTTTCTTCTTAACTCTTCCCAAAATAATGTTAGGGTCAACATTGCTTTCAACCATTTTTTATTCCATTTATTGATCCTTTCTCATAACACGTTCCAATGTATGAATACTATTTTCTTTCAAGGCCATATTTGAAATTTGTTGGCATCACATTTTTTTTACAACCAAAATTGAAAGGCTCATTAGGAGATTCTATACTAAAATCTGAAGTATGAACCGTTAGAGTGGAAATGAAAGAAAAATGTACAACAAGAGTAATATCCAAAGTCCAGATTACAAATAATGTAAGCGTATCAGGGATTGTTAGAGCTATATCCCTAAAATTAGAGGTTAAAAGGGAGGAAACTCTGTATAGAGGGTTGTCTGGAGGACCTAGAAGACGGGTTAAACTGTGCCATGTGTTACTACCTAGAAGAGGTAGGCTGCCGCTAAGGCCTGCGAGAACTCATCTGACTGGTAGTGTGAGATATGGAAATTCAAATTTCGAAATCTTGCCGTCCACTAGAGATGCCTCCATTTTTTCCCTCAATATATTTTTGTCCAGAGGCAAAATTCCATATTGAAGGAAAGTTGCTTATTCTCCCCACATATTTCTGTTTGCTTTTGGGTTACTCTGAAATTTTTTACACCATACATTGCGGATACTTCATGTGATGTGGAGTGCATGGTGTATGGATGAGCTAGTCCGTACCATGTGTTGTTGCTTGGAAGAGGAATCCCACTGCTAAGGCCTATAAGAACCCATATGACTGGTAGTGTGAGATCTGAAAATTCAAATGTTGAAATCTTTCCCTCCACTAGAGATGCCTCCTTTTTTTCCCTCAATATGTTTTTTTCCAGAGGTAAAAAAATCCATAGTTAAGGAAAGTTGCTTATTCTCCCCACATATTTCTGTTACCTTTCGGGGTTACTCTGAAAGTGTTTACACCATACTTTGGGGGTGCTTCATGTGATGTGGAGTGCATGGTGTATGGATGATACCTTGGTTGTTCCATGATGGAAACACATTGGAGGTGGCTTGCTATTGATTGCTTGACCTAATATGGATGCTTGATTGAAATTCTTCCTTGAGCATTGGAGACCTTGTGATAACATGATGACTTTTTCATATAGTCGGCACATGAATATAGGGTTTCCTGCTTGGAGGATGCCTTGCACTGAAGGAGTGTTGGGAATTGTGGAGGAGGGAATTAAGCCCTAGACAACATGGGATTGCTTGGATCACTTACGTGGATGCTTGTACTTGAATTTTGATAGCTTGGGTTAGGGAGTGGTCTTGCAAGTGAGTGGACCTAGAGATTACACCTTCGTTTGGAGGCATTGGAGCACTTGGAGGAGTAGTGCTCTTTCCTTGGAGCATCTATTATGGATCATCATTACGATGGAGCTAGACACGTGTCACATGTAGAGGAACACTTCACATGTGTGGGCCTACTTGTTTGTACTAGGTTGCATGTAAGGATTTAGGACCACTTGTGTATTGTTGGCCTCCCTTGTCTCTAATACATGTAGAGGAAGGAGAGGGTCCTTTCATTAATTATCTTGATCATGTTGTGTTGTAGAAATGTGAGGAGAAGGGTGCTTTAGTTTCTCTCTCATGCAGATTCTTGTATTTTCTCTTTCCTAGTCTTGGAGTGCTAAGGTTCTTGGAGCATCCTTTGAAAGTGCTAGAGCTTTGGTTTTACCCTAATAAGATGAAGGATCTAGGGCTTATGGGAAACCTTATGGGAGGAAAATATTATACTTTTTAGAGAAGGGAGATGTATTTCCTGGAGTGAAGGAGTCTTGCTAGTGTAATACTAGTTTGTGGAAGATCTTTGGTGGAGCTATTATTTTTCATGGTTGTCCCTAGCCAAGGTTGGTATCTTTTCTCTTGGATTCCTTTGGTGATTGGGGTTGTGAAGGAGTGACCAAAGGCTGATCATGCCCCTTGGGTCCTCAACATCTCTCCTTGAAAATGAAATATGAGGAACTCCAAAGAACAAGCATGGGCATGCGGAAGACCAAACGTCTGCACCTTGACCATTAAATCGGAGGAACTTGAAGGAAGGCATGAGGAAGACCAAAGGTCTGCACCTTGACCATTAAATAAAAAGAACTCCAAGGAAGGCAAGAGGAAGAACAAATGAAAAAATATTATGCTATAGATATTGACTTTTTACTACTTAAAGACTCTCATGGCTCTCACTTTGCCTCAAGATACCAATTATTTGACATAGCCAATCGAGACATAATTGTTGATGTATATGTAACTTCGGAATGTATTTCACCTATGTATATTGTAATCCTATAGAGATGGTATTATTCCTCTATACGGAAGTGTCATCATTTGTATTGACAATTGTCGCAAGTGTCATAAGTTGCTGTGATGGGTTATTAGACCACCAAGTGTGGGTTCGGACCAGATTAATGTAACCATGGGTTATTAGACTGAGTTAGACAAGTCAGCCCTGTTAGTTTATTGGGCAGGATAGGACAAGTATAAATAGAGATCAGGAGATCTCTATTTGATTATTGCATTACTCACTCTTACATCACTCGAAAAGTGGCGCACTAGTTGAGGAGGAGGAGTAGCTGCTAGTAGAAGACTATCTCTTGTATTTGGTTGTATCATTGCTCTTTCTATCTCTGAGGAAGTTGTGGTGTTTTTCACCTTTATGGTTTTCCCTAGTGAAACTCTCTGTGTCCATTGTCTTATGTGATTGCTTGATATGCTTGATACATGCTTGATATGATTGATATGTTGTACATGTTATTCTCTCAGTAAATATCCTAGAGTATTTTGAATTAATGCTCAAAATCTAACATGGTATCAGAGCTTCCCTGAGAAGAAGACATTGTGCAGTGGCGAAAACTAGGGTTTCTTGTTTATTGGGTTTCTCTCCACAGATTTTGGAAAAGAAGTAAGGTAGATTGACTCTACTCATCAAGGAGAATCTTTCTGTCCAATCAGAATTCAATTCTGAGCACTTTCAGTTTTGGCCCTAAAAATTAGGGTTTCCACAAAAATAGGAATTTCTGAAATCTGAAGACATAACTAGAAGCTACTTGGAAAAATCGAAGTTTAGAGCTTTGGATCGAGATTTTGGGTTGGGTGAAGCTCTGGGAAACTCAAACCCTAATTTAGGGTCCTCCCTAGTGAATCCGAGAAGACTAAAAGGCATTTTTGAAGGGTGAAACCTTGCAGATCTCAAATTCTGAATATACCAGGCTGATCAACTCATCAAGGCACATCTTTCTATCCTGTTAGAAGGTTGAAATTCAAATTTTGAATTTTTAGGGTTTCTCTGACAAACCCTAATCCGGGACCAGATCCAGTTTTCAACAAATCAAGTGGTAAGACCTAAATCTTTTCTATTTCCATTTGAAGTACTCTTTAAAGATGTCTGACCACACCAAGCTTGAGGATAAGCTTGAAGGGGATGATAACTTCCGAGCATGGAAGTATAGGATTGGGTTAATCCTGGAAGAAAATGAGTTGGACACTTACATAAGTGAAGAAGTCCCTATCCCAGAGGAAGAAGAGGCTAAGGCCTTACACAAAAGAAATTTGGTCAAGGCTAAAAGGATCATTGTTGATTCTATCAAAGACCATCTATGTCATCTCTAAAAACACCAAAGGAGATGTTTGATTCCCTGACCAAGCTATTCGAAGGGAAGAACATAAATCAGAAGATGACCTTGAGGAATCAACTAAAGAATATCAAGATCTAGAATGCAGAAACCATGCAGTCTTATTTCTCAAGGGTCTCCGAGATAAAAGAACAACTTGAAGTTGTGGGAGAAGATATAGAAAATGGAGAAGTGGTAATGACCACTCTTAATGGCCTCCCTAGGTCATGGGATTCCTTCATCCAAGGAATTTGTGCTAGAAGGAAACTTATCACTTTTAGCAGGCTATGGGAAGAATGCTCACAGGAAGAAGCTCGGATTATAGCTCAAGAAGAGAAAATGGGGAATGAAGATCAAGCTCTCAAAACAAACACCAGGAAAGATAATATCAAAAGGGAGCACTCTCATCATAGGAAAGGAAAACACTATCACGAAAGACAGAAGGAAAGCTCTGGAAGATCTATGAAAGATCTCTCTGATATTCGGTGCTATACTTATGATGAAAGGGGACACATTTCCAGAAATTATCCCAGGAACAAAAAGAAGAACATCAAAAGAAGACATCATGCTCATGCTGTAGAGAATGATGAACCTCCCAAGAAGAGGGCTAGAGAAGATAGTGAAGTTTCTTCAAGTGATGAAGAATATGTTTTGATTTCTGCTCTCATTGGAACCATTACTCATGGAAGTAATGATTGGCTTATAGATAGTGGGGCTTCTAAACACATGATAGCATTCAAGGAATCCTTTATGAACCTATATGAACATGAATCACCCCACAAGGTGAAACTTGGGGATGACTACCAGTATCCAATAAAAGGGAGTGGTCAAGCCTCCTATAAACTAGACTCTGGAAAGTCTATGAAGATGAAAGATATACTATATGTTCCAGGTCTCAAGAAGAATCTACTCTCCATATTTGCATTGGATGAAAAAGGCATGAGGGTTGCATTTGTCGATGGACAAGTCCTAATGTGGCCAAAGCGTAAGACTATTGATGATGTAGTGGTGATTGGAGAGCAAGAGGGCGGATTATACAAATTGAAGGGCCAACCAAAACAAGCCATGGTCCATGATTCAGTAGAGCGAAGTGAACGTTGGCATAAAAGGCTTGCACACATGCACTATAGGGCATTACCAATTGCAAGCAAAGCTGTAGAAGGTCTTCCTGAAATCCAGACAAAGCATGAAGGCATTTGCAAAGGTTGTGCAAAGGGAATGAACACAAAGAAGACATTTCCAAGCAGTAAAAGCAAGGCATAAAGAATTTTGGAAATTATCCACTCCGATGTATGCAGTACGATGTCATCCAATTCTCTGAGTGGGTATGTATACTATGGTTCTTTCATTGATGATTTCTCTAGGAAGACTTGGATTTATTTCTTGAAGAACAAAGATGAAGTATTCAACAAATTCAACGAATTCAAAGCCTTGATAGAAAATCACACTGAAAAGAAGATCAATGGTGGAGAATTCACTTCAGGAGACTTCAAGAAAGCTATGCAGTCATTCAAGGATTAAGAGGGAGCTTACCACCCCTTACATTTGACAACATAAAGGAGTAGAAGAAGCTACTTCAGAATAGGACTCCAACAACTCCTGCAAGGAAGCAAAGATTCAGAGGGAGTCCACCCAACAAACAAACAAAGATAAGTATTTGAATTGCCATTTCTTGTATATTTGATTGCTTAAATAATATTGTTCAATGATGTATATACTTATGTTTCTAGACTTAGGTTGTATATTATGCATATTAGAATAATTGCATTAATGAACAATATACTACTAAAATGCATGTGATGGGTAAGTGGCCTATGGCACTGTAAAACATTCCATTGCTACTTATCTAGAATGAAACCTCTTTGTTGACATGTTGGGAGTTGTGCACACTCTTAACAATGTTCTGGTAGAGATTGGAAGGCATCTAGAAAGTTACGGGATATGGATAAATGTTGTATTGAAGCATTGGCTAAATTAATTGCATGACTGTATGACATATTTCTTTATGTGTAAGAATTTGTTCTGAAAACTATGAGATGTTTCTAATCATGAAATTTAACTTGTCTTGTAGGAAAGATCATATACCATCACCTACAAAAGAAGGACTACAACATTTACTCCAGCAACAAAGCTATCTATTGAAGAATCTGAAGTTCCCAGGATTCAGGATGCAATAATGGAAGAATGCCATGGTCGAGGAATACCAGTCGATCATGAAGAATGATGTTTGGGATGTGGTCCCAAGACTAGATGGGAAGTCTGTGGTGAATTCCAAGTGGATCTATAAGATCAAGCATGCTGCAGATGGCAGCATAGAGAAATATAAAGCAAGGTTTGTAGCTCGTGGATTCTCCCAGAAAGAAGGGATTGATTATGAAGAGACATTTGCTCCTGTGGCCAGATACACTTCTATTAGATCAGTACTTTCTTTGGCTGTAGTGATGAAATGGAAGGTACACCAGATGGATCTCAAGACTACTTTCTTGAATGGTGTAGTTGAAGAGGAAGTGTATGTGGAGCATCCACTCGGGTTTGAGACACATGACCGAGAGTCATATGTGTACAAACTAAAGAAATCCCTATATGAATTGAAACAGGAACCCATGACTTGGTATGGAAGGATAGATGGATTCTTATCCAATTTGGAATTTACCAAGAGTAAAGGGGATTCAACCTTTACTACAAGGTTGAGGAAGGAAATCCAGTGATACTATTATATGTGTATGACTTGTTTGTAATAGGTGAGCATGGGTTGATTGCCGATACCAAGAGGAAGCTTGCTTCCATGTTCAAGATGAAGGACTTGGGAATGATGCACTATTTCCTAGGCATGGAGGTGTGGCAGAGTGCAGATGGAATATTCCTTGGACAAGGGAAGTATGTAGTAGAGATCCTGAAGAGGTTTGAGATGATGGACTGCAAGGCCATGGCCACACCTATGGCATCGAACCTGAAGCTTCTGTGTGATGCTTTATCTGAGCCGGCTAATGCTATGATGTATAGTCAGATGATTGGGTCCTTGATGTACCTGATGAACACGAGACCAGACATCTGCTTTGCAGTGAACACCTTGAGCCAGTACTTGACAGATCTGAGACATGTTCACCTGATAGCTGCAAAGCATATTCTGAGGTACCTAAAGGGTACAATTGACTATGGGCTCAAGTATGAGGAAAATCAAAATTTTAACCTGGAGGGTTATGTTGATTCGGATTGGGAAGGAAGTGCCATTGATCGGAAGAGAACTTCGGGGTGCTGCTTCAGTATGGGATCCGGTATGATCTCTTGGTTTAGCAGGAAGCAGTCCTGTGTGGCACTAAGTACATCTGAAGCAGAGTATGTCGTAGCTTGTTTGGCTAATTATGAGGAAGTATGGCTCAGGAAGCTACTGTCTAATCTATTTGATCTCCATTTATGCGCTACTTGTATATATTGTGACAGCCAGAGTTGTGTGAAGTTGTCGGAGAACCCAGTGTTCCATGACAAGTCGAAGCACATTGAGATCAAGTATCACTATATTAGGAATATGGTGCAGAGAGGAGTAGTGAAGCTCCTGTATGTTTCGATAGACGAGCAGATAGCCGATGTGTTGACCAAGCCATTGGCTAGAGTGAAGTTTGAATACTTCAGAGGTAGACTTGGTGTACTTCAGATTGATTTGTCTTCGAAGGGGATGTGATGATTCCGGAGACACAGATGCACATGATCCATTCCGACATGGTTGAAGTTTGTCTTACTATGGTCGTTGATGTAAGGGCTGGGCCATTCGAGCATGGTTGAGGTGTGTCTTCCCATGGCTGTGATATAAGTGCTGGGCCATTCGAGCATGGTTGAGGTGTGTCTTCCCATGGCTACGATATAAGTTTTGTGCCATTCCTAGCATGGTTTAGGTGTGTCTTCCCATGGCTATGGATATAAGTGTGACACCATTCTCGCATGGTTGAGGTGTGTCTTCCCATGACATAGATATAAGGGATGAGCCTTTCACGGATCGTTGAGGTGTGTCTTCCCATGCCGGTGAGTGTAAGTGTTGTGTGATGAGCATCTTGGTTGTGCTCTGTGGACGATGATGTGATATGAAGACGATGATGTGACAGTATGGTACATAGGTTTTGCAGAGGCATATAATCAGTCCTGAGATGCTCTTGCAGGTTTTGCAGAGGCAGTGTAATCAGTCCTAGAAGATCTTGCAGGTTTTGCAGAGGAAGTGTAATTAGTCTTGAGGTGTACCTATTTGATGGCTTGCTCCCAGAGACGTTGATGATGTACATCCAGCATGAAAAAGGGTTGTCTCTGTAGATGATGAAGACCTGTAGGTGGCAAGCCTACATCCAGTATGAAAAAGGACTGGCTCTATAGAACTTCCTATGACGAGTAGATTGGAGATTGATTGAGATAGCAGTACAGTGACGATGATGATGATTCAATGATGATGATTTGATGATGATGATCCAGTGACGATGATTTAGAGAAGAAGACTTGTGCTAGCAGATCTGTGTCGAGAAATACCTTCCTAGTTAAGAGGGAGTGTTGATGTATATGTAACTTTGGAATGTATTTCACCAATGTATATTCTACTCCTATAGAGATGGTATTATTTCTCTATACGGAAGTGTTGTCATTTGTATTGACAAGTGTTGTAACTTGCTATGATGGGTTAATAGACCACCAAGTGTGGGGTCGGCCCGGATTAATGTAACCATGGGTTATTAGACTGAGTTAGACAAGACGGCCCTGTTAGTTTATTGGGTAGGATAGGACAAGTATAAATAGAGATTGGGAGATCTCTATTTGATTATCTCATTACTCACTCTTACATCACTCGGTAAGTAGCGCACTAGTTGAGGAGGAGGAGTAGCTGCTAGTAGAAGACTATCTCTTGTATTTGGTTGTATCATTGCTCTTTCTATCTCTAAGGAAGTTGTGGGGTTTTTCAACTTTATGGTTTTCCCTAGTGAAACTCTATGTGTCCATTGTCTTATGTGATTGCTTGATATGCTTGATACATGCTTGATATGATTGATATGTTGTACATGTTATTCTCTTAGTAAAGATCCTAGAGTATGTTGAATTAATGCTCAAAATCTAACAATAATTCCCCTAACCCCCAAAAAAGTATCTCAAATATTTGGGGGTAATTTGCACTGTATTTGTCCAGTGTTTTTGTTGTTTTATGTAGAATTGAGATCAGCTCTGTACTCAAACTAGCACCCCTAAAGTGCAAGGTTCTCACAAGGCTATAATTGAGGGAAACTTTTAGAAGTGTTGCATTTTCTAGTGTCACTTTGACAACTTCTATTCACTTCAGTGTAGAGGATAAGGACCTAGAAATAGGGAGGATTCCGTAAGACAACTGAGTTTCAACATTGGTTTTGGAATTGAGTTTTATTATGAAACTAAGTTGGAACTTCAAGTTTGGATTATAGGTTAGACAATGTTGATTTAGGGGTTTAATGCTTAGTTCTTAGTTACCAACTGTTACCCCAGACTTCTAGAATCATTATGATATTGAATTGTTGTTATAAAACCTAGAATTTAAACCAACAGTAAATGTGTTCAGCAGTAAAAGATTCTAGCCTTGAATAGTGTTTGAAATTACAAGTAAACTAGGTTTGAAAGGACAAGCAACTATGTATTTAAATATGAATACTTTAAGGATCAATTAGTTACTTGTTTTTACCATAAACATAATGTGTTTTATGACCTTAATTAGGTTGGTAGTAAGGATAGATTGCATATCTATAATGAACAGTCATATATACAAGGGAAAAATGATATTTGCATGCATCAAACCACTTGCAATCAACCCAGAAATTTATTTCAGATCTAAACCTGTTAAGACTGTTGTAACAGTGAATATATGATGTATTTAAGCCCAACAAAACTCAATTAAACAACCCATAAATTTAACCCAGCTATAAAAAGTTAGCAAGAACAAAATTTGGGCTAAATTTTAGAAGCAATCCTAGAATAAAATTCACCTTAATTTTCTATGTAAAAACAACAAGCAAACATCCCTAAAAATTCCCTAGAAAAATCAAATTTTATAGTGCATGCTACAACCCTAATGGTATGGTCTAGATGGGAATTAAATGCAACCCTAAGGGGGTTCCTAGAAATGCAAATTTTTAGGGTTTTAACTTTTGTAGATATTTTTCTATGCCCAATATGAATTAAATTCTAGAATGCAAAACAAAAAGGAAAAGAAGATAATTTTTTTTTTTAAGTGGCTAGAAACACATGACTAGTACCTAGGGTTTGAAGTTGGGATTTTGGGGTCAATCGAGCCTAGTGAAAGAGAGTTTACTAGCATTTAAGAATAGCTAGGTTTCGAGTGCCAATCCATACCAAATCCAAGAAAGGGTAGAATTCACCCAAATATCTACAAGGGAATAATTTAAGTGGTATCTTCAACACTACTTTGGGCATAATATTCTTCAACAATGGAATCCTATGGAATCCTTTGTAAAGACGTCATTGTACTAGGAAATCCCATTGACCTACTTTTACGATCATTTGTCGAATATTAATAAAATTATCTTATCTTATATTCAAAATTAAGCTTGCAAGTCACATTAATGATGGGTATCCTTTCAAATCTATTCATGCACGTAGTTCTTTGGGTAACGATGCCTTATTTGGTATTCTACTTCAGTTTTCGATATTCTAAACTTCACATTCACACTCAGTGAAATCATTGCTATTATATTCAATTACTATCATCTATTCTCAGCCTAGAAAATCAGCATGTGTGGTCTTTCAATCATTTCTAGTTTTGAAACTCAAAGCTATATATTCAAGTCCTAGTATACTTAGGTAGGGCCTAGTTGAAATTCAATTATTTTAATTATTTTTCGGAGATCTCAAAGGAGAAGAGTGTTGGTCTATAAAAATTTGATTCACCAATAGAAGAGGGGTTTGGTTCTTGGTGATTTGCTTGCAAGGAAATCGAGATCAACTCAGCTTTTCTTATCAACCATCTTCTCTCTCTCTCTCTCTCTCTCTCTCTCTCTCTCTCTCTCTCTCTTTGAAAAATTGATTGTATTTATTTTATTTTGTGCAAAGTATTTATGGTTCATAAATATTTGTAGGTTCATATTTTTCTCTTAGATTACTATTGTGATATTTTGACATTAATCTACCTCATCCAATCTTTTAATAGGTCTTCACTTCATTTTCATATTCACAAGAACTTTGGTTGAATCCATAGCCTTGGTGTTGGAATTATTGGTGTAATATGTACATTGTACATTTGGCCATTGCGTAGTCATATGTATCATTAGTGCACTTGCAATCATGGCTAAGGCCATACTTTATTCTTTTATTGTATTACTAGTTGTGGTTAAGGCAGGCATAGTCACTGATATGTAGGCTCAAATACCCTCTTTGGGAGTGTGCCCAAGTTATCTGGGCATGTAACCCTCTTGATTGAACACCCGACCTACTTGAATGGTATAAATACACCACTCAAGCTTCATTTGTAAATTATATTTTTTATCATTGAGCTAAGGCTCTCTAATATGAAGTGTTTAACCCTATTGGTACCCATATCTAGTATTGATGCATTCTAGTTCTTTCTTTGATTTTTCTCTCACATGTGCACATGAACTTCTTCCTAGCACATTAATAGAGAGCTCCAACACAAAATTTTAGTGTTGTTTTTTATTTTATTGGTAGATTTTGGGGTTAGTTGTTGCTTCTGTTTGATCCCCTCATTATTCCACAACTCTCGATATATGTGGCAGTATGGTTTACATATATGATTTCCAAACACTTGGAAGTAGCACAAATTGAAAGAAACAAATCCTATATAAAAATGCTACCATTCATTTCATTGTTATAAAAAACAAATCTTCCATTTTTTAGAGTATGAGAAACACAAATCTACAATTTGTATCCACATATAACATATTTTTAACATTGGTATGATAGATTTTATGCAGAATTTCAGCCTTGGGGCATCAACCAGTGAAGATACGCTTCACAATTGGTTTAAATTTGTTGCTAACACGCTTATTTTAGATATGCTTTCATCAAGAAAACCCTCCGGTGGCAAGAATTCACTAGCTCTAAAGTGAGAGGGAGACTGTGAGGTAAGATTGGAACTCTCCCTAGACATTGTCCATTTGACCCTTTCCAGCACCTCACTCAGGAAAATCTCAGGTGACAACATGACTAACTATTTTGGGTCACCATGAACTTACTAGAAGCATTGCACTAGTCTCTGGTGATCACAACAGTAAATCAAAATGCAAGATTCTTGTTTACTTCACTCTCAATAAACCTATGTTCATCAATCATCATGGCTTATTCATCAATCATCATGGCTATATGATTTTTGAAATACTAAATAAAGCATCTACAGATTGTACATTTTTATATCTAAATAAAGAGTTACGAAAAATTGCAAAGGATTAAAACTTAAAAAGAGATAATATGCAAATATTTTAGTTCAACAGAAAATTAAATCAATGGCCTGACACTCCTAGGACCATTCAGAGTAATTACCATAACCTCAAACAGTCACAAACAATGAAGGAAACCTGGGTAGAATGATTCAAACATGGCCCTGATATGAAGAATGGTGAGGAAAATGTGTGCTTTTATAACCGTCCTTGCATGTCCCATTATCTAGATTTTCCCCTTATTACACCAAAAGACAAGCATTCATGTTCAATAAAATACCCCTCACCTATAAATTGGCCATCCTTAAGGAGAAAGGGGTAGTTAGTGGTTCTTCTGATGGTACAACTAGATCAGAACTCAATGGAGGCTACTAGGAGTTACTTGGATATATTTTTTACTATTTCTGGAGCATTTGTTAGTGAACAAAAAACTAACTATTGACATGTTGGGCTTGATGATCCACCAACCTAGTTCCCATCCCTATAGAATTGGGTAAATATTATAAATATTGTCCATTATTTATGGCTTTCGTTAGGTAATAGTCTTTCAGTTCTTGATATTTGGAACTAGTATCTTAAACGACTTCAGTTCAAGCTTCTAGTCTGACAATATAAGGATATCCCCTTTGCTATTAATATTACCATGGTTTCAATTCGTGGATCAGGGTTCCACTGCCACTGCCAACAGGATTGCAAGAGGAGACACATCTACTCCTCCCTACACCAGCTCCTAGACTTCGCATTATGGTGGACAAGACCATCACACAGCTGGCCTCCCCGCACGCGAGTAATCCCATCGTCCACATGGCCTGGCGGCGGCATTAATGCAGGTTCATTCTCCTATGTCCTCTCACCCGAGTTGGTCTCAACTCACATTAACTCTCTCTCGTGTGGCCTCCTACCCTCTTCATGGCTCCTTCTGGGTTATGAAGATCCAGGCTCACACACCAACGGTCATTACGCATCTCCTTTACTCAATGTCTGCATCCACAGTAGAGAGTTTGGCCCCTGCTAAGAGCTCGGCCCCTTCGCTATCCAAATCGATCATGAAGCGCACCAGAGGTACCTCCCGGCATGGCTCTAGTCAAGGTACAGGAAAAATGACATCTGCGGAGAAGGAAATTCCTACTAACATTGCTTACAAAGACAATGTGTCTATGCCGGTTCATCGTCTAGTGGAAGATTGGGAGTCCAGGAATGTTGCTGAAATCCTCTCCTTTGGTAGCCCTGGTACTCAGGTGAATCATTACTGGTTGCTCAAAAATTTGCTTGGCACTCTGGTAGAAGAAATGCTCACTAATCGGAATGTTACCAAGATGACCATAATGGACACCAGGTCCAATACGGCTCATCTGGATGGCATCCTTGTTAATTTAGAATCTTGTCTCACGGGATGTAGGTACACTTTATTCCCACATCCCTCTCTGCCCATGGGAGTTGGTCCTGAAGGTCCTGTGGCTGGTACCGATGACTGAACGACTAGTTTCAACAAAGGCATGGCACCTCATATGGTTGAGCAGGTGACCAGAAGTTCTCTTCACAATTCTTTGGGCCTCGCTGCCTTTGAGGGCATCGCTCCTGATCTTGCTCCTGGACACAACTCTGGTCCTGACTCTCTAGCAATCATAGTTGTGCAAGGTGCTTCCCCTTATGGGATTTCATTCCTGATACCTTCTACAATCGCCATCACCCAGCACAAGCGCCTCCAGAAAGACAAAGCATAAGCAATTCTCCCGTGCAAAGTAGAGCCTCTGCCCATCAAGCTCCCAGAGCAGCAATGGACGGATGAATTCTTTGGCACCTTCCCCATCTCTGAGGACATACACGACTGCAAAGGTGCAGAAGCCAGCTCCTGAAATGCCCTGTCACAAGCACTACACACCTGGTTTTACTACTCCATTTTTTTATTTACTCTGGACGGTACAGAGTTACAGTATACTATATTTCTTGTTAGGTAGATATCTAGTTTATCTCTATAAGTCTGGTTTCATTGCACTTTTTTGTAATATTGGCACCTTGAACAGGGCCAAAACGCTATATTCGGCTTCTCCTGATGATTGTAATGTTTTTTGAACTATAATATAATCTTTCCATGCAGCTTATAAAAAAAATATTACTATGGTTTCAAGCATCCTTCAAGCATCCCACATGTATTATGTCTCTTGTTGTATCCCAGCCAAGGTGAAGTTCAAGAAGTTGGAGCAAATCCTCAAGTCTTTTATTTGGTCCAAATATAGTAGTGAGAAAGAACTACCTATGGTTTCTTGCGAAATTTGTAGTATACCTAAGGAGGAAGGTGATCTAAGACTTATTCAATGTTGCAACTCAAGGTCATATTTTGGCTACAAAATGGATTTCCAAATTCCTTGAAGGTTATGCCCCATGGAAGATCCTCTTACATTACCAATTCAAGTATACCCAAAAATTGTTAATCCGAAGACCATTTGGGCTATGCGATATAATCTCCTTCCCACTCCTCTTTTCCTGTTCCCCTTCCTCCGGTCTTACGGACTAGTAGATACTCTCTTGTACTCACTCTTTCCTCTTTGTTTGATGTGATATTTAAGCCATGTGAGATTATCTAGTTGGGTAGTTGTTATACTGTATGAGGTGATTGAATTTTGTAATCGACATTGCAAGTCTTGAAGATTTGAACACAAATTATTATTAGCTGGATTGAAAGGTGCACAGTCTATTTCCTCTTTAAAAAATGTTTTCCATCCATTGAGTATGGTAATTTTTTCTTAGAATTAAGGAGTTTTTTTTTGTAAGTGATATCAAGGCTTGCCTGCAAGATCAAATATTTTGCATTTTATTTATTCATTTTGGTTTCAATATACAATTATATTCTATTGATAACACAAAGTGCTTCATTCTAGTTTTATCATCTCCATTTTTTGGGCTATCTACATAAAAGGATTTTTTAGAGCGGAGTGGTTATGAACCAAGTGTCTAGTCTTGTCTATAATTCATGTGTTTTTGTTTTGTTCAGAAAATTCAGAAATGTATCGCTGAATGCTCAAAAAAAAAATACACCAAGTATATGTATATAAATATTTGAATTGAATAAAACATGAATGTTGATTTACAATAAAAAGGGCCTAACTTATATAGGCTGGATGGTGACTTTTACATAAAATCATATATTTTTTATTATTTTACATATTAATTGTATTCATTACAATGCAACTATAAGAATAGAGCTCCAAGTGAGATGTACCATATATTATGGAAATAAAACATGTATAAATCCTCCATAGGTTTCACCCAAGCATAATAAAATCCAAAGGGAAGGGGATGCTCCAACAAAAATTTTCTCCAATGCTGCCCTAAATATGAATCCAGGCTCCAAACATCAAGTGAAAACACTTCCAAGGTGGAACATCATGTTGACTGTTCCGTCATACTAAAATATGCTACAAGAATGAATTAATCTGCCACAAGAAAACCTGCAACAAATCTTCTAGGGCTTATACAAGGTGACAACTTGTGTCAACAAGGCATAAACATTCTTCACAATGCTAGATGTTGTCTTCAAATGTTAAAATAAGCTCCAATGATGATGTTTCTAGGGCTGTTTGTAATTGTTATTTGAGAAAATTGTCTCATACTCTGCCCAGAATTGTTGACTGAGGCTGTTAACTGTTGTCTGGAGGTTAGGACAGAGTTTCAATATGGCATAAACATCCCAGAATAATCCTTAACAATGACAAAGTGTGCCTAGAAATTTCCCAGATATGCTTCTTATGTTGATTAGGATTAGGGTCAGGTTTATTTGCTACTGCCTGGGTTAGAAACATGCCCAAAAATGCTGCTTTTAATAATAGGATTAGCCCAGCACTAAGATTTATTCCTTTTTGTGTGTCCAACATTTAAGATGGTTGATTTTTGTTGTTGCTTGAGATCTTAAGACGGCTCAGAATTGGTGGATGATGCCCAGAATGGATTGATGATACAAGAAAACATGCCTCTTTATTTCTAGAACTGATCTTTATGGATATATGAGACTTTTATCCCGCTGCTTGATGGTGACAACATGCCCAGAACTGCTAACTTGCTCCTTGGACATGTCCAGAACTGCTCAGAACAACACATATTTGATTTAATTGCTCTTAACCACTGATGTGGGGATCAGGTCAGTCCAAATAATGCCCAAGAATGAATACCTTTATCTCTGTTTACTGGAACATCAGAGATGAACCCTCATACTTTCCCATGATATCCTACGACAACATCATTCAGGATCTCATCCATCCAATCTCTCTCACATAAAACCTCAGCATGCATAATGGGGGGTAATAGAAACTATTATTCTTAATTCCCTTCTATTTTATGTCTTACTTATTCTTGATATCGTATTATTCTATATATTGTACAAGTTATGAAAGGGGGAAGAGATTTTCAGAGATAGGTTATTCAAAGGAGTAGTTTGTAGCAATGAAGGACCACCTTTGTGTAAGATGAGGTCTGCTGTAACCTATTATGACTTGTTTACGTTGATGCAATCAGTATCTTGAATAAAATATAATTTGATCCACTTATGTTTTGCATCCAACTATTTGGATCTATAGGTTATTTATATGGCTAAGTAGAAATGCAGTGTATGGTTAGTTTCTAGTGCATGTGTTTTGATTTATTCTTCACTTGAGGACAACATTCAGCCACTTTCCCTTTTTCTATTTGTTGTTGTAACTGTATTTAATGATATGATATCAACCATTGTTACTTTTATTAAGTTCTCTTTCACTTTTCGTTGCTCATAGGAAGCCTAAAATGAGTTTTATTCGTGCTAATCAATTGAACTTTTATGCAGAATTCTTAGTTTGATAACAACATACAATCCCTAGGGACAAGACCATGAGACTGGAAAAGTAGGATGGAAAGATGATCAAGATTCAAATTGTAAGTGATATTCCTATAGTAAGTAGTGAAAATTATAATCTATGTATATCTGAGTGTTAACTAAAAATAACCGTGATGCGATGCAATGTTCAAGCATCAAATTTCAGCAAAACCATACATGGTATTGAACTACATGTACATAAAAAATTATTTTCAGAGGATGTATTTAGGCCAAACAATTGAATATACACTAAAACTTAATAAATATAAATGGAGGTAGTATGATTAACGTTTTCCTCAAGTTCCTCGAAACGCCTCAACTATGACTAGTTTTCTTTCACTCAGATTAGGCTTTGTATGTTGCTTTGAATTGATCTTAATACCTTTCGTATTTTGGGCATCCTCATGTACTTCAGAGGATCTTTCCCAGTTAGCAACATGACTCCTATAGTCTGTTGATTGACCAAAATTTTTTGAATCTATCATTTGAAAGTGATAGATCTCCATTTTAAACAAAAATCAACAATCTTCTCCAACAGGTAAACTTGGGCAATCGGTTGGCATATTTGAAATATGACTAGATGATTTCCTTATAATATTACGAGGGATGGCTAGTGCATGAAGATAATGCACAATTCTGAGTTTAAATAAGTGTAGCAAATTGTTTTAGTAATGACCTATAAAATTCTATTTAGCCATATCATTGTCCTCGTACATTAATAGGATAATTATAGGTAGAAGTAGCTCTGGGTGACAATTATTGTTGCAATTGTTTTTCATAATGAACAACCTTGTGCAAGTGTGCAAAAATAAATTTAGAATGAGTTTTTACAACCTTCTCCGACAAAAATTCTATCACCTCAACCCTATTTAGTATTTTCGCTAACATGTAATATTCCTTTGGATCTATTCCTGATAGTCCTATTAGTGTTGTTAAACCCCTTTCCAACGTATTCAATGCCTTAATGGAGTTCTGGACTAAGATCTCAAGTCGTGCAATGAAACCATGGTTGAATACAGTCTTGTACTCTGCAATTGATTGGTGGTACACTCCGTTGACAACTAGAGCAGTCCAGATGTCTTACCATTCATATCAATCTGTGGAAAATCAACCCCATCGATCTCCATTGTGAGGTTCAATTCTTATCTTATTACTAGCATCCTCATTCATTGTTAGGAGGTGGTATTGCTTATTGTTGCAGTTGAGGTTTTGGCACTTGAAACATATGTAGGGGAGATTGATGGACTTGACTGGATGATGAATGACTCTTCCTCCCATGAAATATGCTCTGTAAGATCCTTTCAGATATCGACTCTGAGACAAGCCTGAATACATTGTAGGGCCTCTTGCATGTCTTGAACTACTTAAGACAAAAATTTTTCTTAAGGCCTCAAAATCCAACATTGAAAATAGCATCTATACCATGCCTTGCCTCCTTGCCACATTGATTGGAATGGATGAATAGTGCCTTAAGTTTTGTATTGCCTTCCTAGCTTGAACGTGCACATTTTTGAATTTTTCATCCAACCTGTGCCATATAAGGTGCACTAAGAGCCCAGTTTGGTATGGGGTGCAAGGAAGGAAGTCACATTGCTCCCACTATTGTTGAGAGTGCGGAAGGGTTGGGTTTGTTGCTGTCCAATAGTATAGTAGCATCAAGTTCACATATTTTTGACCTACTGGATTGTTGTTGAGTAGGTGGTTTGAGTTTCGTTATGTTTTGCTTCTTCTGAGGTTTCCTGATACTCTTCATTTTCAAAATCATCAAAATAGGGTCGTTGATTTTCTGTAGATGCTAGTGTATGTGATGAACAACCAATATCATCCATAATTTATGTCCTCTTTTACTTTCCCATCTTAAGAACTTCTAGGACTAGGGTGTTTGATATTTAACATCTTGATTCATGTGGACAGTATAGTATATTGTCAATGGGGACATGGCCAATATGATACTTGATTTGACCCACTCCATGCCTTCCCAAACTGCTATGATATTGTCTAGAAGAATCCACCTTTGGAATGAAGCTTCACTATTCTAGATGGATGATCTTAGGCAAAATTTGCTAAACATCCATGGCCAGGACCTTGGCTAAAATATTGCAAGATAGATCGAGGAGGGTGATTGGTTTCCAGCTAGTGATAAGTTCAGGGTCCTTGGATTTAGGTATGAAACGGATCACACCTTTGTAACGTGTTTATATTGGCTCCCAATGATATTTTTGTAATTGCTTCTTTCTACACTAGGACCCAATTTGGACTGAAAGAGTCCCACGTAACCTTGTAAAATTCACAGGGAAAATCGTCTAAGCCAGGTGACTTCAGCTCAACCATAATCGATGTGGCCACTGTTAACTCATTCAGGGTCAATAAATGCACACACACCCATTTATTGACCCTGAATGAGTTAACAGTGGCAGACAAACTTCCCTTCAATATCCTCCTATTCAGTTGGCCTTCCATTAGGAGATTTGAGTTCAGATATCTTCTCCTTACCTTCTTTCAAGGTCAGTGTTCTAAAAAAATTCTTCATTGGCAGTTATTTTATCATATGGTTATATGGAAGTTGCTAGCTGACCTGCTCCAATGCTTCCTTGAAAAATTTATTATGCTTGTGCTGGATTGAGGTGACCTTTGGCCCATATCTTCTCATGAAAGAGGTGGTACAAGCAATGGCTTTTTGTCACCATATAATCCATCCATCTCTTGCAGTTTTCCTTGGACAATTCAAGGAAATCTAATTCCTCAAGTGAGATACATTCATAATATACCTAATGCATCTGCACCTTGGCTGATACCTAGGAATAGAGAAATATATAGGCTGACGATCTAGGAATGTGTATTTCTCCATAATCTTGATTGGCTAAGCTCCTCTACAGTTAAAAAAAGATACATTCTCTTCTAAAAACATAGCCTGTCAAGCTTTTTAAAGATTCTTTTGTTGCCCTTCGAAAGTTAACCATGTAAACCAAAGCTTAGATAGATCCTTAATTTATTGGGATCATACAGCCCTAACCTAACTTTAAGGATGTTTTGGTTGTTATATTGCCAAAGGTAGAACCATTATTTTCCTTATCGTGAACAACAACATTGTTGTAGATAACTGGAGTTGAATTTTGATAAAATGACCTGTCCTCAATCCCTAAGTGAGCCATTAAAGGCTCTTAGAGGTCCTTTGGCAAGAGATGATTCAGTAAAGGCCACCACATGCGATCAAAGACTTAGCTCCCATCTGGATCTATGTGTAGATCTTCTTGCCTTTTTCTTATCACTCACACTGACCAGAAAAAATAGGTAGGTGAGTGGTAGGTGGTGAGAGATGATTTATTCTTAGTACTCAGAATGCAACCCTGGCTTATTGATAGGATTTTGTCTACTTTTATCATGGTTCCTTCATCCATATTAAGTTCACAAACAAAGGATCTATTTATGTACCATTCTTTCTAGCACAGGTCTTGGAACTTAAATGTGAATCTTTATGAAGTTATTGCACTTCTTTGGATTGTTCCTTTCATTAGCATTGGTTGCATGCCATTTTCCAATTATTTTAATTTTTACATATTGCTCTTGTAGGTGATGCTCATGGTCAGTACTCTGATCTTCTACGCCTTTTTGAATATGGTGGTTTAACACCAAAATCAAATTACTTATTCTTGGGGGATTATGTGGACCAAGGCAAACAAAGCCTAGAGACAATATGTCTCCTCCTTTCTTACAAAATTAAATACCCATAATTTTTTTTCCTTATGAGAGGAAATCATGAGTGTTCCTCAATCAATCACATATATGGCTTCTATGATGAATGCAAGCACATATTCGATGTTAGATTATGGAAAAATTTTAAGGACTATTTCAACTGTCTTCTAGTTGCTGTTGTTATAGGTGAAAAGATCCTATGCATGCATGGTGGTATTTCACCTGAATTGAGCAATTTGGAACAAATAAGGAGCATATTTCGACCTGCAGATGTGCCAGATACAGGGTTGTTATGTGATCTTCTTTGGTCAGACCCTAGTAGAGAAATTGAAGGCTGGGGGGTGAATTACAGAGGTGTTTCTTACACATTTGGTCCTGACATGGTGTCTGACCTTCTCCAAAAGCTTGATCTGGATCTCATATGTCGTGCACATCAGTTTATCATATAATTTTATTTTGACTTCCTTATCTGTCGTCTTATTGTTGGAAGATAAGTTCATGTGTAGTATGATGCTTTGAGCAAAATATGGTTTCAAGAAACTGAAGGTACTGTGAAAATATATTTTTATAATTATTTGCTTAAAAAGTAAAAATACTCATGATTAAATACCTGATGGGGTTCCTTGCTGTGCAAGTGGTGGAGGATGGTTATGATTTTTTTGCTGATAGGAAGCTTGTTACAATCTTCTCAGCTCCAAATTACTATGGTGAATTCGACAATGCTGGTGCAATGATGAGTGTTGATGAAACATTGATGCCGGTGCAATGATGAGTGTTGATGAAACACTGATGTGCTCTTTCCAAATTCTTAATCCAACAGAGAAAAACCAAGAATTGGTTATGGAAATTCTAAGACACAAAGAGCTAGGACTCCTCCTCGTGGTAATAGGGTAATTTCTCTTTAAACATCATTGTTTTATGTTCGTATATTTTTTTTGAGGGTCGATTAAAAACAAAATGATGGCAAATTATATCATCTTTGGTTCATTCTTTGCTATCTCTTTCTTTTAAATGTGCAACTAGAATTCTTCTATTTAAGATTAACTATGTCATTATGTTGAGAAACCAACTCTTTTATGAAATTTTTGAGGTATGTAGGTTTCTATCAAATTGTGGTTTAAATGGATTGCATCTTATTATTTACATGCATAATGTTTAGTGGCTTTTATTAATATTTCCATCTCTCTCTCTTGCATCCGAGAACATCAAGTTTTTCATGATGGTGGGTTTGATGGAGGAATATTTGCTGATATTTGTTTAGTTGTTTGATGAAGCAGTGTTTTTGACATTGTTTGAAGTTCGGGAAAGATCTAGGGATCATGACATGGCATTTACTAATTTTGAAGAAAGTAGTATTCACTATTTTGAATTTGAAGATTTGAATGCTTGCTTGACTTTTTTGTTGCAAAGTAGAATAGGTCTGTTTATATTTTGAACATGTATCCCGTTAAAAACTTGATCCTTTCTTGTGACAATAACCAAGTAGACTCCAGATTACTTCTAATATCTAGATGAGTTAGCTTCTGTATACATCTGTGCTAGATGTAGGTTGCCAATTCATGAGTAGGATTGATTTGTTTGGTATTCATTCAACATTTTTTTTTAATCATGATTTTTGTTGACTACTGGATTTCTGTTGTTTCTTTTATGCTATGGACATATTTATGCTTATGGGAGCTTGATGGGTCATGATGAAAGTGCGATGTAAACTAGAAAGGTAGGGTTTGTTCTATGAAGAAAACATGAAGTCTATAGCCTTCATATTTCTCCATATTTATGAGTTTGCAATGGTTTCAAATTCATGGAGACAAGGTTGAAGTTTGGTATTTTTCCATTCTATCAAGTTTAGGGACTGCTTTTACCAATCTGTATTGTTTCAAAGAAACTGTGATCAAGGGAAGTTGATTGATATGCATTGCCTTTTCCTAATATTGTGTGGGATTGATTTCTTGACCCAAGATGTAACAAAATTGTATTTTTCCCTTAATTCACTAAATATTTTGTTTTCTTGATGTTTTTTTACCATTAAACCTAAGTTTCACATATGAAAATAGAGGCAAGGATACGGTTACAGTGTCTGGAATTGATAGTCTTGAAGGACTAGTACAAGGTAAGCCATTATGGATCTATAGTAACTTGGTAATCATTATTTTGTATGCTTGAATGATGCAAAATTTGTTTGAATATCATCATTTTCAAGCAATGACAACTTCTTAAAGGGTGTTAGCTCAATGGTAGAGCACCTGCCTAATTATAGGCAGGAGATTGGTGGTTCGATTCCTCCGTACCCTATCATAAATTAGTGACTAAGAAAATGACTAAATTTGCATAAATACAACTATTAGTAGCTAATTTCGAGTATCTTATAGCGCGGCTAATGTTTAGTCGTATTTAGCTTAGTCATTAATATGCTATCATCTAGTAGTTTGTTTAGTCGTATATTTGGTCATTAATTGTGGCAATCAATGACTAAATCAATGACTATCAATGACTAAATCAATGACTATCAATGACTAAATCAATGAGTAAATCAGTGACTATCAATGAATCAATGACTAATAAGTCAACCAATTAATGACTGGTGAAATACGACTAGCTATAAGATAGTGGAAATTCGCTACTATTAGTCACCGACTCAAAAATAGTCATTTATGGTCGAATTTTAGTCATTTTTTTAGTCATTAATTCTTCATTTTGTACTAGTGAAGGATCACAATGTGTCTCGTTGTGTGTTTTCACAATCAATTATGAACAAGAACACTAGGGCACTTCATTTTTTTAAACCTACCTCCAAAATTATTAATTTGAATGTCAAGACACTTCGTAGGCATTGTGTTAGAAGAGAACAACTTGAAACTGGTCAAACAGATGTTTGGGCCTTCATTGGCAAGTTGCCACACTTTGATATGAAGCTCATTGATGCGGTAAAGGGATTAGTGTAGGATTTTTGGCATGACAACACTAGACCTTCTTCCAACCAAAGAGATGTATTAAAATTGAGAAGGGATTCAAATGATTGTGAACCACACATTAAACATTTTCTTGATATGACACAAATAAAATTAAATGAGAGATTTAGGAATGAACATAACAAACTTAACTTGGGCCAAATATCCTTTGAAAAATGCAAACTATGGTATGTTAAAATAAACACAATTTGTAACACATGTTGTTGTCGATACGCATTGAGTATGGTTACTATTATGGCGCACACACACACACACACATATATATATCTTTCGTGTATTGCATAACACTCTTGTGCATGAATGCTTAGCTACATTACCACTGATTTCATCTAGAGACTTTATTCATAGCATTTTGTGCAGCAGGCCAAATGGTTGCACAATTTATCAAAAATCTTGCATAGATGGGACATGCCCAGGGTGTGGTGGAATGGCATTATTGGAAAAATGCATACATGTGACCGATGAGCATGAAATTGGGAGGCAAGAGGTGAACTTGTAGTTATTCAAATATGTCACATATGATATTGATGGAGGGAATGAAAGAAAAGAAATACAGTTGGTCACTTCTTAGGTTGGTAATGAGTTCTTGAATACTATTTTTTCTTCATATTGCAATTTCATATGTAACAATCTATTGATATATGTAATTGGTGTTGATCTACGAGGTACGGGTTCGCGACTTCATGGAGGAATTCTTTGAAAAGACACAACAGTATGTAAAGCATGTACATGTGGCTCATTGGAAATATGAGTAGTTTAAAACATGCAGGGATACATTTCCTATTGGGACTATGCTTTTAGTGGTCGATTTTGCAGAAAACTACACTCTTCAACCGCAAAAAGGGATTCAGATTCAATACTATCACTCAGACCAGGTCAACATAATGGTCCATATCACCTATAGACATGGGGAAGATAGTACTGAAGATAACAAGGTTATATTGAAGGAGTATCACTTCTACATAAGTGATTATAGGTGTCACGACTTGGATTTTGTACAACATAGCTTTCAAATGTTCTACAATCACTTGAAGGATAACAGTATATAGATGGAACAACATTGGATTTGGTCTGACGGTTGTGCAGGGCAATTAAAAAATGCATGTGTCTTCCAATGGTTGGGTATGCTCCACAAAAGGCATAAGGTTCCACATATTTGGAACTATTTTGACACCGGACATGGAAAAGGTGAAAATGATGGAGCAGGTGTGTGCATCAAGACTGCATTATAGAAATAGTAAATGAAGTTCACAAAAGTATCACTCATCCGAGATGAAAAACCATCGTTGAATGGTGTTCTTCAGTCATGGGGGAGGGAGCAAGAAGGAAGGAAGATTAGTCATCTAGGAAAGAATATGTACATCGATCACAGTTATATGAGTGTAATACCATCCAAGGAATTCGTTCATTTCATTCAGTTAGAACATCGGACAATGCTATACTTGAAATGTGGACAAGGAAACTTTCATGCTTTTGTTCTCCATGCAGTAGTGTTGAATGGGACGAATGTGAATCCATCGATTGGGTTGATATCTGGGACCATATATCAATCCCCATTGATCGACAAATAACTACAGAATTATCCCAGTTGGAGGACCAATCAAGTATTTCACTAGACTATGACCACATATCAGATCTCGTACAACCAGATTCGATTAATATTTTGATATTTCTGACAACTAGTTGGGTCTAGTTAGTTGACTGAAACATTGTCACTAGATATTCTCCAGGGAACATATATGTAGTGGTTTCCCCGAGATGCAATGCATGGCACACCGACTATTGGCTGGCATGTTTCTTGTAGGGGAAGAAAACCCTAAATGTCCCATTACATGACTCTGAGGCCAATGACTTTCCGATTGGGTTGATGGTTATCAAAGGAGAATATTTGAACCAGGTTTCGTACTCATCAAATAGAAAAGGGTATACATATGAAGATTATAGACAAGGTGATATTGTATACCATTATAAAAAATTAGTTATTGGCACAAACCTCCAGTTGCAAACAATGCGAAGGAAGAACTCATCAAAGGCACGATACTTATTGCCTTACTCCAAGCACGAGAGGTTAAGGTGATCCTGATGGTCTAGTCGAATTACCATAGGTAGGTAATCTAGTATGTGGCTTGCATGTTATCTTGTGTACTATGTTATAGGTATGTGGTGTACATGTATGTTATGATTTTGTTTCATTTTCTCATTGAGTATTGACATTAATATTTTGACTATTGTAGCCAGACTTTGACAGATTGATAAATTGCATAGACTTGGTACAACTTTTCAAATTGCACAAGATTCATCATGGATTTGTTTTCTTTGTCTTTTTCTCCAATCTAAGTACACCATAATATCTACATCCTCATGCCCATTTTCATGCTCACTATCACCATCACCATCCCCATGCTCATTATCATTATCCCCATGGTTGTTGTCGCCATCACCATGCCACCATGAAAATCACCACCATGCTCTTCCTACCCATGTTGTCACCATCACCATCCCCTTTTTCACCATAAGATTCTCATCCATCATCCACTGTAACATCCCAATAATTTCATAAAATTAAAAAAAAATTAAATCACCATAAAAAGCTAATATTGTAAAATGCAGAAATAGTAATAATCTATATTCAGCAATTAATAAAAGTGTCGCTTGGTAGGAACAATTTAATGGTTGTGTCTTTTGTCTTTTAATGACGTCATGAAAATCAATTAATAAATTTGTACTTTATTCGTATGCTGGAATGATTGAAAATTATGATGCATTGGAAAACATAATTCTTTTGACAAGTGCTAACCATTTAACTTTTCTGGATGATGATGAAAGGGGTCCCACGAGGTGCCCCGAGGCTTACTTAGCTACCGCTAAAGCATTGCACTCGTCCTTCATGCGCAGATTCGTAGGTAAGAGATAGTGATAAAATTCAGAGTGTTTAATAACCGTGATATAAATCAAAACTGCTTGTCAATTTTGATGCTACAGGTATGGTCTCCTTCCAATTCTGTAAGATGAACCTCTCTATCTCAAGACCGGAGATAATGTCTATTTCAGGTTGTGTTTGTTATGAATGTTTCCATTAAGTGTAGATGAAATTACGTATCGTCATTCCATAAATGCCTTGCGGCTGTTAAAGTAATCCTTTTATAAAATTGATGGTGACAGGTTGATGGAAAGGGCACATGGTCTTAAGTCATACTATGGAGAGTTTGAGAAGTTGGTTTAAATCTCTATTGCCATGGTAGTTAAAATGGTGGTGCATTAAACATTGATACGCTACCATGCAATGTATGCGTTGGGTCCTAGGGTGGCACCATACCCTAAGGGTGTGTTTCAATAACTTGTAATGTGAACAAAGCTTTAGGAGCTTTATGATGATCCAAAGATGAACTTTATAGTTGACTTAAAGTGATGGGCGGAGTCAAACCATGCCCTATGATTGCTCGCGACCTTAGTGGATATTCATATACTATGAATGTGTTTCACAATTGATTAAATGGATCATATGAGACATTTGTCATATGCTATCGGAGGTCGTTATACCTTGATAATATTTACATGTTAATCCTTTTAACATTGATTTGTATGGATTGGTAGGTGGAATGATGGCCCTACCAAAGCCTGCATATGAATCTAGGGTGTATTAAATGATTAGGTTTGTAATTATTGTGCCTGGCCACCGTGTTAGGGATAGTGTTACGTGCACGTCTATGTGGATGTTTCAGCGTGTGATAAGGTTTGGCAATTGCTGAGTTGTGATGGCCTCCTACCCTGGTGTCAACAGAAATGGCAACTCTGTGGCTTGGGTGGTAGATGAGAAATTTAATGCTACTCCTGCCACCTTCTAGTGTGGCTTGATGAGGATGGATCTCCATCATTGATCTTTGTGTATTGGGATGAGCTGAACCCTAGCATAACTTATGGGTTTTGTAATATTTATTGGTCATTGTTCAATGGTAGGGTTTGGGAGGTGAGGCCAACTAGCCAAGAGGCACTTAGGGTTTGCTGGTTTTTCTAGCATCCCTCAGGATCGATCCTGAGACTTGTAGCAACCTTGGTCTATGAGTAAATGTTATCCATGGAATCCAAGTCTGGAACGATGGTGTGGTAATCTACAGGTGGGATGAGTGCAGCTGTGCCGGTGTTGCCGTAGCTTGCAAGTCTGGGTTTTTCAATTGCGTTGGAAGTTTTGGGGAGCTATCCCTCATCGTCATCTTTGAGATAGGTGCACCTCCTTCGCAGTGGATGGATCCTGGCTACGTCGAAAACTCTGTCACAACTCAGGTAATGTAACGTTGCAAAGGTTTTCATACTATTCTTTATTGCATGTGTTTCTACCTCATGATCCAATGCTCAATTTAATGTATGGTTGTTGGCAAGTAACCCTCGGCGAACGACAAGGTGCCGGAATAGTTGAAGGGGAAAAGAACTTGAGCGAACCCACTGGTAAGCTTCAATGATATCCCTCCTTAGTGGTTCTCCTTGAATCGGACTTGATGAGCAAGTGCTGGTAGCATGCCTTCGCGGCAGTGGCTTTTGTCTCGCCTGCAACATTTGGGCAACCTTCAGTTTTTGAGTTTTGTTGATGGAGTAGGTGATGTAAATGTTTAAAATATACGGCTGGCCATTCCTAGCATCAGCAAGTTTAGCAGGGTTGAACCCTTGTGTTTGCAAATAGTCTTGCATCTTTACGTTTTATGTCTTATCGTTTTAAGTACTTCTGGATTGATGCATGAGGAGATACGTTGACTGTAACTTTGTTTCAGTATTTGCTGTGTGTATAAATCGCATGGGGTTTCGAATGGAACCTCCGGCAACAGAATGTGCCAACCGTAGGGTGTAACCACTGTTGATTTAAATGGAAAGGATTACTGTTTAGGGTCTAATGTTTCGTTTGGTGAATTGAACTTCTCATTTTTGTATCTAAATCTAAGAAGCCTGTTTAAGATATTTTAGGTTTCATGTCTGCGTATGGTGTTTTCGATCTACTCATTATTGAACTCTCATTCAAGGAATAAAAGGCATGTTTATTTAATTAAAAAGTGGCTATAAGTTGAGAATATAAAGGAAATGGTTTTGTTTGGAAAGCATAAGTGATAATGTTAAACCCTAGCTGTTGATGTGAATGAAATCTACATGTCTATATTGATGTTTTAAAAGAACAAGAATAACAACTCTTGATTCTGCAGTTAAATTGTCTATGGTAATGAAACCTTCGATTGGCAACTATTTAAATATTTATAAATAATAATGTGATGAGACAGGTCGACCCTAGCTAGGTGTAGAGATATTGTAAGTCAATCTGTCAATTTAATAAAGCTATGTTTGTCCTAACTGTTAATAACTTGGTATTCTACGATGTAATTTCTATCACATGCAATTGATAATTCAGGAAAAAAAAAGAACAAAGAAAATAACAGTGCAATCGTCAGATAATTTGATTGCTTATGAATATACAGTTTTTCTATTCTAACTATATATTCCTGTATTCGTCCATTTTGGACCTCTAATGAAAAAAAATAACACAGTAGCTTTCTTTGTTTCTGTACAATATAATACAGTGAAGACAATATTTATATAAAATCAATCAGATTTTAAAAATAGTAAGTAGATAGAAGAAAAAAAGAATATGGTTAACATAATGCATGGTATTGTTTTTCTTTGAAGTAATTAGTAAGGATCAGTGCCCTAGTTGTTAACATAATGTTCACCTCTCAGAAATCAGAAAATAATTTACTGCTATAATCGATTTATGTTAAGTTGTTTCAACATACATAATTGAACAATAAAACAATACATGCATAGATCTAATCTATAGCTGCTAAAATATAAGATGCATAATAACATAGTCTATGCATGGGTGGTCTTTTGGTTTAGATATTTAGATGCATGCTAGGTTTCATTTTTAGCTGGGTAGATTTAATGCTACCTCTCTGTACTGGAGTATGATGTAGCTCCACGCATGGGGAAAAAAGCAGAGGAGTCATTTTATCAGTTCAGCAAATCTAAATTATTAGGATCTGACATTTTCTACTATTGATTATTAAATAACAATACTAAGCCATTTTCTGAGAGCATTCATATGATTTGAAAGAGAAAACACTGTAGAATAGAACCCGAGTGTAATGGGAGGAACAATGCACTCAAGAAACCTGTTCCACCCAACCTACTCCCAAACAGCCAAGATGTCTGCCTTAGGACCCCCGATCCTATCAACTGATCCACTAAGAGGAAGAAGGTTCTACAGCTTAGGACTTCAACTTGTAGCAGCAAGAAAATTTATATATACATCCTTACAGGCTTAGTAATCAATGGGATCAGCACCAACACCTCTGGTCAGTTCTTCTCTTAACATTTGCAGACTTATACTTTCACTCTCCACAGCCTCCCCTATTCAAATCTCTTAGCCATCACCTGATGAGCATGAGGAATGTTTCTACAGAAAACATTGTAAGAGTTGCCTGCTCAATTCGAATTGCCCTTTATAGGTTGCCTAGGTCTTTTGTAATTAAATGGTCATTAGTGAGATACCTGCTCACCTCTCTCCACCTGGAGAGGGAAATGCCACAAAATTAGGGGGAGTTGTCCCATACAAATAGATAATGGTAGAGTGCAAATGCTGCCATCAATCCCAATCCTTCCAGCAGCTTCCATTCCTCCTAGTGGGCCAGTGGATACTCTTGTAACAACTTTCTTGAGTGTTTGTCTCCCATTTTCATTTATTAAGTAATAATAATGAGTCATTACATTCATTTTTTACCTACTTGGTCATAATTACAATCTTGAAATTATAATTTAACACAAAGTATTTTTTTGAAAAAGGATAATAGTAGAAAATAATTATTCTCAAAAATTTGTTAGGTGACATCCACACCAATATAATCGTTAGATACCTAATTTAGAAACCTAGAAACCCAAACCACAAACTTAGAAACCTAATATATCCTTAGACATCTAGTCTACCCTGGAAACACAAATATAACCTTAGCAACCTAATCCATAATAATAGAAACCTAAACCATGCCAAAAAACCTAGTCCTAATCCTAACATATATGCATGCCAAAAAAAACAATAGCAACCTAATCCTAATATATGCATGCCCAAAAAACTTCATATATTCATGTGCATCCACTTGTATCTAAACCATTGTAGCCACTAACTATCGTTGACCAATCTCTAATGTCAATTATTCATTGTCATTGTTTCCCAAATTGGACCTTCACCATACATTAGTGAATTGATATGTGATTTGTTTGTGTGATGGATTTCTGGTGTGAGGGATTTCTTGCAGGACCTCCCTGAAAGCCTTTGGGATGTGAGTTTAAAACAGCCATAGAATGATGTTCGTTGCTTGGATAGACAAATCATCGAATTTGTTGGATTCAAGACATTGGGATAGTGATAGGGATGACCCTTTCCTCCTCATCCATGGCCCAGGTGTCATCTTTTAGGTCGATATTGGAAACTAGGGCTTCGCTCAGTAAGTGATTGTGCAAATTTTGCACATAGGGGTCAACTTTGCAAAATCATTGATCGGGGACTTATGGCTAGAGTTTCCAATTGGAACCTTCCTAGACACACTTGCAAGACATCCCGAAACTCGGTTTGGTTGTAAGGTGGGAATTCTATGCCCCCAATAGGTATCGAACAGGTGTCCTTGAAAGCCTTTGGGATATGAGTTGGAACGAGACATATAATGATTACCGTGGCTCTGATTGACAAACCGTTAACTCTGTTGGATTCATGACATTGGGATAGTGCTAGGGGTACCCCTCTTGTCCGATTACATGGCCTAGGTTTCATATTTTAGGTCGATATTGGAAACTAAGGTTTTTCTCAGTAAGTGACTGTGCAATTTCTACACATAGGGGTCAAGTTTTCAAAATCATCGACCGGGTACTTATGGCTAGCATTACCTGTTGGAACACTCCTAGACACATTTGCAGGACTTCCCAGAACCCGGTTGTGTTACACGGTTGGAATTCTATGCCCTTGGTAGGTATCCAACAGGTGTCCTTGAAAGCCTTTGGGATGCGAGTTGGAACAAGCCATAAAATGATGACAGTGTCTTGGATCGAAAAACCATTGACTGCATTGGATTTAGGATATTAGGATACTGATAGGGGTGCCCTTATCCTCTTGTTCCATGGCCCAAGTGTCATCTTTTAGGTCGATATTGGAAACTAGGGTTTTGCTTAGTATGTGACTGTGTAAGTTTTGCACATAGGGGCCAATTTTGCAAATCATCGACTAAGGAATTATGGCTAGGGTTCCCCCTAGAACTTTCCTAGACACACTTGCAACGCTTCCTGAAACCTGTTTTTGTTGCACGGTTGGAATTTTATGCCCTAGATAGGTATCCAATAGGTGTCCCTGAAAGCCTTTGGGATGCGAGTTAGAATGAGCCATAGAATGATGACAGTGGCTCGGATAAAAAAAATGTTTACTCCATTGGATTCATGACATCGGGATAGTGCTAGGGGTTCCCCTCTCCTTCGGTTTCGTTTCACAGGCATCATCTTTTACATCGATATTGGAAACTAGGGTTTTGCTCAGTAATTGACTGTGCAATTTTTGCACATAGGGGTCAACTTTTCAAATAATCGACTGGAGACTTATGGATAGCGTTCCCAGTTGGAACCTTCCTAGACACACTTCAAAGACTTCTAAGAACCCGATTTTGTTGCATGGTTGGAATTATATGCTCCTGGTAGGTATCTAACAGGTGTCCCTGAAATCCTTTGGGATGCGAGTTGGAACAATCCATTGAATTATGAACGTGTCTCGGATCGAAAAACCGTTGAATCCGTTGGATTCAGGACATCAGGATAGTGCCAGGGGTGCTCCTCTCCTCAGATTCCATGGCCCAAGTGTGATATTTTGGGTCTATTTTGGAAACTAGGGTTTTTCTCAATAAGGGACTATGTAATTTTTTCACAAAGGGGTCAACTTTGCAAAATCATCAACCAGAGAATTATGGATAGCATTCCCAATTGGAACCTTCCTAGACACACTTGTAGGACTTCCTAGAACTCGTGTTTGTTGCAATGTTGGAATTCTTTGCCCCCGGTAGTTATCCAACAAGTTTCCCTGAAAGCCTTTGGGATGCGAGTTGGAACGAGCCATAGAATGATGATCGTAGCTTGGAACAACAAACCGTTAACTCCGTTGGATTCAGGACATCAGTATAGTGCTATGGGTGCCTCTCTCGTCTATTTCCATGGCCCAGGTGTCATATTTTAGGTCGATTTTGGAAACTAGGGTTTTGCTTAGTAAGGGATTGTGCAATTCTTGCACATAGGGATCAACTTTGAAAAATCCTCGACCGAGAACTTATGTCTAGCGTTCCCACTTGGAAAATTCCTAGGAACACTTGTATCACCTCCTGGAACCCAGTTTTGTTGCATGGTTGGAATTGTATGCCCTCGGTAGGTATCCAATAATTGTCCCTGAAATCCTTTGGGATGTGAGTTGGAACGAGGCATAGAATGATCATCGTGGTTCAGATCTACAAACAGTTTAATCTGTTGGATTTAGGACATTGGGATAGTCCTAGGGGTTCCCCTCTCCCCCAGTTCCATGGCCCATGTGTCATCTTTTAGGTTGATTTTGGAAACTAGGGTTTTGCTCAATAAAGGACTAAGGGACTGTGCAATTTTTGCACATAGAGGTCAACTTTGCAAAATCTTCAACCGAGAACTTATGGCTAGAATTACCACTTGGAACCTTCCTACACAAACTTGCAGCACCTCTTGGAACTTGATTTTGTTGCACGGTTGGAATTCTATGCCCCCGGTAGGTATCCAATAGGTGTCCCTAAAATCCTTTGGGATGCGAGATGGAACGATCCATAGAATGATGATCGTGGCTTAGATCGAAAAAATATTGGATCCATTGGATTCAGGACATCAGGATATTTCTATGGGTGCCGCTTTCCTATAGTTACATGGCCCAGGTATCATCTTTTAGGTCGATTTTGGAAAGTAGGGTTTTGCGTAGTAAGGGACTGTGCAATTTTTCCACATAGGGGTCAACTTCGCAAAATATTCGATTGGGAACTTATGGCTAGCGTTCCCACTTGGAACCTTCCTAGACACACTTGCAGGACCTCCCGAAACACGGTTTTGTTTTACAGTTGGAATTCTATGCCCCCAGTAGGTATCCAACAGGTGTCCCTGAAAGCCTTTGGGATGCGAGTTGGAACGAGCCATAGAATGATGAACTTGGCTCAGATTGACAAACCATTGAATCCATTGTATTTAGGACATTGGTATAGTGCTATGGTTTCCCCTCTCCTCTGGGTCCATGGCCCAGGTGTCATATTTTAGGTCAATTTTGGAAACTAGGGTTTTTCTTAGTAAGGGTCTATGCATTTTTTGCGCAAAGGGGTTAACTTTGCAAAATTTTGATTTTGATTCTAGAACTAGACATTGAAAGGGTGGCACTCAAAATTGGCACATTGCATCCTTGGTATACTATTATGTCCTTAGTGTGCCACATCATTTAACATATCCTTAGTGTTCCACTATATTTGCATTTTGAGTAATTAATGTCATTTTTAAGAGTTCAAAGTTCCAAATAAAAAATGGAGGCGATGTTTCATCGATAATATCCCTCTGATCCTTGCTAGCTTTGTTATATCAAAATCACCATGAACCTTTTCCATCAAGTTATGGGGGAATACTTTCCAAATCACAATGAACAACCATTACATCATCATTTGTATCAATCATGTACATTCAATTTTAAATACATTTTCATATGAGGATAATCCATCTTTTTTACAAACATAGGACCATGACCATCTTATTTTCCTTCATCAAAAGAACATTATCAAGGAAGATCATTGAACTATTTAGGTATTTCATTTTCCATGGATTCTATCTGATTACTTTTTCATTACACATTTTTTATGCACATTCAACATATTTAGAACCATGCTTCACCACTGAGATATTTTTGGCAATGACTCATTGTTCTAGGCATTTTCAGGACCCTAAATAATGAAAGGATGTACACTCAAACATGAATTAGAATTATGACAAGTGGAAAATGGACATATGAAAGACGTAAAGCATAAAATAGGGTCTTACATACTAGGGTTGAGTAAGGATAGGGTTTATATCTTCAACAATTTTATGAAAGTGAATTCATGACCAACTATTGGTTAGCATATTGGAACAAACTAGGGCATATTTGTTATATATTTGACCATATGTACATGAAGGCCCAATGAATATTATTACACATTAGTTCATACATTCCTTGCCATTGTACTTGGTACTTTGCCATTGTTCTTAGCATGCTAGAGTAGGCACATTTCAATTGAAATTCATAGATGCTCATGTACTTATCGTTTGATGAAATATGGTAGCATTGATGAAATGCATAGCATCTATTAGACTTCGTCTTAGTTTGTGAAAATTTCATAGGATTGTAGTGATGATATGTGTAGCATGTTTTACATGACAGAGGTTATTCAAACATAATTTGAGTTATTTTGTTAACTTTTGTTTTTTCCTTGCAACATATTTTCCTTGGAAGCATAATCCTGATCAATGGGTATGAACCCTTGGAGTTGACAAAAACCACAATTTTAAATTAGATACCAAATTCGCATGCATGTACTGAGTTCATTGAACTATTTAAAGATATTATTAGTTTGTTCCATTAATATAATTTTTTCATAACACAATGGTGGGATGTTACTTGATCAATGTGTGATAATTTGCAATGGGATCTAGCAGCTGTAACAAGATTCACACAAACTCTCAAGAAGTTTCAAAGAAGAAGAGAAGAATGCACTTAATTAATCACACATGTACATAGAAAATGGAGAATAATAGTATCATACATCAACTATAAGATGGCACTGTGTAAACTGAATACAATAATGAAATAACTGTGTAGAGAATTTGAATTAACCAAGGAGGTCATTCGAAACATGCTCAAAGTATAGCTTAGAGTACAATGGAGACATCATCCAGTCAGTAGTATCAGTCATAAATGGTAATAGTTAGTCAAGTGATTCTAACTGAGTCTAACAGAACCATCTAGGCATACATCAGGGGATGGAGACACCAAGGAGGGCACATGAGGCTGTCAAATAGTCAAGTAACACTCCATAACTAGCTAACTAGGAACTACAGGCAGTTATCATGAGCAATCAGTGGAAGAACTACTCAATCAATGCACCAACTGATTGTCAAAGTCTTGGTAGGTGAGATAAGGCGCTCTAACTGAGAGATAACTGGGGGCTGGAGATAGGCTCTAGAGAGATGAAAATAAGCTCTAGGTGTTGGGAGGACCACCATGATGATGACTATATGCATGCAGTTGCATGCAACATGCAGAAACGCAAAATATAAAAGTGATGGTGGGAATATTCCAACACCCCCCGCAAGCTATACTATGAGATAATAACTGAAAACTGAAAAATACAGCCCTCTTGATTGAGACCAAAGGTCACCCCATACAATCAATCTAAATAAAATAAGTGAGGAAAGAGGGAAAACCAAGTGGGAAGAAATACCTCCCTCAAAATAGACTAAAGGATGCTAATTTATCATATCATCACTCACCCCAGAAGAAGGTAAGTGTCCTTCTTTTCCGAAGAAGGATTGATCGATCTGAAATGGATCAGCAATGTGAGAAGGATGAAACCTTCCATTCTGAAAATATGATCTGGTTCTTCTTTGATCATGTGGATGACCAACCAAATCACCGATGGATCGGAGTGTAATGGATGCCCATCGAGGAAGAGGAGGATCATTAGGTGAGAGATTATCAGGTTCTTGTGTAACTGGATCTCACATTCACTCATCTTCATCATCAGTTACTAAACCTTCAGGTTCTTGTGGATCTGGATCTATCATTCGCTCATCATCATCTCCATCTTCAGATTCTGAATCTGAAATCTCATGTGATAATGCTTCGCTCTCTTGATCATCAATCAAAGGAGGTGGTGTCTTCTTATTGGGAAGAGGAGGATCATGCTCCAAAAACATAATATGAATATCATTATGGAGCATGTGATTCGAACCAACTGAGGTAGAATCAAAACCATGAATGTGTAGATAGTTCTTTGATGTCTCCCTTTAAACAACATAGGTGATATCATAACCAAAGAAACTATGACATGATGATGGTATCTTGGACTTCAAATCAGATCCAAGAATTGGAAGATGGTTTCTCATGATCTCCTTTGAACCAACAGGGGTGAAATCGAAACCAAAATCACAAAAAGGTGCATGAGTCATGAACCTAAGCGAATAATAGAGTCTTCCATCTTCGGTGAAACTATGAAAATGTGTGCCAATGACTGAATAGGAGTCCAAATAAAGCATTTGATGAGGGAGGGTGAGTGCATTACCTTCCAAATTCGATTTTACCTCCAAAGTACTCAGTAGGTCATTATCTTTCACATCAACAGGTGCATCAACTCCATGAAAGTGTATGTGGTTGTTTGATATCTTCTTTGAACCAGCAGGGGTGAGATCAAAATCAAATGAACCATGACATAATGGTGATGGCTTGAACTTCAAATCAGATCCAAGAATTTGAGGATGGTTTTTTATGATCTCCTTTGAACCAACAGGGGTGAAATCAAAACCAAAATCACAAGGATATGCATGAGACTTGAACTCAAGTGAATGATAGAGTCTTCCATCTTCAGTGAAACTCTGAAAAACATGTTCCAGTCACCAAATAGGAGTCCATAGGAATATTCTGATTAAAAAGGGTGAACGCATTGCCTCCCAAATATGATTTTACTTCCAAAATGATCAGTAGGTCATCATCTTGCACTTCAGCAGGCTCATGGGAAGTAGAGATTGTGAAAGATCTCTTTAACTTCTACAATACTAACTGACATCTTTTACTCAGAATTCGGATCAGAAGATGGATCAATTGAAACCATTTGTTGTATTTCGAATTTATCTTGAACAACTTCATCATGGGAGATGATGGACATTGAATCATGAATAGGGAGAGCAATTGAGGAAGTATCATTGGGCTTGTTTTCCAAATGGCTAGCATCATCCTCTTCCTCCTGATTTCCAAATAATATGTCCAATCTAGTTCGTAGATCACTTGGATGTTCATCAAGATGAATGAGGTGGTGCATATTGGAATACATAGTAATACATATTGATCCAAGGGCTCCGTCACAAGCATCAAGCCAGTCTTCGTTCTCTCCATAGGAAGAAAAATCTCTCTTAATACCAATGCACACATCAAAAAGATCATGTCTCTTCAGATATGCAATCATCTTTGGTTTCCACTCATCATAGTTGAATGGAGAGAGAGAAGGAACTCCTTCCATATCCAAGGAAGATGTTGTTCAATTCGAATCTATTGGTGTGTTTCTGGTGCAGAAAGCATTGGTGTAGAAGTGCAGAATCACCAGTGCAGAATCACCAGTGCAGAATCACTAGTGCAAAATCACCAGTGCAGAATCATTAGTGTAGAATATCTAGTGTAGAATCACTAGTGCAAAATCACTAGTGCAGAATCACTAGTGCAAAATATTTAGAATAACCTGCAAAATCAATGGAGATCCATGATAGCTGTTGAATTTGAATCTACTAAAGAGGGATTTGAATGGATGAATAAACCTGCAAAACAAGAAGAGTTTTGTTGATGGAGATTTGCTACACTTCGAATGAACACTACATTAGGACACCTGAGCACATATGACTAAGTCCTTCACACCTAGCTAGACCTCACTGGATTGATCCAGTGAATTCAAGTTAATAGCACTAGGATTTGTTGTGGAAACTTAGAGGCTTCGAGTGCTCAGGGAAAGATAGTTGCTCAAAGAAACGTTGCAACTATTGCTGCTGCAATGGTTGCAATTCGAATAGCTGCTGACTACTGTGATACCATGTGATAATTTGCAATAGGATCTAGCAGCTATAACAAGCCTCACACAAAATCTCAAGAAGTTGCAAAGAAGAAGAGAAGAATGCACTCAACTAATCACACATGCACACAAAAAATGGAGAATAGCAGTATCATACATCAGTTGTAAGTTGGCAATGTGTAAACTGAATACAATAATGAAATAACTGTGTAGAGAATTCGAATTAACTAAGGAGTTCATTTGAATCATGCTCAAAGTCTAGCTTGGAGTACAATGGAGACATCATCCAGTGAGTAGTATCAGTCATAAATGGTAGTAGTCAGTCAAGTGAGTCTAACTGAGTCTAACATAACCATCTAGGCATAAATCAGGGGATGGAGACTCCAAGGAGGGCGCATGAGGCTATCAAATAGTCAAGTAACACTCCATAACTAGATAACTAGGAGCTACAGGTAGTTAACATGAGCAATCAGTTAAAGAACTACTTAATGAATGCACTAAATGACTATCAGACACCTAGTAGGTGAGATAAGGCGCTCTAACTGAGAGATAACTGGTGGTAAGTGAGCAAAGGCACACTTTTCATGCAGAAGAGTTAAATAAGGCACATCAGGTAGGTAGGAGGGCTACTGGGGGATGAATACAGGATCTGGAGAGCTGAAAATAAGCTCTAGGTGCTGGGAGGACCACCAAGATGATGACTGGATGCATGCACATGCATGCAGCATGCAGATTTGCTTGTAGGCATGAAAAATATAAAAATGATGGTGTGAATATTCCAACACAATGCAATAAATGTAAGAGAATAAATATTGCTTAAAATGTAATTATATAAATTTCAATAGCATAATTTATCAATTTGTGGAAGAGATAAATCATCACAAGAACAAGTGGAAACTCAAGAGAAAATATACAATATATTGTATCATGCATTGATAGCGAAATGTTTGTAATACAAAATATGGCTAAGTAGTTGGCCCTTAAATGGCATGTCAATGTACATGTATCCCTAAGTACAAAAATGCACATGTATGTCAGAATACATATATCCAGCACTAGGAGACATCAAAAATCAATATTTCACTTGTTTTTCCCCAACTTTGCTCTATCAACCATCTCCCTAGGATCGTTCTGCATTTCAGGATTCTGCAAATAAAAGATCGTTTTTTTTTATCAAATAATTGCACTAATACCCTACCATTAACAAACTTTAAAAATTAACTTATGTCCAACTTATTTATGAAAAATAGTCACCAAATACAATCGGGGTATAGATGCCTGCGGTGTGCTCATGGAAGTCCTCTCTATAATTGTGCTATGTAAATAAAAGATCATATCTCAATTAATTCAACAATTCAACATTGATCAACATGTTTATGTAAATTGAATAAAAAGACTTGTTCATTAACGAACATCTCGCCACAAGAGGAGACCCGGTAACAACCATGGATTGAGTGGAGGGGTCGGGCACTGCTACTGCTAATGGATACAATCACCAAATGGAGAAATAATTAGACATGCATGAATAAAAAATATAGTAACATGGTTAAATACTATGAATTGTAATTGTTGAAATAGTTACCTCTATATGACTTGTTGCTATTACAGATGCAGCACTAACTGAAACATCAATGACACTTGTTAGGTGAGGTGTAGATGGATTTCCCGTGTTTCTACTATAGAGGAAATCTACACCCTTTCTAGGAGTGGAGCATCTCTTATACATTTGTCCCTTCTGCAAATTTGGACTATGTGGAGAGGCAACTACTGATTGTTTCCTAAATAAAGTAGGTGATGGCTATAATCATTATTTATTGACATAGTTAGAAATGCATTGATCAATGAAATAACATGCATTAACAAACTGACAATGATGAAATACATACCGATGTACAATATGCTTCAATCAATTCTAATACACCTTCTGCCACTTGTTTATCCCCTATGGGATTTGTAGCACTTGTATCCCCACCAGGTGGGAGATCACTAGATAAAATGATTTCCCTCTATGGGGGATCTATAGCCTAGAATTTAGAAAATTGTAAATATTAGATCATTTAGCATTAATTAAGTAATATGTGATAACAAACTAACATGTATTAAAATAATGACATGTTGAAATAGTTACCTCAGTGTGATTTGTTGTCGTCGAAGGTATGACAACATCTTGTACATCAAGGGTTCTCATGCATTAGCCTTTGGACTATCCCGGGCATCGTCGGTAGAAAATTATTGCCCCTTTTCCTCTTCTTGTAGCAACTACAAGTTTTAAAATCATTAAAAATCTTAGCAATCTATATATGTGTATAGTAAGGAAAATTAATTTACAAACAACACTAAATTGTTAACCATTTACTTACTTGAGTAAAATACCTAGTAAATCTATCATTTGTCTAGACAGGAGCAAAGCAAGGATGGCCACACACTCTGCATGAGTGGGGCTCATTGTTACACCTCAAATTGTCACACTATGTACCATTGAGAGTCTTCATGTCATATCACCATGAGAAACATTATTTTTATGCCTCCTAAGGGTGTTAGGACCCTCTATCATCATGTGGGTCCCTCCCCTAGTCACACTTGGAAGCAAATACAACAACTTAGGGGTAAAAAACAAACTGGCCTAACCCATTTATGGGCCTTTTAGAGATATTTCCACACCTGGTTAGTGGTGCAAGGAGCGAAAATTCCATATTTTCGCGTTTTGCATGCCTGTGGGGGCATGAAAATTACAACATTTTTGTGTTTTTCTCAGTTATGGGGGCACAGAAGTCTCTGAATAGCCATTATCCCTAGATTTTGGAGCTTGAATTTTGAGGAGATTTTTGTGGGATGAGGTCCCCCTTCGAATCCTGTCTCATTTTCTCTCCTTGGCATGTTTGAGACCCTTGAACCACATCTTCCTCACTTAGATCCACAATATCCTCTTAGTGGTTGGACTCCCAAATCCTATAAGAAGAGAGCCATCCATGACCTAAGGGGGATGATCTTGGAAGCACCAAACCTATGATCTTATGAGTCTTGCAAGGGTGATGTTGGAGAGATTGGAAGGAGGTTCTACTACTTTGGACATCAAGGTAGAACATTGTAATCAACTACTTTTGGATTTCTTATCATTAATATAAATTAGCCTATTCCTCTCATTTTTATGTCTTTAATGATGAATGAATGAAATTGTCTATGTTTTTATAGTTAGATCTTTGGTTATACATATATTGCTTTGGAGAAAGTGTTGTCTTTCCTTTGTGAATAGGTTCATAAGTCCATAATCAAAGGCTGGAGCTGGAGAAACTTAGGAGCAACAAGGACAACCATCAAAGTAAGGTACACCATATACTTGCTTTGTCTTTCCATAGCTTGTTAGTTGATTTGTGAGCTAGATCTAGGAGGACTATAGTGTCTATTTGTTTCCTCTCTGTCTTGGGTAGGAAACTAGGGGCCTTTTCTAATCCCAAGGGGATATCTAACTATCTGTATGGATATTTTCTCACCACACTCTCATCTGTGCTCATGATGTGTAGGTCTAGTGCCACTACTAGATCCTCCTTGACCACTGGAAGGTACTAGATCTACCCCACCGAGAGGTGGTGGCTCTACCCTACCAGGAGGTGGTGGCTCTACCCCACTGGGAGGTGGTGGCTCTACTCTACTAATAGATGGTGGCTCTTATGGACCTGCCTGGTATGTACCTTGAAGATATGTGCTATGGTGAACAACCACTTGTGCCAACAGTATGAACGACTCCTGTGTCTGTGGCACCAACTAATGTGCAAGCGGAACATCTGGCCTGGGTAGCTTCCTGATAGGTGGAGCTACTAGGCGATTGGGATGTATGTGCCTTCCATTGGGATGTTGTTGAGGCATACCCATCCCAACGCCCTGGTGCTCCAAGATATCAAAATAATTAGCATGCTTCCCCAAAACAAATTATGCATACATCTGTCTAAGAAAATATAACGGCATTTCCCTGTTGTTATGTGGTGTTACATCAAATACCATGTACCATCAGTCCATCCAATTATCTATGAATGGTTGATATATACACAACTCAATAGAAATATGCCTTTTGTTTAAATCTATGATTTCACCCATCTGTGGATATCCGAAAAGGGAAAATATATGTTATTTTGTTATCTTCAACTTCTTAACTTCCTTGTAACTAATTCCATAAACATATTCTTGCCTCTTTCTCTCTCTATATGTGACAATGTCTTGGAGTGCACCATTTGACCTGCTAAAGGTGTCTATCATTGCATCCAAATTGGATGCAAGCATACGATGCATATCATCAACAATAACAATTTCGGATCAAATATCTCTGAGCCTCTGAATTTCTCTTTGAATGTATGTGTGTGCATCCATGGTCGTCACTGCAATCAAAAAATAAAAATAAAAAACAAATCGTTAGAAACACATACATGTGCTATAATGACATCTCTAAAAAATGAAAAATGTAAAACTTTGTGCAAGAACGAATACATTGCAAAATTAAATATCATCTCAATATACTATAATAACAACTACATGTAAACCAAAGTGGAAGGTGAGGATCAACTACATGTAAATCGATTAATGATCGATGGCGGAGAGATCCTTTGTATCTAATTCATATCATGGCCGTGGCCCTTTCCTTGCTCAAAATCTAGTGTATGATGAAGAAGATTTGGTGGTGAGGTCCTCTGCGTCATTAAGAAGGGGAAATATTTTGAATGTGAGGGTTGATCTACGCTTGTTCCAAGAAGTAAAGCTCTTATCAGTTGATAGGGATGAAGACCCAAATCCATCGACTGAGTGTCTTGGCGGTGAAGGAGGTAAAAAAAGATGTGGTTGTTCATATTTGCAACAAAGTAAGTGGTGTGTTTTCAAGAAGGGGAACCTATGAAATTCTATGTCACAACAGATCTAAAGAGATGAGGATACCTCAAAAAGAAAGAATGAGCAGAAAATTTGAAGAAGAGTGAAAACTATAGTAAAAAAGAGCAGAAGCATAATAGTGGAGCATAATTTAGATAGGAGCAGAATAATGTCACATGTTCTAATAATTAGTATAATAAAAAATGATGTCACCATGGAGAGAATTAGAATCATGCAAGAGAATTCAAACCTCAGTTGGTATAGCATAGGGATTATCACCACTAGAGTGCTTTGGAAGACTCAAAGTCAACTAAAATGAACCTAAAGTCAGCTAACTAAAGTCACAATCAGTTAACTGACTAAGGAGGGTGCAATAGCGAGTCTATCATGAATTCCAGTCAGAAAAGGGTGCATGAGGCCACAATTAGTGGAATCCGTAGCTATAACCCCCCACAAGAGTCAGATAACTCAGGTGGACTGCACTGGAACACTTAGTAGGTTCCTATAAAATATGGAACTGACTAAAGTGGTTCTAAAATTATGCATGCAGGGATCAGAAGGTGGTAGATATATCCTGGATGACATCTGCACAGCACTAGAGGGGGAATTACATCATCAACAACTAGTAAAAGTAAGTAATGCTAGGTAGGACAAGGATGGAGCATTGAAATATTCTAACACCCCCCCTTAATCCATACTTTGCATCCTGGGCCCTGGTAACTAAGACCAAAGGTCACTCATACAATCAAATAAATGATAAAAAATAAAGAACTTTCCATGAACTAAGGAAATGGGGAGAAACCTCATGGGAAAAATACCCCCCCCAAAAAGAATCCCAATTTGAAACTCAAATAATCTTCATGATATGTAGAGAAGGAAAAAACTCTCCTCAGTGAAATCCTTTCCAGAAATATTGGCAATCTGCTCCTCTGTAGGATAGCAATGCAGGTTCTATATCTGGATCTACTCCTCTGATGTGCCTCCCATTGTGTAGAAGTTGTATTTTCCAAAACAATTCTTTTAGGAACCCTTCTTTCTACTAGAGCGAATGGCTCATTGTGGTCCAAATCATGAACCTTCGAGTACCTTTTGTCAGATAACCGAGATTGTCTCCTGGTTGTAGATCCCTCATGACAATTCCCTCCAAGATATTCTGGATCAAACCCCATCATCATGCATCCCCTCTCTAAGAGAAGTGTATATGCATGGCATAGTGAAAGTTTTGCATGATACTGAGATCCCGTGGTTCTATGGTCAAATGGATTCCCAACTGTGTTCTCAACAGCTACAACAACTTTGTGAGCCCATATTGACCTTGGCCATGGATTGGGAGAATGTGTTTGATCTGGATTTGAATCTAAATCTCCTTGAACTTTATTCTTAGCATCAAGATATTGATCCTCATCTTCATTAGAAGAGGTATCACTCTGATCTTAATCAGATTCCGATGGGGTAGTTAGTGAGTATGGAAAAAAATGTGAGAATTCATATGCCTTGGAGGCATGGTTTGCAAACCCTTTCACTATAATCCTCCTAGTGGAGATCTCTGCAATATCAGCTATGTCAGGAGAAAATACCACTTTCTTCAGTGAACCTGTGTGTCATTTGATATACAAACAACAAATTTGTTGACAAAGAAGGCATATATAGAACATTATTTAAATTTCCATGCTCCATGTGTATTGTGCCCTTCCCTTCAGCAGAGATCTGAGAATTGTCTCCCATGTGAATAATTAGACAATATTTGAGATAGAGAGAAGAAAATGATTCTCTGGAGGAAACCACGTGGTTGGGGGATCCCGAATCTATGAGGAGGGCTTGTGATTTTGAAAATCCATCCTTCAATGCATGGGAACTCTCATGGCCATCATAATCACTTCCAGAATCAGTCTCTCTTGCACCTTTTGGGAGGGAAATGTTGTGCTGTTCAAGAAGTTTGGCCATTTGATCTATCTTCGTCTGCATGCAAGATCTCTCTTGGTGGTTTCCTTTATTGCAATAGGAACACATGGATTTATCAAATCCCTTATGTTTGAAATTATTAGAGCTGGAGGCTCCTTCTGATGGACTTGACTTGGCATTCTACTTGGGTTCAGATTGCCTCTTATCCTTGCCTTTGTGCTTCCCCTTCCCATTCACACTTTTTGCTTCTCCAGCCATAAGAGCCTGATCTTTGGAGGCTTGCAAGGCACCCCTCTGTATCATATTATCTTTTTATTGGATGAGAGATTCAATTAAAACATATAAGGAGGGAATATTCCAACCATGGATTGACATTCACCCAAAATGGAAGGTAGATACAAAGATAGAGAACTCTGGACCTATCTTGCTCAGAATGGATAGCACCAACTGATCATCCTTCTTCTCAATGCCACATTTCTTGCATTGCATAATCAAATATTTGAATTTTGAAAAGAACTGCTGAATGGTCTCAAAACTGCTCGGCTGTAGAGCAATCAACTCATTTTCAAGAATATGGCCTCTTAGCTCATATTGTTCGCTGAAGAGGGTCTCTAACTTCAACCATAACTCTCTTGGAGTATTTAATACTTCGATGTGGAAGATTAGATCTCTATAAATATGGATACACATGAAACCAAATGCTTCATCCAATCTATTTAGATACTTGGTTTTCTCCACAAATGATTTTGGTTCAGGATCATTCCCCATTGTCACCATATACAATTATTTGTTTCGCAATACCATCTGCATATCATCCCTCCAATCAAGATAATTGAAGGGTGTGAAGATACTGGGAGAGAGAGGAGAGTTTGAATTTTCCATTACAACTGCTGGAGAGAATACAAGGTGAAACTACTACTACTGCAGAAAAACTGATGTAACTACAGAAAACTATTGCAACTACAGAAAACTGCTGTAACTGCTGCAACTGCATAAAACTACTGTAACTATTGCAATTACTATTACACTCAAAAAATTTGAATAACCTGAAAAAAAAATATCAATAAGGAGGTAAAATACTACTGAGCACTTCTTTAAGACAGTAGGCACTTTTATCCGGATCCTTCACACCTAGCTAGACCTCATTGGATTTCTCCAATGAATTCAATGCAATGGCACCAGGATTTGTTGTGGAAATCCAGAGGCTTCTGGTGCACTACTAAAATCATCTGATCAACCTATTCCATCAAATGGATCTGATACCATGTCAAATTCTATGTCACAATAGATCTAAAGAGTTGAGGATACCTCACAAAGAAAGAATGAGCATAACATTTGAAGAGGAGTGAAAACTACAGTAAAAAAGAGCAGAAGAATAATAATGCAGCATAACTCAGATAGGAATAGAATAATGTCACTTTATCCAATATTCAATATAATAAAAAATGATATTATAATGGAGAGAATTTGAATCATGCAGGAGAATTCAATCCTCAATTGGTTTAGCATTGGGATTATCACCACTCAAGTGCTCTGAAAGACTCAAAGTCAACCTAACTGAACCTAAACTCAGCTAACTGAAGTCACAATTAGTTAACTGACTAAGGAGGGAGCAATAGTGATTATGTCATGCATGCCAGTCAGAAAAGGGTGCATGAGGCCACAATCATTGGCATCCGGAGCTCTAACCCCCCACAAGAGTCAGATAACTCAGGCGGATTGCACTGGAACACTTAGTGGGATCCTATAAAATAGGGAACTGACTGAAGTGGTCCTAAAATTATGCATGCAGGGATCATAAGGAGGTATATGGATCGTTGATGACATCGGCACACCAATAGGGGGAAAATGATATCATCAACAACTAGGAAAAATAAATAATGCTAGGTAGGACAAGGATGGAGTATTGAAATATCCTAACAGAACCTAGTCCCTTGGATTTTGGGGGATGATGTAGAGTCCATCATTCCATTGGGTTGGATTCACAAGCATTGGTTGGAAATTTTTAGGGTAAAATAATTTGTGGGAAAAAACCATAGGGTTTGGTTGAGTCAAGTCTAGAAAGCAAGTCTAGGTTATAGTCCATAGTTCCTCCTCCTAGCCAAAGGGTGGATGGATTTTCTTTTCCAATTTGCAATAGATGTGCAGAAAATATTGAGGAAAAGTTGGTGTTGGGATTCAAATCCCTTATTTCTTAGGTGGATGCAGAATTCATTAAGGGGATTGATACTATGGAGGAATTTCCATATGTTAAATAGCAATTTTGAAAAAATTTAGTTTTTTATTTTTCATTTACGTGGATTTTTAATTTAGGGAAATATAAAAATTTATATTTTTATTAAGGAAATGAGGATTTGGATGCCTACCTTTCCAATCCTCCTTTCTCTTCGAATTCACCCTCCACTTCCATGTTAGCATCCTTGAATGCTTGAGCGTTTTGGTTGACCTCAGCTAATGAACAGTGGACGCAAAATGCGAAATGGTTGTCGCGACCTATTTTGGGATTTTAATATATTAATAGGAAAGCTCGAGCATTATGTATTCCAATAATGCTTGAGTGTTATAGAATTCATAATGCTCAAGTGTTATGTATTTCTATAACACTCAAGCATTATTGAATTCATAACGCTCAAGAATTATATATTTCTACAATGCTCGAGCATTTTGATTTCCTATCTTGCGTGTTAAGTGACATGGCAGGATTGGGCCCGCCCATGCCTAGTTCAAATAAACACTCGCGTGTTTTCCTTTTACTAAACTTTCACTCATTTCATGAAAGCACGATTGCATCTAAAAGGTCCCTCAACTTCGTGCGAGGGCCCTCACATGATCCTTAAAATATCTAGTTTTATAGTCTATCCATTGTTATGAAACACTTTTGTCTACAATACAACGGGGTCGTCTTACCCACCCTATGCATAAGGTTTACTTTAGTCCATGTCTATACATGCTACACAGGCACATGCCCTATCACGCCTCCCTAGCCAACACGATGTGATGTTGTTGACCCCAAGGATAACTTTTATTAATCGAAGCATGAGCCCAATGAATAACATAGGGTATGGGGTAGTGGAATTCCACGTACACCCCGACCCGAGCCTTGATCATGTCACATTTATTAGAATTTAACGCATTGATTTATCACCTGTGTGGTGTAGATTTGGGTTGAGTTGGCACTCCACTCGGCATTCCCTCTCGTTTCAGGCATCGAGTCAAGTTGTTACATGTCAGTTAACTTGGGAGAGATTTTTCTAGCGAGGTGTGGTGACAGTGCCCTACATCATTATCACAACGTCCATAGTATTTAATGTAACGTCCCTTTCTATTAATGCCTATAGTATGGTGGTAGTGCATTTACGTCCTTGGCTCTTAGGTTCAAATTCGGTTTTTCCGTAGCCCATTGTTTTGCGAATTTTGTTCCTTTGTGTTTATATCCACTGAGGCTTGGACCTCTAGTCAGCATTGGTGTTTGGATCCTTGCATTTACTCTCATCTCTTATGACTAGTTTGAAGGTCTTATGATCAATCTTAGTTATTCTTTTGTTTTGTCAGTTTTTATCTTGCTATAAGTTTGATGGTTGTTGGATGATATTCTTGGCACTAATGGTGGACCTTTTCTTTCCGAGGTACCCTCAATGCTTGGTCACCACCATTCTGTCATCTCGGTTCTGTAAGGTAACATATTCACTTTCATTTTTGTTATAAGTATACACATTTTTATTTTATTTAATAGCGATGTGTTGTTTATAGTTCGAGCACATCGTCACGACCATAATGAATTCCTCGGTAGGAGTTTCATTCTCATCCCATGCTATGGTAGGTAGAAAGGATTTTTTATTCACGTCGTATTTCCTTTCGGTCTCATTATTTTTTGATTCGAACTTACGTCATTCTATTTTGAATGTTACAGAATGTTTCTTAGTGATACTCCCTCATTCGAGTGATGAAGGAAGAAACCTTCCTTCAAAGGTACTTCGGGTTCCTTACTCCCCATTCAAGGTACTAGGGTTTTCAAGCAAGTTCTTCTTGGCTGGTTTTCTCATTCTTTTGTAAATACATCACATAGGGTTTAGGGTCTTTCACCCTCATTATTGTTATGAGGTTCTTGGCTTGATTCCAATGGTTGTAGCTAAAAGAAGAAGGATTTCCTCTAGTTAATAATAAGTTAGTATATTGTTCTAGTGCATACAATGAATCTAAGTACTTTATTTTTGTATACACAATTTATGGTGATGCTTGGGGTTCGATTTCGGATCTGTGCTTCTCGTTTGTTTTCTTATTGTAGTTTCATTATGAGGGAAACTAAGACTCTTGATACTTGTTGTTTATATCGGTTAGTCATGGCGGCTTGGTCAAAACTCTCTTGTTCATGTAGCCATATACTCTTTGCCTTGATTAATATGAGTTCGGAGCCTTGCCTCTCATGCTCTCTAGTTTCATGTTTATCTTTACAATGTAAGATTTGTTTGTTCATTGTGTAAATGTGATATATTGAGATTATTGATTCCAACAATTCTTGTTACAAATATATCATGTTTTAATACTTGTCGAACTATCGAGACCCATGCATACCAATCATGTAGTGAACTTAGCTATGCATAGTTCGCACTTGTCTTTAACTCGTAAAATCTAGTTTGGATTTAAACTACTCTTAGCTTTATTGTAAGTGTTATTGCTTTACTAAATAGTTATCATTCTTTGTTAGCCTTGTGTCTCGAGCTTTACCTCCTATCTCAAAAACCATCATTCTTAGTTGGTAATCCCGTTGGTTCTTTCCATGAAGTGGGAACATGTCGACCTCATATATGCTTTGGTTCTTTATAGAATGTTGTATGTATTTTACAGATGTAAATGGTTAATATAATTTTTATACTCACACTTATTGCTTTAATCATTGTTTAGCTTATTATTGCATCAATATATACTCTTCTCACTTGATGATATATATATATATATATTCATTCAAGTTTATAATACTTGTAAACGATGGAATGATTGTTCCTTTGTACACTGTATAAAGTTTTTTCATTTAATCATATACTCTATTGTACTATAGCAAAGAACAATACTACTATTTAATTTGGTTTTTCTTGTTTATAAACTTTAGAGTGATTTGGTACTGAAAGGATTAAACACCTATTTCATTAAATTTGGACTTATTAGGAAAATATTGGAATAAAAAAGTGTGAATTTAGTCTTTGAAAGTGTCAATATCAATCTTCATAAAGTGCAAAATTAGGTTATGAAAGTAGCCCTATTGGCTTTGAAAAGTGTGTTTTTCTATTCGAATAGTGTATTTTTTATTATGAAACTATGAATTTCAATTCAAAAAGTGTGAATTTCAAATCAAAAAATGCAAATTTTGTTTTGAAAAGTGCAATTTTCATTTGGAAATGTGCAATCTTTTAAGGTGAAAAGTGCAATGTCTATAATATTTAGTCCTTGTTTGAATATCAAGTTTATCAGTTCTTTTTTTTTTTTTATACAGTATCAAGAATATCTAGTTTTTTACATATATAATTTTACTAGTTTCCAAATGAGACAGGAATTATCTGTGTAATCTGTATAGGCACAACATACTTACACAGTAGTAACCAGTAAATGGTGTATTTTGCATCACAGTAGTAATTTTCCTCAAATGCCTAGAGGCTTGTGGATGTTCTAGATGCTTGATGTTTGCTCGTCGAGCCAGGTTGATAGGCTGACTAGAAGGATTATAAAAAAATATAAATTTGTTCGGCTAAAGATCCCATCAAATGATATCCATATGAACATCCATCCCACTCTCAATACTATGCCCCATATGTTCTCATTGTGCCTTAACTACTGCAAGGCCCTTCTCGTTTATTCTAATTTTTTCTCTTGTCCATCCTGTCCTTGGAAACCATGCCCATATGATGTTATTTACATCGATCATCATATTTTCTTCTGCACCAACAACTCATTTTTTCTTTCTATTTAAGCATTTTTTGTACAAGCCCTTCACATCCTTCAATGCTCTTGGTGGCTTCCACCATTGCACCTCTACTTTGTAATACCCAAGAGTACTAGCATTTGAATCCTGATAAATATTATCAATAGCCCTACCCAACCATATTGCATAGTATGGATCTAATGACTGCGCAATGACAATTTGGCCCTTTACAACATCCACTCTTGGAATGAATTCATCTCTAGGGTTGTTGCATACTGGTCCAACATATCAATTCTGTAAAGAAGGAACATTTTCCTTCAAATAGGCATCCATAATTTCATGTTCAGATCTTGTAGGTTCACTACTATGAATATCATGCCTTGTCGATCGCCAAAATTTAGTTGATGAATGATTAACAGTCTCGAAGTGACTACCCAAATCTTTATATACACCCTCCCAATAATTTAACTTGGGATGCAAAAATTGTTCACCTCCCTTCTTAATCCCTCGATTCCAGAATAAAATATATGTTTCTATTCCTTTTTTTATTTCCTCAATGTCTGAATGTCTTTTTGATTGCAGATTTAATAACCTTGGTTGCCCCACCGACAAGTCTACACTACCATCTGGAAATGATTGCCACATCTGAATAGGAGACGACCAAGATTCATCCCGAAGTGATTCCCTCCAATGCATGACTGGAATGTTATCTATGAGCTGAAATTTTTAAAAATGGCATTTTTTGATACTGATGATCTTGGCATTTCCATCCAAAAGGTGGGGTTTCACAAAACTCTTAAAATCAGAAATTTCATCAATTAGATAAGGGACATAGAAATTTTGATATTCACGTCCTATACATATCCATACATTTTGAGAGTGAGATAAAAATGCAAATACAAAGTGGTTTTTTTATCGTTGGAACAACTATCCATTTGCAACAACAATATGGGTGGTAGTTTTCTATTTGGCATGCATGGATTACTACCATCAACGCATAATATATCATGTTGCATTACATCTTGTTTGTATATCACACACTTTTCATATGACTCTGATTGCAATAGAGTATTCTGCAATTGGTGCTTAGTTGTTCCTCCTTTGTACAGAAAATCACCATATTTATCAACCACTGGTTCTTCAAGACTCTTCAAGCATTTAGCCAGGGATGTCATAGTGAAATTTGATCCCGTCTCTAAAAATGAAAGGCTAAAACGGAAAAAACCCCTAGTCTTGTGCCCATGAGTCAACATTCCAGTCAATGATATGGAAAGATTCATAACATTACTAAAATATTTTTCCTTTTTTACCCATCCTTGGAATAGAAATATTTGACTTATCCATTTTGTCATGAACAATACTTAGAAAAGTCTTTGGATTTTTTTGTGAAACTAATCTGTGAAAATAATATACTTGGAAACAACTTGGAATATATTTATTATGAGTTGCCTGATGTCCTCACAACCTTTCCACCTCAGCTGGATCAATCGTCCCCTTAATCCTATCTTGTATTGTAATGCACTCACTACACCTTGTAAAGGAGTTTGATTTTGAAATTTTAACATCTTAAAAATATTCTCTCATCACCTTGCTAAAGGAGGATTGTGATACTCGAGGAAAAACAATAATTTCGATTTCTTCATTTGCCATTTTTCGCAGCAAACCATGGGACATATTAGATGGCAATAATTTCAAGGTTGTCCTTATTCCATATTCATTGATTAATTGTGTAAGATGTGGAGATTTTTCTTAATTATCTTCTAGAATTTTATTAATAGTAGCTACAAGTGCAATAATGTTTGCCGCAGATTTTTCCAAGCCACTGCTACCATGCACAACTCTCACATCACCATTCAAGAACATGCTTTTATAATTGTAGAAAGTGCTCACTTTTATCCCATGGCATTCATACCATGCATTTTGACAAACGACTATTATGTCTAATCTCATTGTAAACATGCTTCTTTTTATGTCATCTCCTTCTTTGGCCACAGGAGCATTTGATCCCATAGGAATTATAACATACTGTCTTCTTGAATTTCCATTCATACTATGAAATTTATTCACACATTCAACTATCGATTGATGTGAAATTTTTTATATACAAATATTTGAGCAACAATGTTCAGTGACAATTTTTGAAAGGAATGCACCTTGATCAATTCCAACCTTGTAAGGTACTGAGTTTGAATTTCTTTCAGAAATTTTAGTTCCAGCTTGCTGCTTTACGGAATTGTATGTCCTTGTTCCATTACCTTTAACATATGTATATTCACCATGGGGAGTACCTGGAAGGACCATCTGTAAAGGAAATTATTCAAAAATATTCCAAATGTTGACCATGTTTTCGTCTATGTTCTTTTTTAGTATAAAATCAAAAGGAACATCATTGAGGTCAAACAAATTGTTTGCAGGCCATCTTACAAGAGAGCCTTCAAATACACCACAATCCTCACAATTGCATAATACTTTATGAACTAAAATACCAAACTCACCAACATCTATTGGTTTGAATTGTACAATGTCTCCTTCAAAAACACTGGGCACTATTCCCCGAGCAACATAATGTGGCTTTAAAGAACATTGATGTATCAAATTAACTTTCTCTCCCACAAAATTGATATTGTGATTTTGTCTCAATACTTTCAAAGTAGTTTCAGATTTATTATTGTTGAAATTGCTTTCAACGAAAAGCAATGTTTCTGTATTAAAATCAATGATTCTTTTAATCGACCATACAACAAAACCTTCACTACTTAACCGTGGAAAACATGCCATACAAGAAAAAACCACTTCATGCACCATAATACCAAAGGAGAAGTCATCCAAAAACTTTCCCACAACAAAATCAGTCCCACTCACATTTGTTACAAAACCTATGGAAATGCAATCCTTGCATTCTGAACACTTATGTAACAACTTAAATTTTCTCATAATAAAAGAATATTTATTCTCAGTTGTTATGATATGTTCTACACTTGTCGAAGTAGAAATTGGTATATCATTCACCTCATTCTCTAGAAGAGCAGATCCAATGTGGTTAGCGATCTCATATGCAGGCCATTGAATATAACCACCAACTACCTCTGACAATGTATCTGCACATTCTGATGGATAGGGAAATTGAAGACCTGCATTTAAAGTCTTGGTAATGTTTATAATGATACATATATCATGAATGTTGATATTATGCAATATTTTTCTTTATGGAAAAGAGATTTCTTCGGCATGTTTCAATCCATTCAAAAGGAGGTCTGCACATTGTTGAGGACCAAAATATATTTCAGAAGTGATTTATGAAATATAAAATAACAGAAGCACATTAAAAATAATATTTATTTTAAACTAAAAATAAAATTTTCCACTAGTATATATTATCAAATAAGTCAATGCTCTACAGGTTAATATAATTATTGTATGCTATAATTCTCCATAAGACGATAAATGAGAAAATGTTCCTCACTATGAAGAAAACGTTCAAAGTTCTAGTAACAACAATCTCATGTAGATTTACCTTGCTATTTTTTTTTGAGAAGGAATCAATTTCAAAAGGAGTGAAAGATCCTTCCTAATTGGATACAATGTAATTGTTGCTTAGAATAAACCCATGAGATAAGGAGGTACCGCTGAATGCTCAAAAGGTAATCTGTTGTTTTTATTGGAAGGTGCTCAAAGCGATGATGGATAAATGAGTGACTAATTCTTTGAGGAAGGAGCAGTTGTTCCTTCTTAAAAGGGTCCCTTGGACCATAGAGGTTGGAAATATTTATCGAGATAATATATTACTAGTAAGAGTTAAATATTATACATGAATTTTCTTTACATATTTTAATTATGAATTATATTAGGCAGTATCAATAAAGGACAAGCGTCCTTAGCCATCTAACACACATATGTCTGAATGGAGTGCACGAGATTTGAAAAATTGACGATTTCATTGAAATCATATATCATATACTACATTCCTCACCTCCAAAATTAAATCACTCAAGGAAGGATCAACCTCTCTTTTGATGATAAAATTCTTGAAATCTTCACCAAAATCACATACGATCTACTGAATTCTCAGAACTCCAAAATGGACCTACTTGGTAAAAAGGAGGTCGCTCTTTCTTCTAACCATGTAATTTACCCAAGCCCAAAATGGAAACCCTTGAGAAAGGATTGACCTCTCTTTCTGAGATAAGAATATTTTCTAAAAGGGTCCATACATATAATATCAACCATTCCTTCTTTGTCCCGTCCCCATGCGCCTCACAGGGGCCAATGCTCTTTAAATGATTTAGATATTCACATAAATCATATATGTTATTCAAAATTATCAAAAATCCACAATCAACCTACTTGGGAATAAAGTGGCATCTATTTATCCTCAACATCTACTTTCAACACTCTAAAATAGAACAACTTGAGGAAGGAGCGACCGTTCTTTCTCTGAGAAAAGTTATACTTTCCAAGAAAATGGATGAAATAAATTTCCAATGAGATTTGTTGTTAAAGTTCAGATATCTACTTTACGCACCCCTAAAAAGGAACCCTTGAAGGAGAAGTGACTTCTCTTTCACCTCAGCATCCACTTTCAACACAACAACATAGATCAACTTGTGGAAGGAGCGACCACTCTCTCTGAGAAAATTTCCACTTTCCAGTAAATTGTTTGAAGCAAGTTTCCTATGAAATTTGTGGTGAAAGTGACGTTATCTACTCTCCCCACCGCTTAAAAAGAAACACTGAATGAAGGAGATGATTCTCTTTCTTCTCACCATCTACTTCCAACACCCCAAAATAGAATAACTTGAGGAAAGAGTGACCACTCTTTCTGTGAGAAAATTTCCACTTTCAAGCAAACTGTATAAGGGAAAAATCCTTGAAATTTGTGCTTAGGGTGCTGATATCTGCTTTCCATACCCCTTAAAAAGAGATCCTTGAGAAAGGAGTGGATTTTTTTCTTCTTAGCATATACTTTCAACTCCCCAAAATAGAGCAACTTGAGGAAAGAACGACCACTCTTTTCTGAAAACATTCCACTTGCCAAAAAACTGTTTGAAGAAAATTTCGTGTGCAAATTGTGTTTAAAGTGCCGATGTCTACTTTTCCCACTATAAAAAATAACCCCCTAGGAAAGGAGTGAATGCTCTTTCCCCTCAGCATCTACTTCCAACACCCCAACATAGAGCAATTTGATGAAAGAGCGTTATCTCTTTCTTTGAGAAATTTTCCACTCGCCAGAAAAATCTTTGAAGTAAAATTACAATGAATTTTGTTGTTAAAATGCTAATATCTACATTCCCGCCCAAATATAGAACCCTTGGAGGAAGGATCGGATGCTCTTTCTCCCCAGTATCTATTTTCAACACCCCAAAATAGCACATATTGAGGAAATAGCGGTCACCTCTTGCTCTGAGAAAATTTCCACTTTCCAACAAACTTGTTTAAATCAAAGTTCCTATCAAATTTGTGATTTAGGGAATATCTACTTTCCCCACCCCTTAAAAAGAACACCTCGAGGAAGGAGTAGATGCCCTTTCTCCCCAACATATACTTTCATTACCCCAAAATAGAACAACACGAGCGAAGAGAGACATCTCTTTCTCTAACAAAATTTCCACTTGCCAGGAAACTCTTGGAAGAAAACTATCTATAAATTTTATTGTTAAAATGTCAATAACTAGTTTCTCAGAGTGACATGTGGAACGCACAGATGGTGACATGTGGCATTTTCTTTTTGAAAATTAGTCTAAAGATTGTATAAATGAATATTAAGGATATAAATGGTACCATTTCAATATAAACATGTGATTTAAGTTATATAATTTTTTTGAATAGATATTAGGGATCAGATTTGAAGGGTTGAACTTAATTTCAGGTTGAAGGTTATATATTCATACCACCCTTCTAGAATGAAGGGATTTAATTAAAAAAATTACACTTCAATTGACAATAATAAATTAATTCAACGTTTCATTAAAAAAAATGCTAAATAAAATATTACTAGATATGAGTCATACATTACATATTTCCCTGCATACACTTAAAGAAAGTGAAGTCTAACAATGCCATGCCACCCAGCTTAATAAGGAACATCTAACAAAACATTCAACTAGAATTGATCCTATGGACAACTATATCTCCCTTGTTGATGTAACTACAACTCCATTTAGATAACCCCTACTCTACTTCAGCCACTTTTCAAGAATGTGGGAAACAAATATTTGGTTTCCAATTTCCTAAAACAAAAAGATGCAGAAATGGCAATTTCCTATATACAGAATGGAAAGGTGGCAACATCAAACGTGTGCGCAAAGCTCTAATCTACATGCACTCTGCCATTATTGTTCTACTAACAAGGTGAGAGGGAGTTCAGGTGATAAGTAGAATGGAGGAACATCGTAGGGAGGAATGGGAGAGTAATAAATATGGGCGGTGAATGCAGTGGAAGAAGGAAGAGGCACTAGTGGATGAGGGTCGAAGGGCCACCTAGGCACAAAAGAAATCAATGTGGGAGGATCGCGTGTTCAAATTGGCATTACCAATAGTTGTTCAACAGAGAATCAAGGATGTGGAAAAGCAGCTATGGCAGGAGCTGGAAAAGGACACCCTGGAAGAGGGATGCCGAAAAATGGAGGAATGGGTAATGGATCCAGGTAACAATGCTTCTCCCCTCAGTATTTATGAACGGATAGTTGCACTCTATTGGGTGATGAATAATCTGATGGGGCATGTGATTCAGGAGCGACTGGAGAAGACTGGTGGAGAGGAACCTCTGGACCAATGGAGGAAAGCGCTGCAAGGTTAAACAAAATAAATGAACATGAATATGGACACCATCCTACAATCCCTGGGCATCCGCTACGCACATGCTCAGACTTCTTCTAGATGAGATAGTTGTAAAAGGAGCTTTTCGGACATGCCATATATTCTTATTTAAGGTTCTTTGGGCTCAGGTTCTGTGTTATAGGGTCGATCATGGGTTTGAGGTCTTTGTTATTTTGTCCTATTAGATGTTTTAGGACTGGAAAGATCAGAAGTACTAGTGTTTGGGTCATGTCCTATAGTTTAGATTATATGATGGTCTGTAAGGAGAATTGTTATGGACTCAACAGTATGTGTAATTTTGGTTTGGTTTTCTAGTTAGACAGTATTATGATCAATCTCATGTTTAAGGTCAGAGAGCCAAGAAGTGAAGGAGAACAATAGAGCTTTGGTCTTTTTTGCTCAGATGTAATTTGATCCTTTTATATAATACAAAATTTCCTTATTTACAAAAAAAAACTTACTCTACTTAAGGAACTTTTCAAGAATGTGGGAAACACAATGGCGTATAGGAGAAAAACTTCAAGAAAATTACTTTTTGAGCTACACGGCATAGTGTTAAATTTTATGCAAAAGATGTTCATCATGTTTATAAAAAAATTAATATATAAATTAGTCATGGTCTTGTATATAAAGTTGTAGAGAAAATAAGAATTAACCCAATATCATATATTCGTTTATATAAGAGTTCAATAGATTGTGACTTGCGTGGACTTTGGAGTAGACCGAGCCTAGAATGGGAACTTGTGGAAGTGTGCAACTGGAGTCTGGACCAAGCATGGAAGCCTTTGTAGGGTTTGAGCTATGTCGAATGTAGATGAGATCGAGCGTAAAATAGAGACCCGCTATGTGGAATTGTTACCCTAGCTTCGACTACCGCACCAGAGATTTCTTGATGTTGCAGGGGAAATGGAAACTCAAACCCTTGAACATTCTATCTCGTTGACTACTTCCCAGAACTATTGCGAATATTTTTGCTATTAGGTAAATACAATGGTGGCTAAAAAATGTCCACGAAAAATTGATGTGTCACCCGAAGTAATTTAATACAAAATTCATCTTTATTACACGCTGCCGCCAGGAAAAAAACAAGATCATACTGTTTAATGAAATGTCATAAAAATTTATAAGAAATCAACGGTTAAGATTCGAGGAGGGTTACGATCGGTGGTGGACAGGGAATCCTCTAAGAAAAGGTGCATGTTCTATAACATTGGTAACTTTGGATAAATGAACATTGGTACGTGCTAAAGTCAGGAAGCAATCTACGATGGATGAGAAATAGAATAAAAGATCGATGGTTGATGTTTATTTCGCACTTTCAACTAGCATAGAGAATTAAAAGGGTAAGTGGTAGCGGAATTTTTACCGCTTACCACATTTCGAGTCGAGGAACCTGCCGTTGAAGGAAACATTATAATGGAAAACCACTTCTCGTGATCCCAAAACTACCTACAATAGATATTATAAAAGAAAAAGGGGTGACAAGGAATATTTGTCACTTTGTGTTCGAGGAAGAAGACGTCACTGGCACATTTGGAAGCATTGTCAGAGTTATTCCCTCCAATCATTAGCGACCAGGTAGACCATAATATCCCAAAACAGCTAATCATTTTGTAAAGATGGATGGAGATAGTGAATTAGAAGTTCAAAATAGGGAGTTTAACACATTGGAGGAAACTTTTGAAGATAGAGATGGCGATGTTTTTGATACAACCCTATCCCTTGGTCTCGTCCATGAAATTAAAAATAAATTAAATATTTTGGAAGAACAAGGAATAGATGTAAATGGGGTTCACAGGTTCTATATTTATCATTTTTTCCCAGAACAAACCCTAAATTTTGAAACCACTAGTATCATATGAATATGATAGGATAAATAGGCATCAAAGACTATTAGCAGTTATTACTATTCATATAAAGATACACGTTGAATCATAGAGATAGCATGGTCATCATAAGCTCATATTAGCAGTAGATTTAATCATAAAAAGGGTATTATCTTTACTCAAATTACATATGAAAGCTAGTATAAGGAAGTTACCTATTATATTTTGATTAAAGTAATGGAATAGGCTCTAATAATACATATTGAGTCATTATATTAATTAGATATGATACAATAATTTAATAGAACAAGCTTGTAACATGTATACCCCATTAAAGATAGTGTAATAAGCATAATATCCCTAATTATAACTATCAGGTTAAGCATATCCATTTCCTCATATTAACTAAGCATCCTTTGATTCTTAATGTCATGAAGCTTGATATCAATGTACTGATGGTAGAAATAGACATGTACTAGTATTGGTTCTATTTATCACTATAATCTTTTAATAGTGTTTATCATGTATAGATTACTATGCTTCAATGGATTTCATACTATAGCTATAGTCTTGATTATCCATTTAAATGATCAGGTTGTTTCACATGTTGGAATAAGTATGTGGTTAATAGAGTTGTTCGCAGGATACTAGTGGTTTCATATATCCTACCTTATGATACTAGCTGGATTCTTCCTACCAGAGAGAGATCTCTCAATGAATAAATGCAATGGCTAGAGATATTTCAAACTAATATGAATTAATAGTGAAAACGGATGAAACAGGAGGGTACCATTGGGCATGGAATCAAAGTCATGAATGTTTTTAAGATAAATAGAGTTATGGAAATATAATTTATCATGTAGGAAGGGTAGTTATTATTTTATAGTTAAGTTCTTGATTTCTAGTGATAAAAGAAGTAAGATCAATAGTCCATTAATATGGGCACCAAATAAAGATGAATCCAATATTAACTTTAGAAGAAATATTTGTGAATACTTGAATCCTATGAACCAGAGCATATAAATATGAATTCTGACTCAACATAACTTCATTCAAGCATGAAATACAACACAATGGAAAAGAGATCACAAGAATAACATTCACATAATGAGAAGAAATATAGACTATAAATCACAACACAATAATCTCTGCTCAGAAAGGTTTTTGCTTCACTCTGGAAATTTTTTTATCAACTTTGAAACTGCTCGGTACAAAATCAATATCGCTCTCATGGGTTCCAACCCTGATTACATTTCAAAAACATTTATTCATACATAAAGGCTCCTTGAGCAAAACCTAACTACCTGTTTCTAAACATAGAAATATTCAACTACTTATTACATATTTAGACTATTTTTATTAAAACTTTAGTATTCGTAATCTTCAAAATGGAATATCTTTCTGCTTCCTTTATCAAATCCAGATTTAGCATAAATCCCTATCAGATGAGTGTCTTCATTGATGCAAATTATATTTCATTTTCCCATATTTTTCAACTGTCTTCCACTGGACTCTAAAGAAGGAATTTCATTACTTGTCATCTCCTTAACCATGAATTTAATTTCCATGTGATCCTGTTAGGATATCTCATCATTCACTTATGTACTTTGCATGCATGCATGCATCCGCATGCTGCCTAGTCATCAGTATGGTAACTCCAGCACCTAGTCCTTAGTCTCCCAGCACTTGGGAGCTACTTTACACTCAGTTTAAGCCCTCCTATCCTGTCATGTGCCCAGTTCTCACCTTCCACTGAAGAAGGGCACCTTTCTCACCTACTAGTCTAGTTACACTTCAGTTATCACTCCGATTGACCCATAACTGATGTTATCACTCCGATTGACCTCTGATGAGACATGACTGACAATGCCGAGTGTAGTTAACTCCTCATGCTCCCTCCACTGAGCCTCAATCCCTAGATTAGTGCCACTTACCATTAGTTACACTTATTACACTCAGTTAGACTCAGTTTGACACATGTTTGACAATGACTTGTGCATTGATTACCACCACTAATTAATGATGAGGACTCGTAGTTGGAGCCAAGCTATGCCATTTTGTTAATTCGAATGACCTCCTTGGTTAATTTGAATTGCTCACTCATTGTGACACTATTGCATTGTAATTCTACCATTCTGTATTATAGAGCATTGATGCATATCTCTTGCACAATTTTTACTCCCAATTGTTTTACATCTTTGTGATTGATATTCTTGTTCAATATATTTGCTGTGACTAATTTTACATGGTATTAGAGGCATTGCAGGGACAAGATCTCTTTTCTACAGGTGTTCTACAAGAAGATTTGAGTGAATTTCCTCAAAATTACTAAAGTTTTGGCATGAAAGATCTCATGTGCATTCGCTCATGCGCATGCAAAGCAGAAAAATACACTCCAATCCACTCCAGAAGCTTGATATTTCCACATAATTCCTAGATTTGATACATTAAACCTATTCAACTTGCTTGATCTCCAATCCCAGGTGTGATGCAACTCTAAAAGGGTGGATTGTTTGACCTTACTGTTCTTGTTTTGATTGTGATTTGCAGGTTAATCATCTCCACCAATTGCATTCACTCTCTTGTGTTTGACAAGTTCTTCGACATCAAGTGCACTTGCCATTTGAGATGGAATACTCTTCTTCCCAGCTAGTCCTTACTCCTTTCAATTATTTTGAATGGAAAGATGATATAGAGATTATATTGCGCTCAAAAGGGTTCTATAGAGTCACTGTTGGCCTCGAATTGGAGCCAAGCACATTGTCGGAAAGAACCAAACACTACAATAAGCTTGATGAAGCTTATGGTCTCCTTTGCCTTTCTATTTCCAAGGATCTTCACATCCATCTCAGCAGATTAAATACTCCAAAAGAAATATGGGAGCAACTTGACAATCTCTTTGGCAAGGAGGACGAGCTTAGGGATTTTCAATTAGAGAATGAATTGATTGCTCTTAGTCCTGAGAATTTTGAGACCATCAATGAGTTTTTCACAAGATTTAAGCACTTGTCATTGCAATTCAACAACAGTGGTGTTGTGAAAGAGGATAAGAAATTGATCCTCTCCATTCTCACAAAGCTTGGGAAATATTACTCAGTATTTGTCTCTACTTTCAATTCCGATCAGCTAACTACCCCGAATTGGAAGATGCCTACCTTGAATGCCTTCATTGAGTTCGTCACAAAAGAGCATGATAAGTTGATTCAAATGGGGTCCATAAAATCCAAATATTTAGCCATCTTTGCTCAAGGACCCAAGAATTCGAATGGTAAAGGAAATCAAAGGAAAGAGAAGCCCAAATCCGAGCCTACCAAGCAGGGAGATAAAGGCAAGCAACTGGAAGTACCATCCGGTTCGAGGAACAAGCAGAAGGGTAAAGAGGGCAAGGAAAAATATAAATTTTCATATTCCAACCGTGGCTTTCATCCTGAAAGTTCATGCATGAAGAAAACAATAGATCAAATGGCCCTCCTTTTGGAAAAGAATAACATATGTCTTCACGATGGTGCACGGAAGAAGGATATAAATGATGATCATGAAAGAGGTCAAGCACTCATGGCAACTGTTTTGAAACCCACCACTCTACTGATAGATTCTAGTGTCTTGAATCATATGTCTGTAAACATTGACTCCTTTTCTTGATTTGATCCAAGAAGATCCATCCCCATCCACTTGGGAGATGACTCAAAAATTTCTTCGAAGGGCAAAGGTATCATCCATGTAGAGCATGGAAGTTTCCAAAATGTTCTCTATGTGCCTTCCTTGGCTTCAAATCTACTTTCTGTGCATCAAATGACACACACTGGTGAACCGAAGCAAGTTACATTCAGCCCTAACAAAGTTGAAATTTCTGATATTAAAAGTGGAAGACTTATTGCAGTCGGAAACACCAATCACACTACAAAATACTATGAGTTTTCTCACTTTGTGCTGCTCAAAAATCCCACTGCTCTCCTCACTCTTGGAAACGAGGTTAGTAGGAATTGGAATGAAAGGTTTCGACACCTTAATTACAATTATTTTCTACTATTACAACATATATCCATGGTTGATGGTCTTCCACAACTTCGTTCCTCGAAGGGAATTTTCCCTGGTTCCATTGTTGGGAAGCACCCGGAGCACAGGTTCGATCGCGGCAAAGCTAGCAGAGCTTCTACCATTTTGGGCCTCATACATTATGATATTGGTGGTCTACTTCCAAATATTTCCATGAATGGTTCAAGGTATGCTTTGACATTCATCGATGACTTCTCTTGCTTTACTTGGGTATTTTTTCTCAAAAACAAGTCAGAAGTGCTTGGAAAATTCAAGGATTTTAAGGCTTCTGTTGAGACCGCCACTAAGAGAAAGATCAAAGCTCTTAGATCTGATAATGAAAAATAATATATCAAGACTGAGTTACTGCAAATTTGTGCCGAAAGTAGAATTCAGATCCAACATACAGTTCCCTACACACCCCAGCAGAACGGTGTAGCGAAAAGGAAGAATCGGTCACTGAAAGAGATGGCCACCTGCATGCTTGAATCAAAAGGTTTGGATGCAAGTATTTGGGCTGAAGCCATTAATGTTGCTACATATATTCAGAACCTAGTTCCGCATTCATCCGTGAAAGGTAAAACACCTTTTGAAGCATTCTTTGGTCGCAAACCAGATGTGTTCAATTTGAGAGTTTTTGGCTCCACTGCATGGGCTAGAATTCCTTCTAATAAGAGAAAGGCTTTGGATCTACAAAGTATTGAATGTATCCTGATAGGATATGGGGAAGAATAAAAAGCATTTAAAATCATGAATATCAGATCCAAAAAGGTATTCATAGAGCGAAGTGTGAAATTTGAAGAACCGCTGCTAGATCTGAAATTAGTTGAGGAAAACACTGTCGATTTGCACCCTCCACAAGAAGAAGATTCAAGTGATTATGAAGAGAGCATTGTATCTGATATCTCTGATATTATATCAGACTTTTATGGCCATGACATATCAGGTTTGGAATCAGACCATAATGATCCTCCTCAGTTACCGAAGTGGGCCCAAAACACTCTACAATCTGTTGCTCCAAACATTGAAAATCCTGTTGATCCAAGGAGAACAAGAGCAGACTATCAAAGAGCAGGTATGGCTCTTTCTTTTTCTGATCCATTATTATCTGAGAAATGTTATTTGATGATTGGTTCAGATCCCAAATCATACTATCATTCCCACCGAGATCCATGATGGCAAACCACCATGGATGAAGAGTACAGTTGTCTTCAAAAAAACAATACATGGGAGCTACTTTCTCTTCCACCTGGAAGAAAATTAGTTCAATGAAAATGGATCTACTGCACGAAGGTTGTTGTTGATGGATCTATCAGAAAATACAAAGCTAGGTTGGTGGAAAAAGGTTTCTCCCAAGTCCAAGGTGTGGACTACACTGAGACTTTTGCACCGGTTGCAAAGATGGATTCCATCCGCCTAGTTTTGGCCATTGCCACATCCAAGCACTGGGAAGTGCACCACATGGATGTGAAGAGTGCTTTTCTACATGGAGACCTTGATGAGTAGGTATATATGAAACAACAAGAAGGATACATATCAGATCCATCATTAGTTTGCAGATTGAAGAAATCTTTGTATGGATTGAAACAGACCCCAAGAGCTTGGTACGCAAAGATGTACTCCTTCCTTCTTTCTGAGAATTTCAAAAGATGAAAAACTGATCCAAATGTGTACCTACAGCAAGTTAAAGGCAATTTGTTGATTGTGGTTTTATATGTTGATGATCTTCTCATTACTGGTAACACTCTCCTTACAATTAACAAGCTGAAAACCAATTTAAATCTAGCTTTTGATATGAGCTAGTTGGGCTTGCTTAAGCAATTTTTGGGATTGGAGATAGCTCAAAAATTTGATGGGATCAAATTATCTTAGAAAAATTATTCTAAATACCTGCTATTAAATTTTAATATGGAAGAATGTAAGGCTGCTCTATTTCCATTCCTCTCAGGAATCAGTCTTGAAGATGGAAATACTACACCGCTTGCAGATTGCACTATGTATCGACAGTTGATTGGTTCACTACTCTAATTGACACACTCAAGGCCTAATATATCTTATTCCATGAGTGATTCATAAGGGTATATGAAACAACCCCATGAGATTCATTGGATGGCAGCCAAGTGGATCTTGCAGTATGTGCAAGGTACGATGGCATACATTATGCTGCAGATTTTGAGCTAGATTTCATTGGTTTTACATGTTCAGATTGGGAATGTGATAGCATAGATTGAAAGTCCACTTCCAGATATGTTTTCATGATTGGACATGGGCCTATTTGATGGTCAAGCAAAAATGAGGCAGCCATTGCACTTTCTTCAACAAAGGTAGATTATTGAGGAGCAGTCAAAGCCTGCATTCAGGCAGTTTGGTTGCAGGGTATTCTTTCTGAGTTTGATTTTGGTAGCACTACTTCAACTATCCTATTTCATGACAATCAAAGTGCTATTAATATCTCCATTGATCCAGTTCAACGGCAGAGGACCAAACACATTGAGATTCATATGCACTACATTCGAGAGTTGGTGCATGATCACACCATCATTCTACAATATTGTCCTACCGATGAGCAAATTGCAGACATCTTCACCAAAAGCTTCACTAAGAAGAAGTTCTCTTACCTCTATTCACTATTGGGGGTGAGTTCCATCATGGTGGAGATAGACTAGATCCATTTTATGTTTAGCTTGAGGGGGGGCTTTCTTCCCACTGGGTTTTCCCTCTTTCCTTACTTAGCTTCTTTCAACATTTTTTGGATTATTGTATTAGGGTGACCTTTGGTCTCGGTAATCAAGGCCCTACATTTTATTTTTTACATCATAGTATAGCTTGAGGGGGGGTGTTAGGATATCTCATCATTCACTTATGCACTTTGCATGTATGCATCCGCATGCTTCCCAGTCATCTGTATGGTACCTCCAGCACCTAGTCCTTAGTCTCCCAACACTCAGGAGCTACTTTCCACTCAGTTTAAGACCTCCTAGCCTGTCATGTGCCCAGTTCTCACCTTCAACTGAAGAAGGGCTCCTTTCTCACCTACCAGTCCAGTTACACTTTAGTTATCACTCTGATTTACCTCTCATTGACCCATAGATGATGTTATCACTCTGATTGATCTCCGATGAGACATGACTGACAGTTCTAAGTGTAGTTAACTCCTCAAGTGCCCTCCACTGAGCCTCCATCCCTAGATTAGTGCCACTTACCATCAGTTACACTTATTACACTCAGTTAGACTCAATTAGACTCAGTTTGGCACCTATTTGACAGTGACTTGTGCATTGATGACCACCACTAATTGATGATGAGGAATCCTAGTTAAAGCCAAGCTATGCCATTTAGTTAATTCGAATGACCTCCTTGGTTAATTCGAATTGCTCACTCATTGTGATAGTATTGTATTGTAATTCTACCATTCTAGATTATAGAGCACTGATCCATCTCTCTTGCACAGTTTTTACTCCAAATTGTTTTACATCTTTGTGATTGATATTCTTGTTCAATAGATCTGTTGTCACTAATTTTGTAGATCCACATAAGATATAGGATGCAATTTTCTCCTATCATTGTCAACTAATTTAAGATCTCGAAATCTTTTGCGAGCTTCTCTAGTATTATTATTACCTCCCCTTTTAAAACTTGGGTCTTGCCTTCAATTTTTTTATGAACCATCCTAATTTTCTTCATCCCAAAATGAAGGTAATCCTTTCTGAAATAAATCTATAAACAAGTCATTGAAAGAATTGACATGTTGTTTTAATTGGTTTACCCTTTCTTGGAAATATTCAAGATGATGATGTTTTCCAATGATCCTTCTAGCCCAAGTTATAATTGCAATTATGTTTTTGATCATTAATTCCTTCAAATCATCTTTTGTCAAGGTATTAAGAAAATTCGCAGTGTTCTGATCTATTTCTGCTGGCATTTTGTCCAAGTTTTCTCTCATGATTGTGCAGCTTTGTGTGCATTCATTTAATATGGTTTCCTTATTTTTCATAAAATTCTTATAAGGTCTAAATTTTTCAGCTTCAACTATAATTGAATCCCAGATCAAATGTCTGGCACCTTGCAATGGATGTTTCCTCGTAACCTGTGAAATCAATTTTTCATTCTTCTCAAGTAATTCCATATTTTTATTTTCAAATTCCTTTTTTTCTTCTTCTTTCTTCTGAATATCTTCATTTAATTTCTGATTTTTTTATTTCTTCCTCTTTGAGGTTGACTTGGTACATGGCTTCAATCAAGCTTTATGTACTTGTTTCTTCATTCTCCTTCCCTGTTCCTCCTTTTTCCTTTGATGCACTTGTTAGCTTTTCTTTCAAATTATCAGATTGAGTTACAAAACTAGATTTTTCCTTCTTCCAACTTACTTGTTGTTATGTGAATTTGGGTAATTTTTCTTTACAATCATTCAACTCCTGAGAGAGATTTTCTCTTTCTTGTTCCAAGATTGTTAATTCGTGTTAAATTTTGAGCATTAATTCACAATACTCTAGGATCTTCACTGAGAGAATAACATATACAGTATATCAATGCATAACAATCACAATAAGTATGACAAACATCACAAAAATCAAAAGCATGAGAGACAAGAGACACAGAGTTTCCGTGGGGAAAACCCTAAGGTGAAAAACCCCACAACTTCCTCAGAGATAGAGAGAGCAATGGCTCAACCAAAGTACAACCAAAATACACTGTGATAGTCTCCTAGTAGCAGATGATCCTCCTCCTCACTAGTGCGCCACTTTCTGAGTGAAAGAGATGTACTTTTTCCGAATAATTTAAATAGAGATCACCTGATCTCTATTTATACTAACCTGTTTTCCCAGTGACCTTATGGGGCCGACTTGTCTAGCTAGGTACATCCACATTATAATATATATATTTCAGGGCCAACCCCACACATGGTGGTCTAATAACCCATCGGCAAGTACACACACTTTCGACACTTGTCAATCCACATGAAAACACTTTTTTATAGAGGAATAACACATCTCTAATAAGGGTACAATAAATATATATGAAATACATAGATGAAATACATTCCGAAGTTACATATACATCAATAATTCGAATGCCTGATTAACTGTGTAGCTGGGATTTTAAGCTTCTTTTTAATTAATTGAATTGTATTATCTTTTTCTGTAAAAACATTTTAGTTGCATGTCATTTATTAGGTTCACCATTCATCTCTAGTAAATAAACTTGTAGCTTCTTTATTTTCTACTAATGAGATTTATTTTTAGTTTTTTCCTAATTGAGTTGGTTTTCCAACCTGTTCATTGTAGATTGCAACTTCAAATTCTTCAAAGTAGCCTTCAATAAATATGTATAATTCGCTTTATATGAAATCACATGTTGTAAACAGAGGTCACGAGTTCAAATCACACTTGGGCTTACCTGTGTCCCATGATTGTGGGCGGTTGTGGAGAACCTAGGGGTATAGTGGTAGTGGGATTGGATCCGTAGACCCTGTGTCACGCAAGTACCAACCCAGTCCCCAGTTGTTGATTCCCCTAGTTAAAAAAAAAACTGTATAGATCACTTCTCTAGTTTTCCTATGCAGATAAATTTTATCGGGAATTGTTATATTTTACAAATTTATCTTCATCTCAGTGACTTTTTACTCAGAGGCTACTACCAAATTTAAAGTGTTACTTGCATGATCTCTAATAGTTTCCAATGAGACCTCTTTATCTCATATATCTCTGACTTTAGGAAAACATTTATTGGTTTTCTCAGAAGAAGCCTTTTTCTGTTGACCATATTTGATGTTAAGATCAGTTTTGGATTTATACTTGTCACTAGAATCAGCTTTCTTTGCCTCAACAAAACTATATTATTGCAGTTGGATTATTAGATTTTGAATCTCCTCTTTCTTTTTTGTCTTTTTTCCTTCCATTTCAACCATTTTGTTCCTAGTTTAAGCCTCTTGGTTTCTCCTTGTTCCTCTACCTCCATGTTCGAAGTTTCAGAGATAATTCTTTTACTGACAACTTCAATTTTGTTGGGAGTGGGAACCACCATGGCTAATACTTTTGCTAAGGTTAAAGGATTTAACTGTAAATTTTCATAAAAAAAAAACTGTGTTTGATTCATATTCTAAAAAAATAGCCTTCTCAGCTAACCCATCTACCTCCTGATGATCAAAAACCTTGCTTTTGTTCTGTTGTCTTCTTTGTGATATTATATGGTGTGGATCATAATTTATACCTAAATCCTTTTTGAAATTAAATACCTATATCATCTCTTCTACAACTGAAAGTGCATCCTTGTGATTTATGATAAATGGACCAGCCTTCAAAGGGAATTTGATATCAGAGGCCTTTTTAAAACTTATAAAATGCTCATTCTCAACAATAATTTTTTTCCTGATAAACTCCAAAGAAAAGATCCTTGGAGTTAAAAATGAACGTAAAATATATGGTTCATGAATGAAACCACATAATCTAATGATAGTGTGCTCCTTCAAAAGGAACCAATCACCAACCTTCTTCTTTGGGCTAAATTGCAACATATCTTTCATTTTTGGCAGAACTCGAGGTAACTTTTCTTGGAAAATTGTTCGATATACCTTTGACATTATAATATTCATGTAATTGAACACACTATTTTCAATTTCAGAGGTAAAAAATGATTCTGGAAATTTAAAATTTTCTTCATTTGAAAATACGAACATTTTCATCAAATAAGATTGGAATCTAAAATGATTTGTTGCGTGGAAATTCACTAGCTGAGTATGGATATTCTCAGCTAGGAATTCATCAAATTTAAGGCAATATAAATGACTAGACTCAACTTTAGGTGAATGTGAACTCAATCTAAACAGTAGACTCCGCATGACTTCAGTGACAAGTTTGTCATCATCTAACTCTAGAAACTGGATGATCAATGAAAGGACAAGCTGTGAATTTTCATCAAATAAAATAACATCTAAGGGAAAGGGTGTATTATCAATTGAAATATCGGGTTTAAGGCTTTTTGACAGAAAGGTTTGTTTAATATCCGGCGTGGAATGTCTATATAGTTCAATTAATTTTTCTTTGGCAAACTCTTCGAGGTCCTGAGAAAAGGATGGCGGTACTTCTAATGACTTTCTAATGATTGAGGGATTAATTGGAAATAAGAATTTTTTTCTTTTTGAGTCCATGATGACTCTTTCTATTTGGGAATAGTTCATGGAACACCAGGAGACAAAGTATGGGAAGGTTAGAGTTTGTTCTGGATCAAATTAAATAAAATGGGATTTGTAAATATTATGTAGATCTAACCCTTGCTTCTGTAAATCCTTTATCCAGTTTTTTAGTTCATCAACTGAACCCATAGCCACAATTGTATAAAACAAATCTCCATCCATATCTTCAAAAACCTCCTCTAACTTCGTAAATTCTCTATTAAGGAATTATACTTCACCCTGCTCTTCCATTTTATAAGATTTTGAGTCGACTACAAGAAAAGAGGTCCTACTTGGAAAAATATGAGTTGGAAAGGTTGCTTCATTGTCTTTCAAGCACGCGTAGCACGTCCAAGTCATCAAGTACGAAGTGACAATTGTCGTGTTTCGCACACGCTTGTCTTTTATAACCTTTCAAAAAAAAGTGGTTTCGCAACCAGGGAGAGAGGTTTCCTCCTACCACCTTTTAACTAGCAAAATCCTGTCGCGGTGACATGTGGTAGGCGGTTTTGGATTTCACAACCGCTCAACATTTTCAATGACCGCGCATCTTCATGGTGTGAAATCAACGTCGTCCATTGATCTTTCACCTGTTGATCAACGATCGTTGATCATTTCCACACTTTAACCTAGGCTAACGGCCACTTTGTCGATGATCAACACGTTATACATTTTGCAACTTTCCCCAGCGGAACCATCATCCACCATTGATCTTATTCCTTCTTTGACCTGAGCTGTCAATTTATAATATTTTGCAGAACCCACTCCTTTTCCAATTTCTAACCAATTGCTTTTATTTCCATGATCGGATAAGATATTTTCTGTTTGGAACTTAGTGCCTATTCTTGTATGAGTTTTTATTTTCTTCATTTTCATATGGGAATAAATTGTAAATGGAATAATTCCCATTAATACAATTCTATTTCTCCAAATCTCTTTTTTATTTTTAACAACAAAAATATTTTTGTCAACAGATATGATTAATTATGGAGTCCCCTCTTTGGAGCAATGAAAGACATTTGAAAAGTTTGGGAGGATAAAGTACAAATTGCACCAATGAGGACACCTTTCAGTGATACTCAAGCAAAGGTTATGTCAAAGCCCACTTCAATGTGGCATCGAATTGTCTTTCAACATTTTGAGGATTATGAAGACTTAGTTTTTTGAAAGATTTAATAAGTAGTTATAAAATTCCTATTTTCAATAAAATAGTTAAGCAAACCATTAGATATAAGCTCTCTAATTGGGGTTGGAACAAATGAGACAGAGACCTATTTGACTAAGCAATTTCAAGAGTAATAAACAATTTGCAAAGTTAAGCAAAGACTTTTCTGAGCAGAGGTTCTCCTATTTTTATTTTGCAGTGTGTATTTCCTTTCCTTATGTGAATGTTATTCATGTTATGTATTTCCATTGTGTTGTCTATGTGAGCAGATATTCTCATGTTGTTATATGTTGTTTGTTGTGAATGAGATTATGTTGAGTCACAATTCATATTGATATGATTTGGTTCTTAGGATTCAAGTATTCAAAAAAACCTTCTTCTAAAGTTAATATTGGACTCATAAAAGAACGCATACAACAAAATAGTGAAAATTGATCATGTTAAAGTTACATTATATATATATATATATATATCGATAAATTTCATAAGGGTTGTCATTCGAAATGAACAACAAGATAAATGAGTTAAACTGTCATTTATCCCAATTATACAAAATGAATGGAAGACCCTTTGCAAAATAGGTTAGTCTAATATTATCATTCCATTCTTCTACTGTCCCTCTAAAAGTACAACCCATACAAAATACCTGCCTATACAAATTGAATAGAAGGGCCTTGGAAAATAGGACAAAATCCTTCGCCTAAACTAATAGAAAATGAAAATCTAACAACAGACAAGTAAAACTAATAGAAAATGAAAAAATAAAAGTTATCCTGAAAATATCAAGAGACCGTGGTGGGTGGTCCGCGTGGTTCCCTCAGTCAAGATCCATTGATTTTGGCCTTGAGGGAGTCCTATCAGCTGGAGGGGAATGTCCAGAACCTACCGAATTCGTTGGGCTCCTCTCAGAGTCAAGTTGAGCTTAGGTGGATATGCCATGTTCGAAAAGGAGCCTTCGCATCCATTCAATTAGATCGTCATTATTATTTTCAAACTTGCAGTTGATGGTATCCACTATTATCTTCTCCATTGACTCCAAGTCCTCTTTTTCACATTTCCCCTCCAGCTTCTATCGAAGCTCTGCTATCTTCTTTTCTAACTGATCCACTCTTCGGTTGTATACATCAATGCCACTAGTACTTCCAATAGGGCTGCAACTACTACCTTCTGCCATTATATAACAAGGAGATAGGCCAGAAGAACTATTGTAACAAAGCTTCTCGTATGGGAGCTCGCCGCCACTAAGCAAAGCACTAGTCGGAATTCAGTGCCTTCCCTTTTCTGAAACTTCAACAACCAAATGATGAGGAGGGCCAGTGGAGGGAGAAACCATCGAAGATAGAGCTAAGTTAGACAATTTTTAGAAAACACCAAGGAATGGGGGAAGATCCGATTTAAAGGAGCGAAAATGAACAAAAAATATGAACACGGATCGGAAGAAATCTCCACAACCGTCAAAAATAAATATCAAAGTAAAGAGGGTTACATGGCATTATGAGTCAAAGACCCTATGCAAGACCTTACCCTGGCCAACCTTTGAAGTGACTGATGGGACAGATTGATTGGTAGGGTTCGTCGATATAATCAAGGGTAGGCTCCCATTTGAGTTTGAAGGGCTATGAGATATTGAACCCTATGCTGACATGTGAAAAATCATAATTCTTTTCATTTGAAAATGTAATAGTGCATCAAAATTTCATTATCCCTTTTACAAATTTCTTAATATAGTGACAATATTTGCATTGTTCCTCTCTATAAACTTTAATAAGAAATGCTGTATTAATATGGGCTACTTATATAACCCAATAATCCATATAGAATAAATTTAAGAAAACATAAAGACAAAAAGCTAACAATATGAAGAAGTCACTTGTTCGATCAATTATACCAATTCTAGACTTTGTTTGTCGATGGGTTTGTAGAAAATCTAGTGTAACATGGGAAAAATTCGATGAAGAAGAGGGAGAGATGACCATAAGAGATAAGAGAAGTCTAAACAACAAAAACAATCTTCCAAGATGGCATTGAGATGAAACATAATTAGGAAAAGAATGAGAGATAACATGTTCTAGGAACAACATCTAAGGTTGGTGTTAATTTTTTACACGACCCATTTCATATTATCTACATAATTCTACCATTGAAGGTTTGGAAATTGCAAAAAATGGCAGTGAGTTTGTACAATCTAGGAAGTGTGATTTTTTGTTGGTTCATTAGTGCGGGTCATTCGACTTTGCCTACATAGACCAGTTGCATAATGCATTAAAAATTTTAAACAATTTGGTTGTGGAAAGTTAAAACCCTACATATAACTTTGTTCTCCACATACAAAATGCTACACATATTTGAAAATCCAATCCACAGTGCAAAATTATGCACATACCTATAAATTCACAGCATCCCATTCATATAAGGGGCCAACTAGATGAATCACGAATGCAAATGTTACAGAATATGTTTATAAGGATCCCGTTGGATGAATCACGAATGCATAGCTAAGGAAATGAGGTGGAAATGAAAATGGGGACAAATTAACCAATATAAACTTTGTTTCAAGTTTCACCCCTACGCAGCTGGGGCATTGGGCATGGCTGCATCCAATTTATCAAAAAAGCGACAAAATTTGCACCATTCCACTCTATAGATTTTAATAAGCAATGTCTAAACCAAATAAACCAAGAAACCATATAGAGTAAATTATAGAAACATAAAAAATACCTGACAATATGAACAAATTATTTATAACCATGGAGATTGAATTGACAAGTAATCAAACTTCTAATAGAAAAATCAAGGTTGGATGGAAATTAAATACAATCTATACAATGTCCAATGAATATAGAGATCAATAAATACAAAAGAGGGAGTGAATCTAAAAATGTGTTCATGAATACAAAAACTATTATCTTGAATCACTTCAATAACAAACTTCACTCCTTTGAATCCCTTTGGCAACTTGAAAGTGGACAACAAAGTACAAAGGTACTTGGAAAATGACTGCCACAAATTACTTATTGGGAATCGGTGGTCCCTTAAGTACTCTAATGTTAATTCAACATTAGTAATATTCTCATAAGATATCATATTTAATCTTTAAATTGAGTGTGCTTTCAAGATTTATCCATATCTCAAACTTTGCTCTCAAGTTGTCTACACGTTGTCTACCATTGCATCACCAATTATGATTCCTTCTAAATAATCAAACTATGCAACATCATCTCTCTTTTGAGTTAATAGATTGGATTTGTACTCACACTTAACTCCTTTGAATCACTTCAATAACAAACTTCACTCCTTTGAATCCCTTTGGCAACTTGAAAGTGGACAACAAAGTACAAAGGTACTTGGAAAATGACTGGGACAAATTACCTATTGGGAATCGGTGGTCCCTTAAGTACTCCAATGTTAATTCAACATTTGTAATCTTCTCATAAGATATGAGATTTAATCTTTAAATTGAGTGTGCTTTTAATATTTATCCATATCTCAAACTCTGCTCTCAAGTTGTCTACACATTGTCTACCATTGCATCACCAATTATGATTCCTTCTAAATAATCAAACTATGCAACATCATCTCTCTTTTGAGTTAATAGATTGGATTTGTACTCATACTTCTTATACATATTAACCATTCCCATCCCATGGATGAGGTAAACCAAGACTAATGCAAGACTTTTGTTTATAAATACCTTTCAATCTAATAATATCCTCAACCAGTGATTTAGATTTGCCTTGAGTTCTAGACATCAAGACCTCCTTGGAAATCATTTTGTTGGCTATATTTATCATATGAATCATGTTTTCAACCTAAAAGTCCTCCAATAGCGTCTTATTTATACTAGTATTCAATAAATCTATTATTTCAGCATCTTACTCAGTGATTTCTCTAACTCATCTTGTATAAGATCAAAATAATCTTATCTATCTAGCATTCCAAATGATACTTTGTCCCAAACAGTATTTCTAGTTCTTCTCAACAACTATTCATCTTCGACGTCTATTTGCATCTTGGTAATTTGACTTTTTAATTCATTTATATATGACTCTTGGTCATTAGTACCTTTCCAATTTGTTGTTCACTTTCTAGTTCACGAGAACGGGTCAAGAGTTACTCAAGCTAAAGCTAAAGGCTCTTAAAGGGTAACCATAAAATAACCTAAATCATGTTCTTACAGTAGAATAAATAGGAGAGGAAAATTTTCATCTTCATCATCAAAAATTAAAGAGCTCAGATACTCAGTAGAGGGTCAAATTTGAGGGAAAGATGAACTGAAGAAAGCCAAAATTCTAGTGGAAGATGAAACCTTGTGATGATTTCTACTTGGTTTTTTCTGTTTTAGGTCATCTTGGAATTTTTAGTATATCTTTGTTTACGTGATTTTCAGACCATGAAATGTTTATGGGATGGAGACATGTCAATACTTGTGAGTGCCTATGGTAAGAATTTCAGATGCTGATTTGATATAGTTCTAAAGATATGACCTTAAAAAGTTAGGGTTAATGAATAGCCTTCAAACGTGTCAATTTGGAATTTTCCTTATACGTTTTGATCCATAATGTTTCATATAGTGCCCTTTGGAGGAGATGCAAAATATATCTTTAAGAACACATGGTTAAAATTCCAGATCTTGGTTCGCTATATTTTTCGAAGATATTAACTTGAGAAGACATGGCTTTTAAATGACTGAAAAATCATCTTTAAACAAGTTAGTTTGGAATTTTCACTATAACTTTTGATCCATGAAGTTTCAAAGACTGAACCTTAGAGGAGATGTCGTAGATATATTGAAGAATATGTGGTAAAAGTTTCATATCTTTATTCATTACATGTTAAGAGTTATACTTGTTGAATGTTAGGGTTTGTGACAATGACAGAGACAATGAAAATTCAAGAGAAGAAGGTTGAAAAAATCTTGCATAACTTTCTCATACGGTATCAGAATCACAAAATTGATGGCACATTGGATCAACATACTTAATGATGATCTTGGTAATTATCTTGGCACATTCTATGATGATCTTGGCATAGATATTATTGGTGATTGTATTGAAATATTCCATGGTAATGTTATTGCATGAGATCTCTCTTTTGGAATGTACTATGAAGTCTATGATTTAAGGGTTTGAAGGTGAAAATAGATGAAGTCTATTGGTGATTATTTTTGGGATTTGATTACACTCTTTGGAGGCATCTTTTTGGTCTTGCTATACATCTGAATTATATCTTGGAAGAAGTTGTTGGCCTTCTCGGAGGACATATTTGAGGCATTTACAAGTTGACATTGTGACATAGATAGTTTTTGTGGCATTGTGACAGAGACAATGATTATGTCATTGTGACAAACAAGGATTGTGATAGTGACAAAAATACAATGATAATTTGTCACAATGACATATATAGGTACAGGGATAGTAATACAAGTATAAGGACATAGATACAGGTATAGGTTGATGGAGACAGTGATACAATTGCAGTGGCATATTGTTCTTCTTATTCATATCAGGGTGGTAGGATGGGGCAATGATAGGAGATTGAAGTCTCCTTTAGGTTGGTGCGTGTCATCTCAGAGATTTTGGGATTCCTTCTAGTTGGTGCTATTAAAAATATTGAGTGGATTTTATCGAGGACTCGAGTCCTATCTATAGGTTGGAAGTTATGAAAACCAGGGGGTTGTAGCCTCCTTCTATTTGGACGTAGTAAATCAAGGAGTTGGAGCTTCCTTTAGTTTGGAGCTTGTAAATTAGGGGGTTGAAGCCTCCTTCTAGTTGGTGCTAGTAAATCAGGGAGTTGGAGATTCCTTCAAGTTGGATCTTGTAAATTAGGGGATTGGTGTCTCCTTCCAGTTCATTCTAGTGTGATTCCCATGAATGCAATCTTGTTATTTTTATATAAGAAAAGCATTATGTGGTTTTCTCTTGTTTGGGTTTTAGATCCACATTAAATCTTTTGTGCATTGTGTATGATGTTATGTGTTGGTTTTATGTGATGGTGAATGACATTGTTAATGGTGAATGTTACATGTTGTACTTAAGCTTAAAAGTGTTAAAAAGTGCTAAATACTAATTCACCCCCCCTCTTAGTATAATTTTCGAACAGTCAATTGGTATTAGATTCAATTCCTTCAAGAGAGTCTGATTGCTAGAGTGAAGATCTCTAGAGCACATGGATGAACATGAAAGTCTCTACTCTACAGATGGGGTTCGACTATTCTATGGATCAAATTGTGATCGTTGGATTATAAGGATGAGACTTGATTTATAGGAACAAGCTTTTGATATCTGTAAATATATTGTAAATGGTTACATCGCTCCAAAAAGACCACAAAAAAATGCAGCCATGAAGGAGCTAAGAAATAATAATGAAATGGAAATGGATATCATCTTGCATGGAATATATGATCATGTAAAAGATAAAGTTGGAAAGTGTTCATAAGCTAAAGAGATCTGAGACAAGTTACAAAATATCTGCACAAAGGGACCCCATTGTTAGCATTATTTTTGTCCCAAGTACCTAAGAAGATCAGGTAAATAGTTGATGAGGTTTGGAGTCCAAATAAGGCTTAAAATGTATAAGAGAAGTAATATTACCTTAGGGAGCCTACAAAGTTATGCCAATAGGACCAACCAATTAAAATATTAAGCAGAGGCACTACAACATCAACTACACAAGACCCTAGCCGAAGACCAGGGTGCTATGCGGCAAGTATTGGTTTATCCAGCAATACTGCGAGGTGGGGAGTGAATCAATATTACCTTTTTCAAACCTTTTATAAAAAATTGGTATTAAGGACAAGTTAAATAATCATAAGAAACATGAATAAGAGAAATGAAAATTTGATCACGCAGATTTATCATGGAAACCTCAAAGGGAAAACCATCAAAGCTTTTTTATTAATAAGCTAATATTATAAAAAATTGTTTTACAAGCACCAACTTGATGGAGAACTTAATCTCCTAGATTCTTCTTCCACTACAGAAGGATACACCTACACCCATTTTTTTCGTCCCGCTCATCTAACAAGGATTCCCCAGCACCCTAATTCTCCAGCCACGACTGGAAGGAGGCAACAACCCCCTTAGCAGGAAACAACCTACCCCAAGAAGCACCCAACCACCCTCTGATTTATAATAGTTTTCACTTCATTTTTTCAGATCTTTAATGATAGCTCAAACTTTTGTAATGCTTCATCTATCTCATTGGCCTCTTTCTTGCTTATGGTATGCAATTACCAAAAATTCAGAGACACTTCTTCATACATTTGACTTGTATGGTTATATATCTTTTCAAAGAACTTTATTATTTGAAACATTGTCTCTTTTTAGGAAAATCATGTCTCTTCATAAAAAATATTGTATCCTTTTAATGGCATCGATTGATAATTGATCTTCATAGTCTTTCAATCTTGTTTTAATTAATAAGGAATTACTATTTTGCATATTTAACAAATTTTGGCATTCTCCAAAGTTGGTAATTTGGCCAAATTGTTGTCCAAATATGTTATTCGCAAACCTCCATTCAACAGAGTGGATGTCAAACCGACGGTCAACTAATATTTATAAATATTTCGCATTCGATCCGTTTAATTAATCCTCGAGCATATTTCAACAACAAAATGATTCAAAACCGTTGGATCTTCGTCAATCCACATCAACGGTGGACTTGAAAAGTTGATTTTGGGTCACATTCTTGGGTTGAACTTCATGCATGTTAACCTAGCGAAATGTGTGTGATCCGTTGGATTTGATTCCTCTGAGATCGACGATGTTCTTTGCAATTCAACTTCATGGGATTCATGATTTCACGTAGGGGATTCAAATGCACGCAGGGGCTTCAAATGACCAAGGGAGGAGATGGAAAAGGTGATAAACAATTGAACAAATCACACCAAAAGTTGCAAATGTGTAAAATCGTGGTGGAATAATGATGTGGACCGACCCATAAGCAAATCGATGGTGGAAATGGGTTTCGGCACTAGAAAGTGCACAATGGTTAAACTTGGAAAGGTGGAGTGGAAATTAAACCACTTACCACGTGGCAAGAATTGGTGGAGTCTGCTATGAAAAGAAGTAAAAGTTAAAACGCTCATCGCATGTTCTGAGACCACCTAAGCATTTGTTATATAAAAGATTAATGCTCGAATTTAGGAAAAAGGCATTTGATGATTATTTCCTGGAGGAGAAGAAGCCGTTGAAAACAGGTCACTTGTCTTCGTCAACAGCACAAAAGTCAACCTCAATGTTCTCCTATTCGTAAGCTCACTTTGCAGGTAGCTCAAAACCCTCACTTTTCATATTTTATTTCCCAAATAAAGAAAATCGAAGACCTTGTTCTATTCAATAAAATTTTAGATGAAAACAAGGAGATTGTAGTTGACATGGAAAGGGATATTTTTGACCTTGTTTTGTCCATGGGTAGTATTTCATAGTCTAAAGAGAAATTAGTGTATTTTAAGTCGCAGGGAAAGGATATATTTAATGTTTTTCATTCTTTTCTGTATTATTTTTTTGTCGAACAGACCTTACACTTCCTCGAATTTGTTGGTTGGTGTGTGGTGAATTATTCGCAGGTCGAAAGAGTAATCATTAATGTAAAAAAAACCAAAATTGTATGACAATTCAATCCGCAAACTGTTCGTGAGGATATACCTTTACCTGAAACATTTCGCAAAAGCCCTAAGTCATTTAACAAAGAAAATTTGGTAAAGTTTTATAGAAATTGTAGTCCGGAAGAAAAATAAAAGTTTTTATTACAAGTCTTGAAAGATGGTCAATCACATGAAAACCTATCCTTACGTTTGAGTATTGATGTCTTTCAACTATGAAATTCTAAGTGACATAAGATATAAATAGCTGAGGATACCTCACAATGAAATAATGAGCATAAAATTTGAATAAGAGTGAAAATTGCAGTAAAAAAAAAGTAGAAGAATAATAATGCATTAGAACTCAGATAGTAGCAGAATAATGTCACATGTTCCAATAATCAGTATAATAAACAATGATGTTACAATGGAGAGAATTCAAATCATGCAGGAGAATTTGAACCTCAGTTGGTCTAGCATAGAGATTATCACCACTAGAGTACTCCGGAAGACTCAAAGTCAATTGAACTAAACCTAAACTCAGCTAACTGAAGTCACAATCATTTAGCTAACTGAGAAAGGTGCAATATTGATTTTGTCATGCATTCCATTTATAAAAGGGTGCATGAGTCTACAATAAGTGGCATTCGGAGCTATAACCCCCCACAAGAGTCAGATAGCTCAGGTGGAATGCACTAGAACACTCAGTAGGTTCCTATAAAATAGTGAACTAACTAAAGTGGTCCTACAATGATGCATGCAGGGCTCAAAAGGTGGTAGATGGATCCTGGATGAAATTTCCACACCACTAGGGGTCAAATGGAATCATCAACAACTAGGAAAAATAAATAATGCTAGGTAGGACACATATGGAGTATTGAAATATCCTAACACCCCCCCCTTAATCCATACTTTGCATCATGGGCCCTAGTTACTAAGACCAAAGGTCACCCATACAATCAAATAAATGATAAAAAATAAAGAACTGTCCATGAACCAAGGAAATGGGGAAGCACCTCATGGTGAAAATACCCCCCCTCAAAAAGACAATAGTAGGGAACTCAAAGAAACTTCATGCTAAGTAGAGAGGGAAAAAAATTACCTTAGTGAAATCCTTTGCAAAAATATTGGCTAGCTGCTCCTCTATAGGATAACAATGTAGGTGCTAGATATGGATTTGCTCCCTTGATGTGCCTCCCACTGTGTAGAGGTTTTATTTTCCAAAACAAGTCTTTTAGGAACCCTTCTTGCTGCTGGAGTTAATGGCTCATTGTGGTCCAAATTATGAACCTTTGATTACCTTATTTCAGACAACCGATATTTCTACTTTGTTGTAGATCCCCCATGGCAAGTATCCTCAAGATATTGTGGATCAAACCCCACCATCATGTAGCACCTCTCTCAGAGAAGTGGATTTGCGTGACATAGTGCAAGTTTTGCATGATACTGAGATCTAGTGGTTCTATAGTTAGGTGGATCCCCAAATGTGTTCCCAACAACTATAAGGACTTTTTGACCCCATATTGTCCTTGGCCATGGATTGGGAGCATGTGTTGGATCTAGATCTGAATCTGAATCTCCTTGAACTTTATTCTGAAAATCAAGATCTTGATCCTCATATTCATTAGAAGAGGTATCACTCTGATCTTCATTAGATTCCGATGGGGTAGGAAGAGAGTATGGAAAAAAATGGGAGAATTCGTATTCCTTGGAGGCATGGTTTGCAAACCCGTTCGCTATAATCTTCCCAGTAGAGATCTCTATAATATCAACTGTGTCAGGACCAAAGACTACTTTCTTTGGTGAAACTGTGTGAGTCATCTGATATACAGACAAAAAATGTATTGACAAAGAAGACACAAATAGAACATTTTTGAACTTACCATGATCCATATGTATTCTTCCCTTTCCTTCGTTAGAGATCTGAGAGTTGTCTCCCATGTTAATAATTGAACCATCTTTGAGATATAAAGAAGAAAATGATTCTCTGGAGGAAACCATGTGGTTGGAGGCTCCTGAATCTATGAGGAGGGCTTGTGATTTTTAAAATCCAGCCTTCAGTGCATGGCATCTCTCATGACCATCAGACTCACTTCTAGAATCAGTCTCTCTTGCACCTTTTGGGAGGGCAATATTTTGATGTTCAAGAAGCTTGGTCAACTGATCTATCTTCTTCTGCATGCAAGATCTTTCTGGTTGGTTTCCTTTCTTGCAATAGGAGCACTTGGATTTCTCAAATCCCTTCTGTTTTTCCTTCTTATATCTAGAGGCTTGTTCTGATGGACTTGACTTGGAATTCAGCTTAGGTTCAGATGGCCTCTTATCCTTTTCCTTATGCTTCCCCTTCCCATTCACACTTTTTGATTCTCTAGCCATAATATCTTGATCTTCGAAGGCCTGCAAGGCACCCATATGTATCATCTTATCTTGTTCTTGGATGAGAGATTCAGTGAAAAAATATAAGGAGGGTGTTTGTGCCAGAAATTGTTTCCAAGGCCAAAGAAACAAGCCAACACAATCTCAAAATAAAACTCAGTAAATTAAATTCGGTTTCGGATTTTTTAAAAGTTTTGTAGTTGTAAAGTTTTGGGAACAATCAGAGCATACATTCATGAGCAGAATAAAAACTAAATCATAAACAAAAGATAATGAAGATGCATGATATATCCAACAAAATCAAACAGAGATACAATGTTGAGATTCCTTCATAAAAGACAAGCATTCACTAGTAAATACACATAAACCAGCAATGAATATATCTATTAAGCAACTCAATAGGCTGGAAAATGAAGCCAACATGTAAAACTGAAGGATAAAGGTCATATATATCTGATAATTTCATTAGAAAATGCTTACAAGAGTCATGATACTTAGCTCTGAATAAGTCTGAAGATAATAACAGTCTAAAGACCTCCTGACCTACTCCCAAAAATCAAACCCCCTCAATGACTTCCTAACATCTCTAAATACTATGCTTTTACAAAATCAGTTAGGCCTCTAACCCTAACTGCCTTCCACCTATTCGATGAGGTAAAGTAAATGTAGAATATTTACAAAATTACAAAATATGCTAAAAATAGCACATCACTAACATATCTGTTTGTTAACTAATGATAACTAACTGAATGTACAACTGTCTTATAGGTCTTTTTCCACCTCAACCAGCAGAGCGATACCATCTGATCCTTGGTCTTTCTTCTTAGCCTTCTTCTGCTCCTGCTCCATGTCATTGATCTTTTTGATGAGCTCTTTATTTTTCTGTTGCAGGTCTTGGACTGTCTTCTCCAACTCTGTGCAATGAATCTCAGCAGCTCTTTTTCTCTTTAGTGCTTCTTTTGCTTCAGCTACCAGCTGCTGAAAATTATCATTTACATCCTGTAGATCTTCTTTCAACCTTCTGTTAGCCATCATTAGTCCATCATTGACCTCTTGCATATAATTCATCTAGTGTTTGTACTGTTTAACAGTTTTCTACAAATTCTCCCTGTCAGAGTTAGTTAATTTGTCCATTGTAGAATCTTGTTCCTCATCAGGTCTCCAAGGTATATTAAGCTTCTTGAAGATTTCTGCCTCTTCAATCAACAGTTCTGTAGCAGTGTCTTCAATGCTGGGCTTTTGATTTTCTTCACCTGCTACTTCAACTGAAGGAGTTTCTTCTTTTAATGGTGGCTGCATTTTATCTAGTTCTGGTTTATCATCTATGGATATCTCATCTAAGATAGTCACTTCGTTTGTATTTAACTTGGGATTGAGCAATTTCTTTATATTTAATCTTAGCTTGTTCTTTGACCTAGTTTTAGGTCTCCAAAATGATGCTGCTTCTCCCATCATTTTCAGCTCCTTTTCCTGATGCTGGATAGCAGCCAACTCCACTACTTCAAGCTTATTCCTTTTCCTGCTTGATTTTGTTGTTTTACTATCTGAATTATGGATTTCTTCTATTTCAGCTTTGACTTCTGTTTTGTAGATGAGCTGCTCTTCTTCCAATAAATATCCCTCATCATCTGAGAGAATAGTGATAGGGCTTCTTGGTTGAGTGTGAAATTCCTCTTTAGGTATAGCTACCTTTTTTATATCAACATTTTTCACTTCATGAGGATCTTCTACAGGTGCGAAATTCTGTTTAGGTTGTCCCTTCTTATCTTCAAACAGTGAATACTTGACTTTAGAGCTGGCTGAGAATGGCTTTGGTTCATTATCTTCTTCCACATGCTCTGATGCTTCTTCAACTTTGATCTCTTCCTTATCTTCAAGTTTTGGATTATGACCTAATTTTCTCAACAAGACCTTACCCTTATCTGCTTGCCTCTTAGATTTTTTATCTTCAAAACCAGACCAAAAGATGAAGAAGTCCCAGGTCTTTCCTTCATGCTGCAAGACAGTACTAATAATCAACTTGATTAATCCATGGTGAAAGATGGACTGAGAAGAATGATCTATTGGACCTTTCACCTTGTTGGACATTTTCTGTAAACTTTTCAAAAAGAAGAATGGCAGGTTCATCTTGTACACCCCCACCATGTGCTGAAGGAATCTAAAATGATATTTGTATACAAAAGCATACCTGCCCTCACAAGTAACATAGCTCTGTAATATTCTGATTGGCTCAACCCATTCCTTTTTGACATTTTGGATAAGGACACCTTTATTCCAATCAGGTGTGACATTTGGTAAAAAAAATCTCTTTGGATCAAAGTCAAAGGGCAGTTTCTTAAACAATTGTTCGCCCTCATCCTTAATCCTTGTGGCTTCTGAAATCAGTTTTACTGTCAGTTTGAATTTCAGAGTATAAAAAATCACCATGTCATTCTTGAAACCCTGGGCAAACTTACAGGACACCTTTGCATTATACCCATCGATCTTCCTGAAAAAATCCATCCAACGAGCTTGTTGAAACAGCTCAACACAGTCAGGCAGTTTTTCAATCCATCCTACATCAGTTGGTTCAGCTCTGTTTATTTTACCACTCCTGCCCATCCTTCTTCAATCACTGCAAATTGAATGATATCCTTTTGTATTGTTTGCAAGCAGGATATTACTGTAGGAGGTTAAAAAATACTGTCGAACGTACAGGTGATTTACAGCATTAAAACCTTGGTTTTGACAGGGTTATATTTCATAACAACAAAATCAGCCTGGTGTCGCAGATCGTCAACAAATAACTATTTCCCTGGTTGAAATTGTGTTTAAAAGCACAATTTAACCTTCCTTTTGATCAATTTTGACAGAGTACGCCCCAGCAAAAAAAACCCAAATTTACTGTTATATTGGTTTTTTTAGGAATACCTTGAAATTGCACCACTATAGTTGTTTAAAATCATGACTTGATCTGTCAGATGAGTCACCTTGGTTGTACAGATGTCTTCTAACCTTCAATTTAGCTACTAGCAATGGAATTAGGAAGCCCTAATTTCCCGTGAAGCCCTCAACACCTCTCGCTTGTTCAATCAGCAACGATGTCCGGTTTTCTAGTGGTTATAGCTACTCCACTAAGTACTCCATCTTTGAATGTGCTTGTAAATAACAAATTCATGCCACATTATCTCAAACCATGTGGATACCTGTCAAAATGAATTACACCTGGGCTGATGATGAGCACGAGTTCCTCACGATGTGTAATCACTTGAAATCATGATGTTTTCAGCCTCAACACGTAATGAATTCTCTTAAAACACCTAATCAGTCATTCATTATTTCAAGCGTGCCAAAAATTTGCTGAAAAACTGAATAAATTTGGAATCGCGATATTCTTGTAGCACGCCTTTGATGAATTTTAACTCCAGCGCTACAAGAATAACTTTAACATTGTTTTGATACTTTTTAACGGCTTTTTATCATTTTGCATAGGGTTTTAAGGTTGTTAGGGTAAAGATTATACATGACCCTTCTTAGAGTATATATTATGAGTCCATTATTTGATATAGTGACCTTTTAATCCTCTTTTCAAAAACAAACCTAAAGTTCAAAAATTTAAAAATTTCAAAAACAAGACAAAAATTTCATAAAGATACTAAAGAAAATTTCCTAAAGAGAGAAGAATCAAGTTAAAGCAAATAAATAACTTAAAATAAACTGCAAATCAAACAAAATTTGAAGAAACAATTTACTGACTTAACATCTGGCTCCAGCTGTGGGATGAAGCCCTCCCTGCGAGGCTTCAAGAACCTGTAGACCAGTTCCTTCTGTCTGTTTTCTTATCTATTCTGCAAAAAATTCCATTGGGCTATGGAGTCTTATTATGATTCACTCACCGATATGTACAATGATCAATGAAAATGTTTCTATGGACTATAAAAATGCTTGAGGAATTGTCCATTAACAGGGGGCTGGACAACTCCTCACCTTCCAAGGACTGGAGGATAAAAGTATTGTTTTCTAAAACCTTTGATACGAGAAAAGGGCCAAACCAAAGATTGTCAAACTTACCATGTTTTCCCTTCTGTTCCTTTCTTGCATCCCATTTTAGAACCATCTCACCTTCTATGAAAGTGTTCTCTTTAATATTCTTGTCAAACCTATTTTTAATCTTGGCTCTGTACAGTTGTGCTTTTTCATCCACTTTCTCGCGATTCTGCTATAACTCTATCATTTCAAATAGTCTCCTTTGCATATCATTAGGTTCCTCATGAGAATTCTGTAGGAATTTCATCACTGGAATTCCTAGTTGAATAGGGAACACTACCTCTGTACCATAAACAAGCTGAAATGGAGAAGTTCCAATTGCTTGTTTCACTGTAATTCTATCTTCCCATAATGCATACTTCAGCATTGAATCCCAAGATCTTTTGTTATGCTTCAGTAGTTTCCTAATGCTCTGAATGATGTTCTTATTGGAAGATTCAGCTTGACCATCACCCTGAGGATAATAGGGATTTGAATGCTTCAGAATGATGCCATTTCTTTCACAAAAGGCCACCATTGCCTTGGATTTGAATTCCTTTGCATTATCTGTTATTAATCTCTGTGGACAGCCAAACCTGCTCAAAATGTTTTCTTCAATGAATTCCATGATTACTTTGTCTGTACCATTCCTCGTGGGAATGGCTTCCACCCACTTTGTGAAAAAATATGTTGCAGTCAGAATCCAGTGATGTTGTCTTGAAGATGCTGGATTTATTTCTCCAATAAATTCTAGATCCCACTGCTGAAACGGGGCATTTACTGCAATAGGTTTTAAAGGCAAGGACAATAATTTATGTTTACCTGCAAATTTCTGACAAGGAATGCATGCTCTTACTTGCTGGTAAACATCTATGAATAAGGATGGCCAATAATATCCAGCTCGCAAAATTTTGTAAGCTGTTGCTTTCCAATATTTGTGCCCTCCACAAGCACCTTCATGAGATTCTAAAATCACCTCTCCTATTTCAGATTGGTCCAAACATCTGAGAAAAATACCCCCTGGATCCTTCCAGAACAATTGATCCTCAACTAAACAATATTTGGTGGATTTGAGTTTTAAAGATCTGGCAGCTTTCTTATCCAAATGTTCAGGACATTACAGAAATAACAGAAAATGAACAATGTCTGCATACCAGGTTGATGATGAATAAAAATCCATGATCTTTTCTTTTTCTAGAAGTGCTTGATCTTCTTTAGGGACTAATTCTTCAACCATGACATGCAGTCCCAGAACCTGACAATTTGAGTCAGCCAACAGCTTGGCTAAACCTTGTCCCTTAACAAGCTTAGTAGGCTTGATCTCTACACCATACTCCATAATCTTCGCAATCCATCTACCTCTCTTTCCTTCATTATCAGGCTGAGTTAACACATCCTTCACAACAGAATTAGGTACAAAAGAAACTACTTTTGAATGCAGGATATAGATTCTAAAAAATTTCAAAGCCTTTACCAGAGCATAAGCTTTCTTCTCCAATATACTGTACTTCAGTTCCGAATCTCTGAGAGTTTTGCTGAAGAAAGCAATAGGCTGTTCTAATCCCTCTTTATTCTTCTGAAGTAAAACAGCTGCAATTGTGTCTTCGGATGCAAATGAAAAAGTAAGGAATTCTTTTGTAAAATCAGGACTTACCAATACAGGTTCTTCAATAAGAGCTACTTTGATTTTTTCAAATGCTGTTTTTGCCTCAGCAGCCCACTTTACTTCCTGATCTTTCTTTAACATAGCTATGATTCGTTTAATGGTTTCAGCAAAGTTGGGAATAAACCACCGCAGAAAATTTATCTTGCCAATAAATGATTGAACATCCTTTTTACTCCGAGGTAAGCTAATCTTCAGTATTGCTTTCACTCTTTTAGGATCTATTCTGATGCCATCAGCAGACACCAAGTGACCAAGTAATTTACCTTCTTGCACAACAAAATGTGACTTTTTGGGGTTCAAGGACAAGCCAAATTTTCAGCATTTTAGGAAAGTTTGCTCCAAGTGATTTAAGTGTTCATCATCAGATTTTGAGAATACAGTAATATCATCCAGATAAATAACCACAAACTTATCTTTCTCACCCACAAATGCAATGTCCATGGCTCTCTGAAAGGTTGCTCCAGCATTCATCAAGCCAAAAGGAATCTTGTCATACATGAATGTCCCCCAGGGGGTTGTAAAAGCTGTCTTTTCCTTATCATCAGGGTGCATGGCAATCTGATTGTACCCTCAGAAACCATTTAGCATAGAAATCCTCTGAGCTCCAACTACTTGCTGCAAAACCTATTCAATCTTGGGAAGAGGATAATTGTCTTTTAATGATGATCGATTCAGATTTCTGAAGTCAACACATAATCTAATTTCCCCATTCTTTTTTCTAACAGGAACCAGATTAGCAACCCAAGAAGAGTACCTAAGAGGCATTATTATTTTTGCATCCAGCAACTTCTTTAGTTCTTTTTCAATTATAGGGAACAAAAATGGATTGATTCTTCTTAGTTTCTGTCTGAAAGGCTTGACATTAGGTTTCAAAGGAACCTTGTGCTGAATAATTGTTGTATCATAAGTTTTTAATTTCTTATAAGACCAGGCAAATGCATCTACATGTTTTTTCAAAAGCTTGATATATCTATTTCTTTGTTCCACTGTTAGAAATTTAGAAACTCTTACCATCCTGGGATGTTCTGCTGAACCAATATTGTAGTCCTCTACATTGTCTTCTGAAGATTGAATTACTGGCTTTGAAGGTATATCATCCTTCGTGAATATTCTTTCTAAAGGTACTAAACCTTTTGGAATGAAATTGCTCTTCAATTCAATGATTTTATGCCCTGCTATCTCTTCTGCGGCAAACTCATTTAACTGTTCATCTCCCTCATCTTCTTCCTGATCAATTTGAGCATTTGAAAACTCATCTGTAAGCTCAAGAAATTTTTTGATTTCAATGTCATCTTCAAAAACTCTCCAGTGCTTCACATTATCAGGCACACATGGTCTATACTTCACCTCTATGGGATACCTTAGCTGAGTAGTTTTAGGTATTCTGAAATGTGTAGCAGCTAAAGCTAAGGAGTCTGTAGTCTCATTTTGATTCCTTGGAATATGAGTGATATTAAATGCTATAAAATAGTTTTCAAGCATATCCCATACCTCATTCCGTTATACTTTCAGTAAACGCTGATTTACTTGATATTTGTTCTTCACCTGTTGAACAACTAGTTCGGAGTTGCCAAATGCAACAATCTGCTGAATTCCTAAATCTTTAGCAGCCTTCAATCCCAGTAGCAGAGCTTCATACTCAGCAGTGTTGTTAGTGGTAGCAAACTCCAACTTATACATGAGTTTCACTATTTCACCCCCAGGTGAAATAAGTAAAATTCCAGCTCCAACACCCTCCTTGCATGAGGATCCATCAAAGTACAACTGCCACAGTGCATCTTCCTCTTCTCTGCTGTGTTTTATGTGCTGTTCTTTTTTCACTTGTAACAGACCAGCAGAATTATCTTCTTCCCTAAACTGTAATATGCATGAACCAAGGTCTTTATCCACAAATTACATTGGGTGATTTGTGGGGTTTTTATCATTTGTGACTATGTAAGCAAGCTGCAGCTCTCTGTAAAGTCTCCTATTTTCTCCACCAAAAATAGGAATGGTGGCATAAGAGAGGTCCATCTGTAAGGTTCCTCCAACCTTCTTAGCCCATGACCTAGAAAGAAGCAAGCCAAACTTTGGTGTGATGTTAGCTACCACAACATCCATTATCACACTTTTCATGGGCAACTGAGCAAGGTTGACAACCATGTCTTTTATTACTCCTAGACACTTCACAGCTCGAGAGTCAAAGGCATATAAATCATGGTAAGGTTTGGTGACACTAAGGCCCAGGGCTTCCATTATAGCTTTTGGCATCAAGTTATGGGATGCTCCTGAATCTAACAGGCAATTGTGAGTCATTTGCTCATGTACTATCAAGGTTACATAGAAAGGAGGAGAAGCACCAGCCTCATTTTCAGTCTTCTCAGCCAGAGCTGATCCAATGAAAATTCTAGGGTTTTCTTCCTGCAAGTTAACTATATATGAAACAGGCTGATTACTGGGTACATTCATCACTTTCAGAACTGTATCTTTATATGATGGATTCTTTATTAACTCAGTCAAAGGTACAGGAATCTTTAACTTCCCTAGTTCATTCTCCAAACTAAAATTCTGGACCAATTTATTTACCTCTTCAACTTCAGCATTCTTCTTTGATTTTTCTGCAGATTGCTTCTTCTCTATGACAGGATCAGTTATTTGTTTAGCTGGAACAGGTGCCTTCTTCTTCGGGGCTTGGGCTATTTTTTTTGGGCCTGATCTAATATTTATAGTCTTCGTAGGTCCATTCTGATGAACAACAGCAGTTATAGCAGTATTTTCCAGGCCTAAATCATCTTCAGTTTCAAATAGATCAGCATTGTAGTATTCTGAATTCAGAAAATCTTCTTCAGTAAAAAAACCTGTAAACAATCTATCTCCACTATGGTTCATATCCTGATCAGTCTCAGTCTCTTCAAAGAGAAGCTGTTGATCAATTTCTTCTTCGTCAACTAAATTATTTTGAAAAGGTGGGGGCACTCTTTGATCTTCATTCTCCCTCCTTTCTCGCTGAATATCATTGTTCCTACGCTCTCTTGGTATAAATCTAGGAGCAAACTGCCTTCTGAACTGATTCTGGTTATTTGGATTTCGTTCAGCTTCTGGAGCAGGTTTGCTAGCATTCTTTTCAAGCTCTAGTTTATTGAGTTTTGCAGTAAGAATCTTCACCAGCTTAGCCATCTCATCTATCTTGGCTTCAGCAGACTAAGGAGCAGCACTTGCTGAAACAGCCTCGTTCTTTCCTTTTCTTTCATAAAGGTGCTGGACTGTTTCTTTCTTAAGTCTATTTGAAGCCAGCAAATTGGATTCTACCTCCAATGCTGCATCTTGCATGTTCAGCAGGGTGATAGGTCTTCTTTCTCTCAACAATAAGGAAAACTTGTGATCAAATCCATTTGCATAAGTGAGTTTAGCTGATGTTTCTGTGGGTTTTATTTCTGCAGGAATTCTATTGTACATCTTGTTAAATCTTTTTGAAAAGTCTGCAACAGTCTCCTCTTTTTTCCTACAGAGAGCTCCAAACTCAGTTATATAGTAGGTGTGGTCCTTTGTATCTCCCCATTGCCTCATGAAAATATCATGGAGTTATTCAATTATAGTGATTGAGTTGGCAGGAAACTCTCTAAACCACTTTCTTACATCCCCATCAAGGCTTTGAACAAATACCCTCATCCACACATCTTTAATCTCAATGTTCTGATTGTCAGCATAACTTAGGAAAGCCTCCCAATGTTCCTCAACTGTGGTTTCCCCCTATCCATTGAACCTAGGAATATATTTCTGATAGTCACCCCCAGGAAGTGCATTTAAAGGCTGAGGCAAGACCAATGGTGCATATCTGGCTGCAACCATCCGGTCCATCATGTCTATGGGATGATTCTGGGATGCCATTTTTGGACTGACTAACTTTGATGAAAAGGAAATTTGACTAGAACCTAGTTGAAAAGGTTTTTTACCTAGTTTCAGCTGAAAAATAGGTATCTTACCAGGAGAAACAGTTTTGTCTTTTTTGAAGGATTTAGGATTAGTAAAAACTTGAAAATTGCTATCAGGGATAATAGGTCTTAACCAAGGTAAGTTTTCTTCTTCTTTTCCTAACAAAACAGAATGTGATGAAACATCCAACTGATCAGGGTCACACAGGGCTGGTAAAGATTGAGACCTTCTAACTTTCCTTGGTGTTTTTAATATCTGTTCAGGGTCTGTCACACCCAACTGCAATGGTGAAGTAGGTCTGTTCCTGGTTCCAATTCATCTAGTAGCCACTGTATCAAACTTGGTGAAAAGTAGCCTTAAAGATGCGCTGGTTTAAGGTCACCTCCTAAAACCAGTGAAATGATAAGTATCCCAGGGAAAAATCTGTTTTCAACTTCATTCCCCGGCAACGGTGCCAAAGATGTTTGTGCCAGAAATTGTTTCCAAGGCCAAAGAAACAAGCCAACACAATCTCAAAATAAAACTCAGTAAAATAAATTAGGTTTTGGATTTTTTAAAATTTTTGTGGTTGTAAAGTTTTGGGAAAAATCAGGGCATACATTCATGAGCAGAATAAAAACTAAATCATAAACAAAAGATAATGAAGATGCATGATATATCCAACAAAATCAAACAAAGATACAATGTTGAGATTCCTTCATAAAAGACAAGCATTCACCAGTAAATACACATAAACCAACAATGAATATATCTATTAAGCAACTCAATAAGTTGAAAAATGAAGCCAACAAGTAAAACTGAAGGATAAAGGTCATATATATCTCATAATTTCATCAGCAAATGCTTACAAGAGTCATGATACTTAGCTCTGAATAAGTCTGAAGATAATAACAGTCTAAAGACCTCCTGACCTACTCCCAAAAATCAAACCCCCTCAATGACTTCCTAACATCTCTAAATACTATGCTTTTACAAAATCAGTTAGGCCTCTAACCCTAACTGCCTTCCACCTATTCGATGAGGTAAAGTAAATGTAGAATATTTACAAAATTACAAAATATGCTAAAAACAGCACATCACTAACATATCTGTTTGTTAACTAATGCTAACTAACTGAATGTACAACTGTCTTATAGGTCTTTTGCCACCTCAGCCAGCAGAGCGATACCATTTGATGCTTGGTCTTTCTTCTTAGCCTTCTTTTGCTCCTGCTCCATGTCATTGATCTTTTTGATGAGCTCTTTGATTTTCTGCTGCAGGTCCTGGACTGTCTTCTCCAACTCTGTGCAATGAATGTCAGCAACTCTTTTTCTCTTTAGTGCTTCTTTTGCTTCAGCTACCAGCTCCTAAAAATTATCATTTACATCTTGTAGATCTTCTTTCAACCTTCTGTTAGCCATCATTAGTCCATCATTGACCTCTTGCATATAATTCATCTGGTGTTTGTACTGTTTAACAGTTTTCTGCAAATTCTCCCTGTCGGAGTTAGTTAATTTGTCCATTGTAGAATCTTGTTCCTCATCAGGTCTCCAAGGTATATTAAGCTTCTTGAATATTTCTGCCTCTTCAATCAACAATTCTGTAGCAGTGTCTTCAATGCTGGGATTTTGATTTTCTTCACCTGCTACTTCAACTGAAGGAGTTTCTTCTTTTAATGGTGGCTACATTTTATCTAGTTCTGGTTTATCATCTATGGATATCTCATCTAAGACAGTCACTTCGTTTGTGTTTAACTTGGGATTGAGCAATTTCTTCATATTTAATCTTAGCTTATTCTTTGACCTAGTTTTAGGTCTCCAAAATGATGCTGCTTCTCCCATCATTTTCAGCTCCTTTCCCTGATGCTGGATAGCAGCCAACTCCACTACTTCAAGCTTATTCCTTTTCCTGCTAGATTTTGTTGTTTTACTATCTGAATTATGGATTTCTTCTATTTCAGCTTTGACTTCTGTTTTGGAGATGAGCTGCTCTTCTTCCAATAAATATCCCTCATAGTCTGAGAGAATAGTGATAGGGCTTCTTGGTTGAGTGTGAATTTCCTCTTTAGGTACAGCTACCTTTTTTATATCAACATTTTTCACTTCATGAGGATCTGCTACAGGTGCCAAATTCTGTTTAGGCTATTCCTTCTTATCTTCAAACAGTGAATACTTGCCTTTAGAGCTGGCTGAGAATGGCTTTGGTTCATTGTCTTCTTCCACATGCTCTGATGCTTCTTCAACTTTAATCTCTTCCTTATCTTCAAATTTTGGCTTATGACCTAATTTTCTCAACAAGACGTTACCCTTATCTGCTTGCCTCTTAGATTTTTGATATTCAAAACCAGACCAAAAGATGAAGAAGTCCCAGGTCTTTCCTTCATGCTGCAAGACAGTACTAATAATCAACTTGATTAATCCATGGTGAAAGATGGACTGAGAAGAATGATCTATTGGCCCTTTCACCTTGTTGGACATTTTCTGTAAACTTTTCAAAAAGAAGAATGGTAGGTTCATCTTGGACACCCCCACCATGTGCTGAAGGAATCTAAAATGATATTTGTATACAAAAGCATACCTGCCCTCACAAGTAACATAGCTCTGTAATATTCTGATTGGCTCAACCCATTCCTTTCTGACATTTTGGATAAGGACACCTTTATTCCAATCAGGTGTGACATTTGGTAAAAGAAATCGCTGTGGATCAAAGTCAAAGGGCAGTTTCTTAAACCATTGTTCGCCCTCATCCTTAATCCCTGTGGCTTCTGAAATCAGTTTTACTGTCAGTTTGAATTTCAGAGTATCAAAAATCACCATGTCATTCTTGAAACCCTGGGCAAACTTACAGGACACCTTTGCATTATACCCATCGATCTTCCTGAAAAAATCCATCCAACCAGCTTGTTGAAACAGCTCAACACAGTCAGGCAGTTTTTCAATCCATCCTACATCAGTTGGTTCAGCTCTGTTTATTTTACCACTCCTGCCCATTCTTCTTCAATCACTGCAAATTGAATGATATCCTTTTGTATTGTTTACAAGCAGGATATTACTATAGGAGGTTAAAAAATACTGTCAAACGTATAGGTGATTTACAGCATTAAAACCTTGGTTTTGACAGGGTTATATTTCATAACAACAAAATCAGCCTGGTGTCGTAGAGCATCAACAAATAACTATTTCCCTGGTCAAAATTGTGTTTAAAAGCACAATTTAACCTTCCTTTTGATCAATTTTGACAGAGTACACCCCAGCAAAAAAAAACCTAATTTACTGTTATATTGGTTCTTTTAGGAATACCTTGAAATTGCGCCACTGTAGTTGTTTAAAATCATGACCTGAGCTGTCAGATGAGTCACCTTGGTTGTACAGACGTCTTCCAACCTTCAATTTAGCTGCTACCAACGGAATTAGGAAGCCCTAATTTCCCGTGAAGCCCTCAACACCTCTCGCTTGTTCAATCAGCAATGATGTCCGGTTTTCTAGTGGTTATAGCTACTCCACTAAGTCCTCCGTCTTTGAATGTGCTTGTAAATAACAAATCCATGCCACATTACCTCAAACCATGTGGATACCTATCAAAATGAATTACACCTGGGCTGATGATGAGCACGAGTTCCTCACGATGTGTAATCACTTGAAATCATGATGTTCTCGGCCTCAACACGTAAGGAATTCTCTTAAAACACCTAATCAGTCATTCATTATTTCAAGCGTGCCAAAAATTTGCTGAAAAACTAAAGAAATTTGGAATCGCGATATTCTTGTAGCGTGCCTTTGATGAATTTTAACTCCAGTGCTACAAGAATAACTTTAACATTGTTTTGATACTTTTTAACAGCTTTTTATCATTTTGCATAGGGTTTTAAGGTTGTCAGGGTAAATATTATACATGACCCTTCTTAGAGTATGGATTATGAGTCCATTATTTGATATAGTGACCTTTTAATCCTCTTTTCAAAAACAAACCTAAAGTTCAAAAATTTCAAAATTTCAAAAACAAGACCAAAATTTCATAAAGATACTGAAGAAAATTTCCTAAAGAGGGAAGAATCAAGTTAAAGCAAATAAATAACTTAAAATAAAATGCAAATCAAACAAAATTTGAAGAAACAATTTACTGACTTAACAGAGGGCGTCTTCCAACCAGGGATTGACATTCGCCTAGAATGAAAGTTAGAGACAGAGATAGAGAAATTAGGACCTAGCTTGCTTAGAATGGATAACACCAGTTGCTCATCCTTCTTCTCAATGCCACGCTACTTTCATTTCATAACCAAATACTTGAATTTTTAAAAGAACTGTTGAATGGTATTGAAACTGCTCGGTTGACGAGCAATCAACTCATTCTCCAAAATATGGCCTCTTAGCTCATCTTCTTTGCCGAAGAGGGTCTCTACCTTCAACCATAAATATCTTGGAGTCTTCAATCCTTCGATGTGGAAGAGAATACATTTGTAAATATGAATACACATGAAACCAAATGCTTCATCCAATCTTTCCAGATACTTGGTTTTCTCCACATCCGATGTTGGTTTGGGATCCTTCCCCATTGTCACCCTGTATAGTGATTTGTTTCGCAATACCATCTGCATATCATCCCTTCAATCAAGATAATTAAAGGGTTTCATGATCCTAGTAGAGGGAGGAGAGTTTGAATTTTCAATACAACTGCTGGAGCGAATACAAGGTGAAACTGTTGCTACAGCAGAAAAACTGCTACAATTGCAGAAAAGTGTTGCAACTACAAAAAACTGTTGTAATTGCTGCAACTATAGAAAATTGTTGTAACTGCTGCAACTACTACTGCACTCAAAAAAATTGAATAAGATGCAAAAAAATCTCAATAATGAGGTATACTACTACTAAGAATTGCTTTAGGAAAGCAGGAACTTTTATCTGAATCCTTCACACCTGGATAGACATCATTGGATTCATCCAATGAATTTAGTGCAATGGCACCAAGATTTGCTATGGAAATATAGAGGCTTCTGGTGCACTACCAAAAGAAGCTTCTCAACCTATTCGCTCTATGCATCAGATACCATGTAAAATTCTAAGTCACAATAGATCTAAATAGCTAAGGATACCTCACAAAGAAAGAATGAGCAGAAAATTTGAATAAGAGTTAAAACTACAGTAAAAATGAGGAACAAAATAATAATGCAGCAGGACTCGGATAGGAGCAGAATAATGTCACATGTTCCAATAATCAGTATAATAAAAAATGATGTTACAATGGAGATAATTCGAATCATGCAGGAGAATTCGAACCTCAGTTGGTCTAGCATAGGGATTATCATCACTGGAGTACTCTGGAAGACTCAAAGTCAACTGAACTGAACCTAAAATTAGCTAACTAAAGTCAAAATCAGTTTACTAACTAAGGAGGGTGCAATAGTGAGTCTCTCATGCATTCTAGTCAGAAAAGGGAGCATGAGTCCACAATTAGTGGAATCCAGAGCTCTAACCACCCAAAAGAGATAGATAACTCAGGTGGACTGCACTGGAACACTCAGTAGGTTCCTATAAAATAGGGAACTGACTGAAGTGGTCCTAAAATGATGCATGCAAGGCTCAAAAGATGGTAGACATATGCACACCACTAGCGGGGAAATGACATCATCAACAACTAGGAAAAATAAATAATGCTAGGTAGGACAAGGATGGAGTATTGAAATATGCTAACATCAGTGAGATACCCAATTAGTTTTTTCCTTATTGAGTCAAATTTTAGGTATAGATAGTTGTAACTCAATCACATAAGTTACGTTAGGTTTCCTTCTGCAAGTCATTTCACCCGATTCATAGTCTAGTCCAGTATGTGGTTTTAATTTTGATGAATTCCTAGCTAAAGCGATTCATGTCCAGTGGGTGAATTTCCACGAGTGTTAGAAGAAATGAAAAAAATGTTGCATCCTACACCAAAAGGCCAAACACGTGATTGGTTCTTGTATAAAGAACATACTATAATTATAATGTATGGTTTTACTAGAGCACCATATATGTTTCCATCCTTGTTAACACCAAGGGTTTTTTCCTTAGAATTTATTAGACAAAGGTTGCATTCAAAAGAAGAAAATTTTGGTATTTTAAAAATATCATAAAATGTGAAATTCCTTCTTAATGCTAGTCCGTTAATCATTAAGACTAAGGTAGCCCTATCTATAGTCGAAAAATGATTGAAGATCGTGGATTTCCAAGAGGCTGAAAGGATTAATTATGATTCTCATCAAATTATATCGCAAAGGAAACAACAAAATAGAAACAAGGATTTTGATAATCAAACAGTTGAAGGATTAAAAGAAATGGCAAATTTATTCAAATTTGAACAAGATAAGAAAGAAGTGAACATGGAACAAATAGGCAATTTGGAAATGCTTGTTCATGTTGAGATATTGTAACTTCAAAGAATATTATATTTGTACTTTATTATTCTGGAGATCTTTCATTCCTCCTTGAAGATCTTATTGTATATCCGGAGATGTTTATTCCTCCGTCGGAATGTGGTAACATGGGTTATTAGACTTCCCTAGTGGGGGTCGGCCCTGTATGTGTTATGTGGGTCAAAGGGTTATTAGACCACCCTAGATGGGTCGGCCCAGTCAATTATAATAGGGTATTTAACCTATTGGTTAAATACGAGCCTACATGTACTTGTGTAAAAGATATGTCAGAGTAGTGTATAAATAGAGGAGGTGTGTTCCTCATTTGACACACTCACTCACTTGAGAGAGGTGCACTTGTGGAGGAGAGGTCTGCTATGGTGGAGGAGGAGATCATGTCTTTGGTTTGCATCTTTGTATATTGCTGGTCATCTATATTGAGGAAGCTTTACTGGGTTTTCTACCCCATGAGGGTTTCCCAGGATAAATCTATATCTCTTGTGTTTATGCTATGCTTGTTGTTTCTTTAGTGATCCTGTATATGCTATTATTGAGAAATGGAATGTAATGTTGCTATTTTTTGTCTTAGAATATTAAATTTTAACATGGTATCAGAGCTAAACTGAAGGAAGGCAAGGTATGGCACTTACGACACTTGCTCTACTTACGACACTTTGAAGGTTAGGGTTTTATATAGCAAAGACCAGTCATCGTGGAACTTTAGCTATAAATCCATTTTGGAAAAGGTTCAGGATTTGAAACCTTTACAGGTCGTATATAACATCTCCAGGTATCTTGTGTCCAAAGGGAACCCTCAGATTCGTTGTACTTTGTAAGTTATGATCAGTACAAGTTAGGGTTTCTGCCTCTTCCAGATCTCAGTCAAAATCAGGTGACCTAGGAGAAAAGGTTATAACTTGGGCTAGGAAGCTCCAAATGAAATTTCGTAAAAAGTGACAGGTAGTACACAGACTGTACTATCTCAAGAAACTTTTGCAGAGGCCGAAGCTGAACTAGTGATATGTGGCATGCGGTACAAGTTCGCTCTCCTATTTTATCCCATAAACAGGTCGCGTTACGACAATTGGCATAACTATCTCTCAGAGAGTCCAATTGATGTCAGACCTATCAGGATGGAAATATAACATAGAGAGATATCTTAGGAAAATTTTTCAAAGGCCGAAGTTCAAACAATGACACGTGGCATGTCGTACAAGTTCGCTCTCCTGTTTTATCCCATAAATAGGTCACGTTACGACACTTGGCATAACTCTCTCTCAGAGAGTCCAATTGATGTCAAACCTGTCAGGATGGAAAGATAACAGAGTGAGATATCTCAAGAAAATTTTTTAGAGGCCGAAGTTCAAACAGTGACACGTGGCACACTGTACAAGTTCACTCTCCTGTATTATCCCATAAACAGGTCACGTTGCGACACTTGGCATAACTCTCTCTCAAAAAATCCAATTGAGGTTAGACCTGTCAGGATGGATAGATGATAGGTAAGGCTACTGCAAAAAAAATTTCAGACCCTGTGGAGTGAAAATTTCAGAGTTATAGTAGAAACAATCAGGTACATATTTCTGTCAAAACAGAATTATTTTTGGAGCACCTTTATTCATGGCTTCCGGAATTTAGGGTTTCGGAGAAAGTTATAATTTTTGGAATCGGAGTCCACAGCTGAATGATACTCAGGAAAATCAAAATTTAGAGACCAAGATCAAAATTTTGATTGGGTAGAAGACCGGGCTTCATCAAACCCTAGTTCGGGTTCCTGTCCAGAAGATCTAGAAGTTTTGAAGGCAATTTTGAGGGGTCAAATTTTGGAGATTTCAAAATTGAAGAATGCTAGTTTGATCAGCTCAGCAAGACACATTCTTCCATCCATTCAGAAGTGTGAAAGTGAAAGATTGAATTTTTAGGGTTTCTCTAGCAAACCCTAATCAAGCTCGAGATCAAGTTTCAGGGGGAGTTGAGGCTAAGGCATTACATAAGAAGACTACAAAAAGTCTCGACAGGTATGACTTAAGGAGGTTCAGGTATGCCTTGAAATCTAATTCTTGATTAAGTTCATAATATGTTTGTCTTCATGTTATTTATTAGTACAATCTTGATTAATGTTATTAATTGTCTTATCACCCTAGTAACAATATGAATGCATGTGAATGATCGAAGACATTCATTGATTAGGGCTATATGATTGTACTTATGCATTATGGTGTTGTGTGAGGTTGATGTTGTCTGCTAACAAGATACAGGTACATCACAAAAGACAAATCAAGTTCCATGACCATGACAACATGAATACAAAGACTCACAAGGTATGTATGACTTTGTTATATTATGTTTAACCTATGAGACATGCAGGTTCTAGCTCAGGATCTCTAAATCATTGAAGAGATTGTTGAGGTATGTTGTACATAACTAAGCAGGTATACTAATCCAGGTATGTTTTCCTATGTCATGTTAGAATCTTACCTTATGTAAGTATACTTGGTATGATTGGTTAGTAATCAAGGGTTTATGCATATTATGTCTCTTATCTTGGTTGATGATTTAACTAACTAGATCAAACAAGAATATGCATGAGTAAAAGAAGACTTCCTTGAAACCCTGAATACTAATGATCATGACTGTACATATTCAAGATTATTTAGAATTAGAATGTTTTGATAATATTGAGAATATACTAATGAATGTATGTTTGTGTATGATATCATGAGGATGACACTAGTGTACACTTGAGCATGCACAGTGGTACAGAATGAATAGAAGTTCAGAAGACATACAGAAGATCAAGCGGGAGGCAACCACACAAACATAAAAGATAAGTATTTGAGTTGTTATTAGAAATAGTAAATGATATTGCTTGCATGCATATTTGTATTCCTAGAATATATCATGCTGAGTGTAAACATTCATAAAGCATTGAACACTATACTACTAATATGCATATGATTGGTAAGTTGGACAAACATTCATTGTTGCTTGTCTAGAATGAAACCTCTTTGCTGACATGCTGAGAGCTGTGCACACTCTAGATAGTATGTTCTGGTAGAGATGGAAGGCATCTAGATAGCCACTGTATGCATACAGGATATGGGAAAGTGTTGTGCCAAAGTATTGGTCAAAATAGTTGCATAACTATGTAAATGATATCTGTATGCATGATAGGTTATCATGTCAATATGATTTGATGATTATGAAGTATTACTAATCATGTACTTAATTTTGATTTGTAGGAAAGATCATGATGAATGATGAACTCTGAACAAGCGATGGATGTTCAACAAAATATTTACAAATCAAACACAATATAGAAAGCTTGTGGTTAAGAGATTCTCTTAGAAAGAGGAAGAGAATCATGATGAGATGTTTTGCTCCAAGGGACTTGATAAGACCATTCTCTTAATGATGTAATTAAAGAAGAAGTGTGAATCAGGTTCTGTATGGGTACCCATGATCGGTAGTCAATTGATGAGCTTAATGATCATCATGGGTGATGTGGATCTCAACCTTTGCTACAAGGTTGAATATGGCTCCTATACACATATGACATGGATGCAAGAAGGAACTCACCACAGAGTTCGAATGATTTTGAGGCTCATATTAGTAGACCCATCTGACGAGAGATGGTACAGATAGATATGCAGAATATCACTCAATGCAGAGTGTGAATAATGGACAGTTGACAGCTTCATGACAAAGCTTGGGATTTACCAGAAGTAAAGTTGTTCCTAACCTTTACCTTAAGGTTGTGGATGATGAACCTATCATACCATTATTGTATGACGATGATCTCTTTCTGACAATGAATGAGAAATAGGTCATGAAAATGGCTACAGAAATGAAAATGAAAGATCTTGGATTAATGCACTACTTCTTAGGTCTAGAAGTATGGCAAGATCCAAAAGGAATCTTTTAAATCAAGGTAAGTATGCTGTGAAGTTTCTAAAAAGTTTTGATATGTTGGAGTATAAAGCCATGGCCACTCCCATGGACTACAACTTGAAGTTTTTAGTTAATGACTCATCGTATTTAGTGGACCTAACCCTATATAGACAAATCATTGGGTCATTGATGTATTTAACAAATACTAGGCCAGATATATGCTTTGCTGTAAATACCCTAAGTCAGTATCTAGAAGAACCTAGAAAGGTGCACTTAATAGCTACAAAGCATGTAGTGAGGTACCTAAAAGGTACATTAGATTTTTGGTCTATATTATCTTGGAGGTCATGAACTCCGTTTACATGGTTACTCAGATTCTGATTGGGCAAGAAGTGTCTCAGACAGAAAGAGTACATCAGGTGGATGTTATAGTCTTGAATCTGCCATGATCTCATGGTTCAGCAAGAAACAATGTAGTGTGGCTCTCAGTACTGCTGAAGCAGAATATATGGTTGTCTGCTCTACCAGCTGTGAAGTAGTGTGGCTTCAGAAGCTATTATATGGAGTGTTTGAATTAGAAATGGATCCCATTGTGATTATGTGTGACAATCAAAGCTGCATTAAGATGACTGAAAATCCTGTGTTCCACGATAAGTCAAAACACATAGAGATCTGATACTTCTATATACGAGATATGGTGCAAAGAGGAGCTATCAAGCTTGAATATATAAGCACTAAGGATCAGATTGCTGATATCTTAACTAAACCTTTGTCTCAAGTAAAGTTTGAATACTTTCGAGACAAGCTTGGTATAGTTCAAAAGGACCCTCCTCGAAAGGGGGAGTAGCATAGTATCTGATAACAAATATGTCTCATCAATGATGAGGTTACCTATTTACTGCACCTAGTTACTTAAAATTATTTAGATTTAGGAATCTTATATTTTTTCTTTTGATGATAGACGCATACATGCTTTTGATGTTAGATATACATGGTTTTGATGATAGATGTATACATGCTTTTGATGATAGATGTATACATGTTTTTGATGTTAGATATACATGCTTTTGATAGATATACATGCTTTTGATGTTAGATATATATGCTTTTGATGATAGATGTATACATGCTTTTGATGATAGATGTTATGATGAGGATACATGTTTTGTTATACATGTTTTGATGATGAGGATACATGATTGACACATGTTTTGATGAAGTTCTTGGTAAACATGTGAGGGGATTGGATCATCCCTGGACTTCAGTCCGAAAGAAGAGCCGTAGACATATGTCTTCGAGAATGAAGTTCTTGTTGAACATGTGAGGGGATTGGATCATCCCTGGACTTCAGTCTGAAAGAAGAGCCGTAGATGTATGTCTTCGAGAATGAAGTTCTTGGTGAACATGTGAGGGGATTGGATCATCCCTGGACTTCAGTCTGAAAGAAGAGCCGTAGACGTATGTCATCGAGAATGAAGTTCTTGGTGAACATGTGAGGGGATTGGATCATCCCTGGACTTCAGTCTGAAAGAAGAGCCATAGACGTATGTCTTCGAGAATGAAGTTCTTGGTGAACATGTGAGGGGATTGGATCATCCCTGGACTTCAGTCCGAAAGAAGAGCTGTAGACGTATGTCTTCGAGAATGAAGTTCTTGGTGAACATGTGAGGGGATTGGATCATCCCTGGACTTCAGTCCGAAAGAAGAGTCGTAGACGTATGTCTTCGAGAATGAAGTTCTTGGTGAACATGTGAGGGGATTGGATCATCCCTGGACTTCAGTCCGAAAGAAGAGCTGTAGACGTATGTCTTCGAGAATGAAGTCCTTGGTGGACAGTTGAGGATTAAGTCATCCTTGGACGTAGTCCTAAATGTACGGTGGAGGATTAAGTCATCCTTGGACGTGGTCCTAAATGTACGGTGGAGGATTAAGTCATCCTTGGACGTAGTCCTAAATGTACGGTGGAGGATTAAGTCATCCTTGGACGTGGTCCTAAATGTACGGTGGAGGATTAAGTCATCCTTGGACATGGTCCTAAATGTACGGTGGAGGATTAATTCATCCTTGGATGTGGTCCTAAATGTACGGTGGAGGGTTAAGTCATCCTTGGACGTGGTCCTAAATGTACGGTGGAGGATTAAGTCATCCTTGGACGTGGTCCTAAATGTACGGTAAGGATTGGATCATCCTTGGACTTTGGTCTTGTGAACTGAGCCGTAGACATGAGGTCTCCGAGAATTGATAGGACTGGATCGTCCCTGGACTTCGGTTCAAAAGGTACATGACAGGACTGGATTGTCCCTGGACTTCGGCTCAAAAGGTACATGATAGGACTGGATCGTCCCTAGAATTCGGTTCAAAAGCTACATGACAAGATTGCATCATCCTTGGACATAGGTCCTAAAGAGAACTGGATTGATCGTGTGATGACGATGCTGTTGATCGTGTAATGATGATGCTGATGAGGATGATGTGACGATGCTGATGATCGTGTGATGACGATGCTGATGATCGTGTGATGATGATGTTGATGATCATGTGATGATGATGCTGATGATCGTGTGATGACGATGCTGACGATCGTGAGGATTCAGATATTGATGTAGCTGTTTCAGTGCTGCAGAAGATAAAGACTCAGTACTGAAGATGTTGATGTTCTAGTATTGAAGATGTTCCAGTAACTGGTTGAGTTACTGATGATGTTGAGAAAGCTTCCAATGATTTATAGATGTATCATGTATGATGTTGATGACTCCTTGATCGTGCAGATGCTGTTATAATATCCCTCTCGTTAAGGGGGAGTGTTGAGATATTGTAACTTCAAAGAATATTATATTTGTACTTTATTATTCTGGAGATGTTTCATTCCTCCTTGAAGATCTTATTGTATATCCGAAGATGTTTATTCCTCCGTCGGAATGTGGTAACATGGGTTATTAGACTTCCCTAGTGGGGGTCGGCCCTGTATGTGTTATGTGGGTCAAAGGGTTATTAGACCACCCTAGAGGGGTCGGCCCAGTCAGTTATAATAGGGTATTTAACCTAATGGTTAAATACGAGCCTACATGTACTTGTGTAAAAGATATGTCAAAGTAGTGTATAAATAGAGGAGGTGTGTTCCTCATTTGACACACTCACTCACTTGAGAGAGGCGCACTTCTGGAGGAGGAGATCATGTCTTTGGTTTGCATCTTGGTATATTGCTGGTCATCTATATTGAGGAAGCTTTACTAGGTTTTCTACCCCATGAGGGTTTCCCAGGATAAATCTGTGTCTCTTGTGTTTATGCTATGCTTATTGTTTCTTCAATGATCCTGTATATGCTATTATTGAGAAATGGAATGTAATGTTGCTATTTTCTATCTTAGCATATTAAATTTTAACAGTTCAGGCACCAACTAAATATGATATCACCAATAAGAGAACTATTTCGGAAGTTGATAGTATGGAAGTTGATGAAGAAGTTTCAAGCAAGAAATCAAAAATAGAAAAATAGAAGGAAATTATTCGTATGGAGGAACAAGATTTAATTGTTCCAGAAAAAACTACTTTGATTTTTCAACCACCTATAAATATTCAGCAATATTCTTTTTCATAAAGAAAGGAATCTGGAAATAACTCTCAGTATAAGTCCAAATTTGATTTCCTTTCACAATATGTAGAAAAGAAGAAGCAGTCTTTGGTAGAAACTCAAAAATTGTTCCCTCAAGTAAGAAAGTTGACAGAACAAAAAGTTTTCATTCTTACAATTAAGGATCTAGAAAGAAACACTATAAGGTTTGCAGTGGTGAACGATGAGAAAGTTTCTGAAATGGAATTTAAGTTTGATGAGATTGATATACCCAATAAGATTCAATTGCATAGACAAACAAGAGATGTCACGTATTCTGAGTTATTAGAATCCACTTTCAAAATTTCTAAATTGCAGTCTGTGATAGCAAAGCTGGAGAGTCAATTGAAGCAACAAAAGGAAGAAAACAAAGGAAATTTGGTCCAGATTAAAAGACTAAAAATGGACATTGTAAATGTGGGAGATGAGCCAGGGAACACTCGGTGTACCAAAAGGCTCCTTGATGAAAAATAAAATACCATTCAAATGCTCAAGAAAAAATTGAAGGTGCCATATAATCAACATGTGCAATCTCCAGAGTTGAAAACATTACAATAAGAAAATGAATCCATATATCAAGAAATGATGGATCACAAAGGTAAACTGTTAAAGGTACAAGATGAAAAGCATGCTTGAGAGAAAAGAAAGGATTGAATTGTTGTCCAAAATTTAAGTGTTAAATAGCAATCAGATTGAAACTGTGTAAGTGCCAGAGAAGCCAAGGGATCAATCTCTATGTACTTTCATATTCCTATTTGTTATTATATTATCCCCTCATATCAATACTCTCTTCCAATGTTAATGGTAGTTGTAAGTTCTAGGGTGTCTCACTAGTCTTTTGTTTCCTAATTTAAGAAATATTGTGTAGTAGTACTTCATTTATTTCATTATGCTCCTCTTGTGCTTTCATAATCTTTTCATTATCAACCCTGTAGCTCTTTCTCTCAGCTATGAGGCTCCTCATGGTCTCTAATAGCTCAGTTGGGGTAATCTGCTCATTTCTTTCATTAAGTTCAACTACTAGTTCATCTTCATGTTCGGGTACACAGGGTACTACCAAAGGACCGAACACCAAGAGAAACCACTTCACACAAACATATCACAGATCAACACACCGATGTTTTGACGTGGTTTAAACCCTCTTGATGGAAACATGCCATGGCCCCGACCAAATAGCTTCTACGAGACAATTTATTATGCAAAGAAACAAAGTTACAAATGAGCTTCTCATAATCAATCAACTTAACAATGACCCTCCATGCTCTTTAAATAGAGATCATGGACCAATCGGGTGTTAAGCCACAGATCAAGGTTAGGTTTGATCTAAGAGAAGTTGAGCCGTTGGATCACTCTATGTCGAGAACATATCGTGACCGTCGGATTAAGTATTTACAAATGCATACTAATGCATACTAAAGAAACACACTATCCTTAAAGGATATATTACACAAGTTGATCTTAACTAACTCCTAAGTGTCTAAATATCCTAACATCCCCCCTTAAGAACAACTTGGGATAGGATTGAAGGATTTACAAAAGTGATACTATTAGGAGAAGGGAGCCTATCCCCCCTTAATGACAAGTTCCTGAACTCCTAACATAGATCGAAGTTTAGAAAACTTCGCTTCTGCAAGAGACTTGGTGAAGATTTCTGCAACTTGATCATTTGTAGGGAAAAAGAGCACTTCAAGAACACGATCATGAACAATATTTCTGATGAAGTGCATATGTAGCTCAATGTGTTTGCTGCGTTGATGTAGAACTGGATCTTTGGCAAGCTTGATGGCACTTTGGTTGTCGCACCAAAGTGGAGTAGGCTGCTGCTGCTCGAATCCAAACTCTGGAAGGATCTGTAGAAGCCATAAAGCTTCCTGACTAGCATTAACTGCTGCTCGATATTTTGCCTCTGCTGAAGAAAGAGCAAGAACTTGTTGTTTCTTACAAGCCCAACTAATAGGTCCAGATCCCAGACTGAAAACATAACATGTAGTAGACTTTCGGTCATCAGGATCGCCGACCCAATCTGAATCAATGAAACCAACCAACAAAGGTTTCCCCCCTGTACTATAATGAATCCCAAACTGAACTGTACCTCGAATATATTGAAGTATTCTTTTAGCTGCTTTCCAGTGACTTTCATGAGGTGTTTGCATATAACGGGAAACATGACCAATGGCAAAGGAAAGGTCAGGACAGGAATGAGTCAAGTATAAGAGACTACCAACAAGCTGACGATACAAGGTGGCATCGACTTCAGGTGAAGTACAAGTGGTAGAAAGTTTTACTCCAGACTGGAAGGGAGAAGGGGCTGATGTACAATTTTCCAGGTGAAAGCAATGAAGAAGGTCACAAGCATACTTAGATTGAGAAAGAAAGATTCCTTCTTTGGTTTGCAGGACTTGGAGACCAAGAAAATAATGCAAATGTCCTAAGTCTGACATTTCAAAATTTTGTTTAAGACTGGATTTCACATGGGTTATAATCTTAGGGTCACTACCAGTAATAATAAGGTCATCAACATATAGAACAAGTATGATGAGATGGTTTCTTACTTTCTTGGTATAGATATTGGGGTCAAAATGACATCTAGAAAAATGAGTGTCAAGGAGAAAGTTATCCATTTTGGCATACCAAGATCTAGGAGCTTGCTTAAGGCCATATAAGGATTTCTTAAGACGGCAGACAAGGCTAGAGTTATTCTAAACATAGCTAGGAGGTTGTTCCATGTAAATTTCCTCCTGTAAATCACCATGTAAGAAGGTATACTTGACATCCATTTGATGGAATTCCCAGTTGTGTAAGGCTGCAAGGGAAAGAACAAGGCAGATGGAGTTCATTTTTGCGACGGGAGCAAAGGTTTCATTGTAGTCAATCCCTTCAACTTGGGAAAATTTTTTGGCAATTAACCTTGTCTTAAGTCTTTCAACACTTCCATCTAATGCATACTTAGTTCTGTAGACCCATTTACATCTGACAAGTTTTCTTCCTTTTGGAAGAGGTACAAGATCCCAAGTATCGTTCGCCATTAAGGAATGATATTCTTCATCCATGGCTGCATCCCAATCTGGATTCCCTGAAGCTTCTGCAAAAGATTATGGATCATGATTCTTGGAAACTTGAGCCAGAAGAGAAGAGGCTCGCTGAAACTGAGAACGTGTTCGACATTGATCTCTAGGATCACTGGCAAGATCACTAGCTGCTTCACATGTTGAACTGACCCATCGAAGAAGCACTTGTGCTGGTGAAATTGGAGGAACATGATCAGGCGGAGGTGGATTTTCATCCTCATTGTCATCATCAGAAACTGGAGTTGGAAACCTTTCAAGGAAGTTGGAAGACGAAGAGGAAGGCACAAACGCCGAATCAAGCTCGCAGGCCAAAGATGGCACAATCGTGGAGTTAGGCTCGCAGGCTAAGATATTTTCATCAAATTTAACATCTATTCTAATGATTATATCATGAGAATGTGGTTGAAGAAGTCTATAACCTTTTACATCTTCAGAATATCCAACAAATATGCACTTTTCACTTTTAGGCTGCAATGCTTTCCATTTTTCATCCGGAATGTGAGCCCATGCTTCACTACCAAACACACGGAAGTGAATTACATCATTTTTAGGTTTAATCCATGCTTCTGCCGGTGTTATACCTTGTAATGCTTTAGTGGGGGTGCGATTAACTATGTAATTTGCATAATTAATGGCTTCAGCCCAAAATTGAAGACTTAGTCCCTAGATTGGATCATACAATTAGCCATTTCTTTTAAAGTGCGGTTCTTCCCCTCAGCTACACCATTTTGTTGTGGTGTATATGGAACAGTGTGCTATTGTTGGATGCCTTGTTTAGTGCAGAAAGTAGTGAACTTATTGTTAACATATTCTCCTCCATTGTCAGATATTAACTTAATAATTTGATGACCAGATTGTTTTTCCACAAGGGCCTTGTAGGCCAAGAACATGTTAAATACTCCACTCTTAAGTTTTAGGAAATAAACCCAAGTGCATCTGGTGTAATCATCAATGAAAGTTAAGAAATATTTGAAACTAGAAAAGGAAGCAGATGGAAGAGGACTGCACAAGTCACTATGCACAAGCTCCAAGGGAACCGAGGCGTGCCAAGAGGCACATTTGTCAAAACTGTCATGATGATGTTTTTTGAGTACACAACCGGAGCAAACACCATCCCTGCAAGATACCATCAGAAGACCTATCACCATATTTTCTTTACATAGTTGTTGCAATGAGTGATAATTTAAGTGACCAAATTGCTCATGCCAAAGTTTGCTCAAGTTATCACTATGAACAACAAAAACTGAAGGGAAAGGTGATGACCCAAATTTGTTAAACTTGTACAACCTAGTAATATCATCAACAATTCTGGTAGCTAGACCTATTGAGGATCTTTAAAATCCTTGATTACAACTTGGTGAGGTGTAAAGGTCACAGTTTTACCTTCACCAAAATGAGTGATCTGATAGACTGTTAACAAATTGCAGGAAATATTTGGAACACATAGTACATCACTAAAATGACCATTATCTACTGGAACTGTTCTAGCTCCTACAACACTTAGAGATCTATCATCACCAACAAATATTTGTTTGGTGTTACATTCATGCATAGTAGAAAAGATGGCTTGATCCTTAGCCATATGATAAGATGCTCCAAAATCAATGAGCCATTCATTTGAAGTAGAAGAAGAAGATGCATTATAAGAATAACCAGAAGCACAAAGTGCATGTCCATGAGAGGCAAATTCTGAAGATGAATCTAGGCTGATGTGGTGCTTCTTCATTGCTGCTTCCAAGGCTGCCATCTTCTTGAAACACTTAAATTCATCATGATTATCTTTCCCGCAATAGTTGCAATGACGCTCAGTCTTCTTTCCTTTTGGCTTGGATCCTTTGTCATTTTTTAAAGAAGGAGCTGACTAAGATGGTTTTGAACCCTTGTTTGACTTATTATTGTGAAAATTTTGTTTCTTGGGAGGCTTGGACTTTTCTTTCTGTTGGGACAATAATGCTTTCCCAGATGTATCTACATTGTTGATTATTCCAAGATGAATGAGTTTATCTTGTTCTCTAATCAAGGAATCACAAAAGGATTCAAGACTAGGCTCTTGATAGCTAGCTGCATTCAAGGATGCTTTCATGGAGTAAAATGTAGATACAAAAACAGAATATGCAGGTCCAAGTTTGGAAAGAATATGATCAATGCATCGTTTGTCTTCCCTCTCAATCTTACATTCTGCACATAAGAGTTTAAAATTTTTGTACTTAGATAAATAATCTTGAATGCATGAAAAGTCACTTGGATTTAAATAAATCAACTCATTTTGGAGTTGGTGACCTCAAATTTCATTGTGTTTACCAAACACAGATTCCAACTTGTCCCAAGCAGCATTAGGTTCATCAATTCCAGATATGTGGAATCGCAAATCAGTAGAGATTGACATCCCAATCAATCCACAAGCTTCATCACATTTGTTTGCCCATTTATTTTCTTATCATCATCAGTGGGTTCTTTTTCTTTCCCTGAGGTAATTCTGAAAAGTCCCCTACTTCGTAGAACATCCTCCATACGAGATTTCCATGAGAAATAGTTGGAACTATTGAGTAGAATATCACAAGGGGTGGCCATATTTGTAAATTAATGGCTGTAATAGCAGAAACCAATAGTCTGGATGTGAAGAGCTCAAAAAAATAAGCGGTTTAAAAAAAACGGCACTGAAAACTGACTCTGTATGATGAAGTTATGCTTGAACAAAGAAATTGTTGAAGATGTCCCCAATAGTGACGTGGTAGCTAGAGAATGTCCAACAAAAGAAAGAACCCCCCTCTTCCCAAGATGAACCTTTTGACAATCACTTTACAAGAAAGTTGCTTTAAGTGAACCACTTTTGTAAAATAAGTGATTTCGCTTTTACGATGATATTACTTTTAAATAGTGCAACAATAATAAAAAAAAACTTAAGTGACTCACTTGTATTTTTATTTTTTATTATTTAAGTGAGATGCACTTTTACAATAAAATAACTTGAAAATAGAAATTGCATGCACTTTTTCTTTTAAAAGTAACTTCCTAAGACTTGAACTCAAGACCTATTAAGCAATAAAGCAACTTTGAACCAAGTGAGCTAGATTAAAAGATATGTAAAATATGGGAATGAGGAAGTTTTTTTTGTTTTTTTACTCTTCTTGCTCGGTTTGCGTGCTTGCCCTTTTTCCTGCAAAACACACCACAAATAAAAAAAAAAAACTTTTCCACACTGATGGAGTTAGATCTTGTTAGCTTGCCTGGAAAGTCTATGTTTTCTCTCTCTTTCTGATTTGTCGAGATCGCGCAAGGTGCACGGCAAAGAGCATATGTAGCCGAGAAAAACTCTTTCCCTTTCTGTTTCTGATTTGCTGAGATCGCTCAAGGTGCACGAAAAACAACATATGCAGACGAGAAAGAAACAATCCGAACCCAAAAAAAAAATCTAACAGTAAAAAATGATGAAATATGAGATTTTTTCCTTTTAAAAAAAGAAAATAAAAAAATGCGTCACTGTAACATTATACCTTCAGATCTGATGAAATACGTGTTTCTGGACCAACCGGGAACCGTTTTCAATCAAACGAAAACTATTTCCCAATGAAAATGACGCTCCGGATGTAATGGAACACCTCCCACAACCCAGAAATGCACATAAATACTATAACTAGAAACCCTTTCGAGTTTCGGCAACAACAGTTCAAGATCTAGATCATAACTGGAAGCGGCACTTCATAAAAGCTCTGATACCATGTTCGGATACATAGGGTACTACCGAAGGACCAAACACCAAGAGCAACCACTTCACACAAACAGATCATAGATCAACACACCGATGTTTTGACGTGGTTTAAACCCTCTTGAGGGAAACACTCCACGGCCCTAGCCAAATAGCTTCTACGGGACAATTTATTATGCAAAAAAAAAAAGTTACAAATGAGCTTCTCATAATCGATCAACTAAACAATGACCCTCCATGCTCTTTAAATAGAGATCATGGACCAATCGGGTGTTAAGACACGGATCAAGGTTAGGCTTGATCTAAGAGAAGTTGAGCCGTCGGATCACTCTATGTCAGGAACATATCGTGACCGTCGGATTAAGTATTTACAAATGCATACTAATGCATACTAAAGAAACACACTATCCCTAACGGATATATTACACAAGTTGATCTTAACTAACTCCTAAGTGTCTAAATATCCTAACACTTCAGGTGTGTGCAAATCGTTGTCTTCTTGAGGATTATTTTCATTTCCCATCTATGTTGACATTACTATAACTCATTGTTGTTTTTATATATAAATCTATTATTTATGAAAAAACTAATTTCCTGTTTATGCACAAATAAGTTTCAAAAATTAGTTTTCTGAATTTTATGGACAACAAAAAACGTCATGGAGCCCAAAGGTCCCTAAGTGCTATAATCTATAGCTATGATACCATATGTAATGCCCATCAAATTCATGATTAAAAAAAAATGTTTGTGTTATCCTCGACTGTTATTGTTGTTGTTCTAACGAAATCCTTACATTCCTCTATTGTTTTGCGACAGTAGAACTAACATGGTTATATTAATATTAAGCTATCACAATCTTATTCAAGTGATTCAGTTATCCACATGATTCTTGGATTATGTTTAAGTTACTTCTTCACACTTGTAGTGGTATTATTTACACCACATAGCTCTAACTCCTTATCAAGATCTTAACTATATATGATTATATTAAGTGAACCAACCTATAAATACTCCTATCTCCTTAAAATATATAGCTCTATAGTATATCCAATGTTAGGATACAGTTTGGGCTACAATTCAAGGGGGTCATATTACCCACCCTTCGCATAAGGTTTACCTTGGTCTCTGGTTGTGACATTCTACAAAGGTGCATGCCCTATTTTGCCTCCCTAGACACCACAATGTGAATCATGTTGTTGACCTATGGAGCACGTTTCTTAACCGAACATGAATCCAATGAATAACATAAGGTATGTGGGTAGTGAAATTCCATGTAAACCCCACCAAAACATTGGTCATGTTGCATTTAATAGAATTTAATTCATTGATTTATCACCCCCGTAGTGTAGATTTCGGTTGAGTTGGCACTCCACTCGATAGTCCCTCTTGTTTCAAACATTGATTCAAGTTGTTACACATCACTTAACTTGGGAGAGAGTTTTCTACCAAGTCACAGTGATTATTCCCTTCATCCTGTACATGTATTCTACACGAGTTAACGTTATGTCCCTTTCCATTAATGCATATGGTAGAGTGGCAGTGCATTTACATCCTCGGTTATTGGGTTTACATTTTATTTTTTAGTAGTCTATCATTTCGTGATTCTTATTCCTTTGTGTTGATGGCCTCTAAGGATTGCGCCTCTAGTGAGCACTGGTGTTCAACTTTTTGCATTTACTCTCTCATCTCTTGTGACTAGTTTGAAGGTCTCGTTATCAGTCTTAGTTAGTATTTGGTTGCATCGTTACTTCTCTTCCTGCAAGTTTGATGGTTGTTGGACGGTATTCTTAGAACAAAAGGTGAACCTCTATGATGTGAGCTACACACCAGGATTGGTCACCATATCAATTCTATAAGGTAACATCTTCACTTTCATTCTTGTTATAAGTACTTAATAACAATTTCTTTAATTTCTTATTAACACTTGTGTTTCTTATAGTTCGCGTACACCGTCACAACCATGAAGACTTCCTTGGTCAGGGTTTCGTTCTCATCCCATGTTACGAAAAGTAGGAAGGACTATTTATTCTCATCGTTTTTCCTTTTGGTCTCATTATTTATGAATTGGAACTTATATCACTGTATTTTGAATGTTACAGGCCTCTTGGTGAGGATCCCCGGGTTGAGAGATGAAGGAAGAAACCCTCGTTCAAAGTTACTTTGGTTTCCTTACTCCCCATTCAGGATACTAGCATTTCTGGGAAAGTTATTCTTGACTCTTTTTTCTCGTTCTTTTGTAACTACCCCACAAAGGGTGTAGGGTTTTAACCCTCAGTGTCATTATGATGTTATTGGCTTGATGGAAATGGTTGTAACTCAAACATGAAAGTTTTCCTCTTGTTAATAATAACATACTATATTTTTCTTGTGCATGCAATGAATATGTGTACTTTATTTTTGTATACAGAAGTGATGACGATGCCCAAGTTTGATTTCAAATCCCTTGTTCTCTTTTATTTAATTAGTGTAGTCACATTATGAGGGTGACTGAGACTCTTGATATTTGTTGTTTATATCAGCCGGTCATGGAGTCTTGGCCACAACTATCTTGTTCCTCTAGCCATATACTCTTTTCCTTGATTAATATGAGTTTGAAGCCTTTCCTCTCATGCTCTATGGTTTCATGCTTATCTTTACAGTGTAAGATTTTGTCTTTTCATTGTGTAAATGTAATTTAGTGAGGTTATTGTTTTCTAGGTGTAACAGTTCTTGTTACAAATGTGTCCTCTTTTAATACTCATTGCACAGTCGAGACCCATGCATACCAGTCCTGTAGTGAACTTATCTATGCATAGTTTGCATTTGTATTTAAATATGGAAATCCAGTTAGGATTTATACTACTCTATCATTACTATAGGTGTTGTTGCTTTATTATACAATTAACATTGTTTGTTATCCTTGTATCTTGAGTTGCATCTCCTATCTCAAAGACCCTCATTGTTAGTTGATAATATTGTTGATGCTTGCCTTGAAGTGGAAACATGTTGACATCATATCTACTATGGTTCTTTATGGAATGTTGTATATATTTTATATATGTAATTGGTTAATATTTTTATGCTTGCATTTATCCCTTTAATTGTTGTTTAGATTATTCTTGCATGGTTATATATTTTGTTGACTTATATATATATATATATATATATATATATATATATTAGGGGCATTATGAAATTCGAATTACACTTACTTATATTACTTAGTTGGTCCATTCAAGTGTATGATACATTTAAAGGTTGGAATGATTGTTTCTGTGTAAATGATAAGCTTTGTTCATTTAATCCTATACTCTATTGTACTCTATCAGAGAACAATATCACTATTTAATTGGGTAATGTTTGTTTGGATACTTTAGATTGATTTGATAATGAAGGAATTATAGTATTAAAGGAGTGATTACTCTTGTATACGTTATGTTGAATGCTTGTATGTGCTCAGTTATATGTATAGAGTATTTATGTTCATTACATGATATAGTTTTGATATTTGCTCAAAGTATTAAAAGGATAGAAATATATTATTTACTCCTAGTTATGTTTTCTTATTTGCTTATAATAGTCATTGTTTGATGAATCAAAGTGAAAAATAATGTAGTGTCCCTTTTTAATAATTTGGAATAATTGGAAAAATTGCAATTTTTTGGTCAATTCAAACCTTCGACTAGTGATGACCCAAGTGCTTCCAAATGGATCCTAAGGCTTTTGAATTCGGTCTGAAGGTACTTAAGGGTATTAGGTCATAAAAATTAGGTTGATAGGTTCTTGGACACTCTCAAAATACTTCTACAACATCCATTTGCAATCAGGAGAAAATAGAGAATTTACTAGTAATTTCAAGGTTCAAACCCCCCAGGGTAGAGGTCAATAATGGCTTCCCAAATGTAGTACTACCCTCCAAAATTTCAAAATAGAGACATGGATTAGATAGATGACTTCAATGGGCACTCAAATATATCATTTATTAGTTCCTAAAGGCTGCTTCAACTCCCATATATAAGAGATTTGTAAACATGTCTTAACATAGGGGGGAATGAGACAAAAAAGGTATAACGTGCTATGAAATTTGAGAGACATCTTCCAAATACTTGCATAAGGTCTATGAAAATTATTCAATACATTAATGTGTCTCCAAAAAACAATAAAACTACTGATATTGACTAAAACAATTCCATATCAAACAACTTCAAGCTCTTACAACAAGATATATGGGAAAATGGCACCATTCATACATAGTTTCACTTGGAGTTTCCATATGAGTTTAATATGAGAATCAAATACATAGTGTAGACAACACATTACAAATACATGGGGCCCCTTGGACTTCCCCAAAGAGATCAGCATCTCACCATGTGCGTCAATCCTCCAAGAGAAAGAATATGAAGAGAAGAGTGAGAGAGATGTGGGAACAAGTTGAAGAAGATATGATCACAAGCAACCATGTAGCTTCAACTTGTAACAAATTAATTCATTGCAGCTCCAAATAAAAGGTCTGAATGGCCTCTCAAATTTCCAATTAGGATGGAAATCTTTCACGCTCGAAATTGGTGCTAAGGCAAGTAGAATAAACACTCAACTTGGATGGACAAGTTATGCTCTCCAAATTACCAAATGATAAATTATCAAAGTCCCCTATGCTTCTTTCTTCTTGTATTTTATAATCCTTCCAAGTCCTCCATGGATCAAATTTCCTCCAATAGCTTCATGCCAACTCAAGTTGGAGAAAGATTCCAATCAGTGCCACTTGTCCAGCAAATTATAGCCTCCCTCTTCCATCAATTCGAACTGGGGGGATCTTGAAATCCATAACTCCCTTGTGTGCCCTCTTGGAGGCTATTTTTAGCCCTGACATATCATAGATGTCATATTTTAGAAATCAAGTTCGATCCTTGTCATAAGTGTCATAGCATCTTCATCATTGTTGTCATTAAAGCTAGGGAATCTAGCCCAAGTGTCTCAATACCTCTAAGATGCCTCTTCCTCTTCCATAAGAGTTACTCTTCCACTCAAATTCGAACCTCAATGAGTCATGCCAAGTGTAATTTCCTTCCAAATCCCCCAAGAACGTTGGAATCCACCTTGTATTTGAATGGGTGAGATTAGGATGCCATTCGGCATGGAGAATCTTGCTTTGTGTGTGTCCCACACCACCAATGTGACTTCATGACCAAGTGACACCTTATTTTCCTATTATAAATATTTATTTATCCCATTTTAATATATTTTTTCAATCTAACGTCTATTTGGGGTTTTATAGCTCCCTTATTCCAAATCTAAATGTTTCCACCCCAACCTAGGGAACTAGTAGATTTGTGGAATTTTTCCTTCTAGTGATTTATTTGGGTGTGGACATTGCAATCCTCCCCACCCAAGATTTCTTTCCCTCAAGCAATTCCAAATTGGTATGCTGCAGAATTTGTTTCTCTTCCCATGTGGAATCCTCACTTGGCAAATATTTCCATTGTACCAAATATTCTCTTATGGTTATGATCCTCAGTTTCCTTTCTCTTGTCTTAAATTTTTTATTTCTTATTTTATTTTTTATTTTTATTTTTATTTTTATTTATTTTTATTTTTTTTTGGAATTAGTATGAGTTTTCCTTCATCATCTAATGGAGGGAGTGTTTCCGAAATAGAAATTTGCTGACCAATATGCTTCTTAAGCATGAAACATGAAATACATTGTGTATTTTTCTACCTTCCGGAATTTCTAACTCATAAGCTACCTCCCCAACTTTTCGAACTATGTTGTATGGACCATAATACATGTTGGGTATGTTATATCTCTTCACATGGTCGCTGCATGTACAACACGATCCCTACGGCACTACAGATTCTGCAATCTGCTACCAAGGAAGACCCGGTCTAAACAGAGAGATAAATATACAAGGATTTGATGATGCTGACTGGGCTGGAGATCTTGATCACAGAAGATCTACAAGTGGCTATGTTTTTAATCTATTTGGAGGAGCAATCAGTTGGATGAGTATAAGACAAGCTGTAGTTGCACTCTCAACTACAGAAGCTGAATACATGGAAGCTACCCATGCAAGTAAGGAAGCTGTATGGTTGCAAAGATTGTGTTCAGGTATTGGTTTTGTTCAGAATGCAGTAAAGATTGGCTGTGATAGCTCAAGTGCAATATTTCTAGCGATTGCTTTTTTTGGGTTTCTTTTTTGCTTTTTCGCGATTTTCGACCCATTGTACTCTATCTAATTCCGGTAAAAGGAATTAGGGTTGTAACCTAATTCGGGTAAACGAATTAGGGTTTTAGATGCTGCAGAATACAATTTATTGTATTGTACATGTAAAATAAACATATAATGAAAAAGGAGCTATGCGGCTCTAAGTTTTGCTGGTTTTTTCTCGGTTAAGGGTTTCCAGGTGAAAATCTCTGTGTAATGTGTGTGCCATTGTGTATTTTCTGTTAATGCTTAAGAATCGATATAAGTTTGTACTTCACTGTTAAGGTTTAAAACTTACATTTGGTATTAGAGCATTTTTTGGGTTCAGAGGGACGCCTTTGTTTCCAAGGGTTTGGCTCGATCTTGGATTTGTGATAAACCTGGTTTCAGTGGGAGCTTTGCAGCGGTGATTTATTTTTCTTTAAAGAATGGCGAGCAGTTCTAGATTTGAGATTGAGAAATTTAATGGTCAGAGCTTTGAGCTATGGAAGCTCAAGATGGAAGATCTTCTGGTAGACAGAGAACAATGGATCGCAGTAGATCCAGGTACCATGCCCTCTGGTGCGGTAAAAGAAGAATGGGAAAAGATGGAAAGAAAAGCAAGGAGCACCATTCGTCTTTGCCTCGCAGATTCGGTATTGGTGAACGTATCTGGAGAAGACAGTGCAAAGAAGCTATGGGACAAACTGGGAAATCTGTATCAGTCAAAGTCCCTGGTAAATAAGTTATTTCTGCGAAAGAAATTGTACCTTCTGAGGATGATTGATGGAGACTCTGTATCAGAGCATCTAAACGCCTTCAATACTCTGGTAAGTCAGTTGACATCTGTTGGTATTACACTTGCTGATGATGAAAAATGTATTAGTCTGTTGTGCTCTTTGCCAGATTCATGGGATAATCTGGTTATAGCTATTGGGAGTAATGCAACCATGCTAAACTTTGATGATGTGGTTGCATCCCTACTATCGGAGGAAATGAGGCAGATATCCATAGATAGTTCAGCCAAGGATGCCTTATTTGTAAGAGGTCGCCCTGGAGACAGATCTAAAAATAAGTCTTCAGGTGGTAGATCTAAATCTAGAGGGAGATCTAAATCTCCAGGACCTTCTGTAAGAAAATGATGGAAGTGCGGTAAAGCTGGGCATTACAAGAAGGATTGTAAATCCAAAAATACTGATAAAAGCAGAGGACCTAATGATGCTCCATCCGCAGATGGGAAAGAATCTACAGAGGAAGGAGGAGATGTGTATCTGGCATCTTCAAGTACACATGCAGAGCATGATTCGTGGTTGATTGACTCAGGTGCGTCCTATCATATGACTCCTCACAGGGAGTGGTTTTCTGAATACGAAAAGTATGATGGAGGAGATGTATTTCTGGGAGACAACTCGGTGGCGAAAATCATAGGTCGAGGAAAGATCAAGCTACTGCTCAAAGATGGAAGGGTTAAAACTCTTCCCGGGGTTCTGCACATTCCAAAGCTGGCTAGAAACCTTATATCTGTAAGTAAAATGGATGATGCAGGTGTGAAAACATTATTTGAAAAGAACACATGCAAGATGGTTCGAGAATCACTGGTGCTGATGAGGGGAGTTCGGATTGGAACTCTATACAAGTTGTTGGGAAGCACCTTCAAAAATGGATGTAACAGTACTATTGTTCCTGAGGGTAAAAATGGAGGAGACAGAGTCCTTACTGTCTCTAGTGAGGAGACATTGCTATGGCATCGAAGGCTGGGACATATTGGAGAGAAGGGTCTTCGACTAATACAAGGTAAAAGTATGGCTGAAGGCATGTCTGATTTCACATTAGATTTTGATTTCTGTGAAAATTGCTTATATGGTAAACAGAATCGAGTAAGATTCTCATCTGGTGTTGTAAGAGCTAAAGGAATCTTAGAGTTAATACACAGTGATGTTTTTGGACCTGTGCCTGTTCCATCACTTGGTAAATCTGTGTATTATGTTTCATTTATAGATGATTTCTCAAGGAAAACTTGGATTTATTTCCTGTGTAAGAAATCTGAGGTTTTTAATAGATTCAAAGAATTTAAGGCTCTTGTAGAGAATCAAACTGAGAAGAAAATAAAAGTACTCAGAACAGATAACGGTGGAGAATTCTGTGAAAGTGAATTTGAGGAGTTCTGTAAAACATGTGGAATAGCAAGGCAAAAGACTACTCCATACACACCTCAACAGAATGGGGTTGCAGAAAGGATGAACAGGACATTGATGGAAAAGGCAAGGAGTATGCTCAGTGGTGTAGGGCTAGCACAACAATTCTGGGCAGAAGTTCTTGACACTGCGTGTTACCTAGTGAATAGGACACCCACATCAGCATTGGTTGACAAGACACCTCATGAGGTTTGGACTGGTAAGAAACCCTCTCTCTCTCATCTCAGAGTGTTTGGGTGTGATGCTTTTGTACATGTTCCAAAGGAGAAAAGGAGCAAGTTGGATAATAAAGCGGAAAAATGTATCTTCATTGGTTACAAGGATGGAGTGAAAGGTTACAAGCTGTGGAACCCAGTAAAAAGGCAAACAGTTTACAGTCGAGATGTGATCTTCAGAGAAGTTGAAAGCACTTCCAAGATTGAGGATGTACCAAAGGAAAAGGATTCAGAGAAGCTACACTTTGATATCAAGGATGAAAGAGGTGACTCTTTTGAGGAACCAGATTCGTCTGAATCAGATGAGGAGGCAGAATCGTCTGAATCAGATGAAGAGGCGGATCCACAGACTCCGGTATTGAGGAGATCTGACCGAGAAAGAAGGCAAGTTGAAAGGTACAGTCCCCCTGATTTTCGTTCTAATTTTGTGTTATCTATTACTGATGATGATCCTAGAACTGCTAAAGAGGCAATGGATTCAGAAGATAGTAAACTATGGAAGAAGGCCATGATAGAAGAAATGGATGCCTTGGACAAAAATGAGGCATGGGATCTGGTTGAGTTGCTAGAAGGAAGAAATACTATTGGAAGCAAATGGGTATTCAAGAAGAAGTTAAATGCAGCAGGTAAAGTGGAGAAGTACAAGGCTCAACTAGTTGCGAAAGGTTACTCCCAAATTGAGGGCATCGATTTTGGTGAGATTTTTTCACCTGTTGCAAAATTGACTTCTATTAGATTTCTTTTATCTATTTCTGCTGCTTTTGATCTTGAAGTAGAACAGATGGATGTAAAGACGGCTTTCCTACATGGAAATCTTAATGAAGAGATCTATATGAAGCAACCAGAACGGTTTGTGGTGAAAGGAAGAAAGGAGCTTGTCTGTAAGCTGAAAAAGTCTCTCTACGGTTTGAAACAATCTCCCAGAATGTGGTATCAAAAATTTGATACTTATATACTGGGACTTGGTTTCTCAAGAAGCAAAGCTGATCACTGTGTTTATTTTAAGCTAATTGGTGATCATTTTATTTATGTAATATTGTATGTTGATGATATGTTGCTAATTGGAAACAACAAAGAAATCATCAAGGATGTCAAGAATCAGCTGTCATCTGAATTTGACATGAAAGATCTTGGTGCTGCAAATTTCATTTTGGGCATGGAAATAAAAAGAGATCGTGAAAACAGGAAACTCTGGTTAAATCAGAGGAAATATGTTGAAACGATATTGAAGAGATTTAATATGCAGGAAAGCAAACCAGTGAAGGTGCCCATTCCTGTAGGTGTAAGGTTATTTGTAGAACAGTGTCCCACTACACAAGAAGAGGTAGAGGACATGTCTCATGTTCCCTATGCTAGTGCAGTTGGCAGTCTGATGTATGCCATGGTCTGTACTAGACCAGATATAGCCCATGCAGTGGGAGTTTTGAGTAGATACATGTCAAAACCAGGAAAGAAACATTGGATTGCAGTAAAAAGGGTCTTCAGGTATTTGCGTGGCACTACAGATTCTGCAATCTGCTACCAAGGAAGACCCGGTCTAAACAAAGAGATATATATACAAGGATTTGCTGATGCTGACTGGGCTGGAGATCTTGATCACAGAAGATCTACAAGTGGCTACGTTTTTAATCTATTTGGAGGAGCAATCAGTTGGATGAGTAGAAGACAAGCTGTAGTTGCACTCTCAACTACAGAAGCTGAATACATGGCAGCTACCCATGCAAGTAAGGAAGCTGTATGGTTGCAAAGATTGTGTTCAAATATTGGTTTTGTTCAGAATGCAGTAAAGATTGGCTGTGATAGCTCAAGTGCAATATTTCTAGCGATTGCTTTTTTTGGGTTGCTTTTTTGCTTTTTCGCGATTTTCGACCCATTGTACTCTATCTAATTCCGGTAAAAGGAATTAGGGTTGTAACCTAATTCGGGTAAACGAATTAGGGTTTTAGATGCTGCAGAATACCATTTATTGTATTGTATATGTAAAATAAACATATAATGAAAAAGGAGCTATGCGGCTCTAAGTTTTGCTGGTTTTTTCTCGGTTAAGGGTTTCCAGGTGAAAATATCTGTGAAATGTGTGTGCCATTGTGTATTTTCTGTTAATGCTTAAGAATCGATATAAGTTTGTACTTCACTGTTAAGGTTTAAAACTTACAATACCTTGGTTTGAGATTTTCTTATCCTTTCCATTTTAAGGAGGATTTCTTATATGGTTGCATCCTCAAATAAACCAAATCATTCACTTGAATAGTTCTTTCCTCCTTATGTTGATCCACATATTGTTTTGTTAATTTTGGGAAACCTACAAATTGTCTTTTAGAAGCTTCAAAATCTCTTGACTTTCCTGAACCCAATATTTAGATTTTGGGGCTCTACTATCACCAAAAATGTGATCAACAAAGGTGAGTGCTTCATAACTATAAAGTGCTTTGAAAGGAGAAATGCCAATGGAAATATGGAAACTAGCATTGAATGCTTATTTCATTAAATTTGGACAAATTAGACAAATTTTGGACTAAGAATGTGTGAATTTAGACTCTGAAAGTGTCAATATCAACCTTTCTAAAGTGAAAAAATGGGTTTTGAAAGTGGCAATATTGGATTTGAAAAGTGTGTTTTTCCATTCGAATTGTGTGTTTTTTGACTACTTATGAACCTTAAAATTGTAGTTTTTTTGTTATGAAACTATGAATTTCAATTCAAAATAAGTGAATTTCAAATCAAAAAATGCAAATTTTGATTTGAAAAGTGTGAATTTAAAATATAGAAATGCAAATTTTGATTTGAAAAGTGTGAATTTCAAATAAAAAAATGCCATTTTTTATTTGAAAAGTGTGAATTTAAAATAAAAAAATGCAATTTCGGATTTGAAAAGTGTGAATTTCAAATAAAAAAACTGGAATTGTTTATTTGAAAATAGCAATTTTCATTTGTAAATGTGAAAAATTTTAATGTGAAAAATTCAATGTTTAAAATATCCAGTCATTGTTAGAATAACAAGTCAATCCGCTAAGTTATAACATATAAAAATAGTTTGTCACGATTTCTATTTTTCGACAAGAGGGATCGTCCACCCCTTCTTTTCATAGTTAATTGTGAAAACATTTATCCAGCAATTCAGCTATATCCATAATGGAGAACACAAGAAGGATCGACCAACCCTTCTTGCAGTGTCAAGCTATTATGAAAATCATATTGGGAATAAGAAGGGTTGGTCGACCCTTCAATTTCGAGGGAATTGTTAAACTAGAACACCTTGAAATTTCTAACATCTAAAAATAGTTTGTTCCGAATTCCGTTTTCCGACAATAAGGATCGGTCGCCCCTTCGTTTTGTTGATAATTGTGAAAATCTTTATCCAAGAACTCAACTATATCTATAATGGAGAACACAAGAACGATCAGCCGACCCTTCTTGTAGTGTCAAAATATTATGAAGAGAATATTGATAATAAGAAGGGTCAGCTGACCCTTATTTCAGTGTCGAACTATTATGAAAATAATATGGGGAATAAGAAGGGTCGAACGACCATTCAATTATGAGGGAATTGTAAAAATAGAACACCTCGGAAGTTATATCATATAAAAATGGTTTCTCCTAACTTTCATTTTATGACAAGAAGGATCGGCCGCCCCTTCTTTTCGTAGTTAATTGTCAAAACATTTATCCATCAATTCAACTATAGCCATAATGGATAATACAAGAAGGATCAACCGACCCTTCTTGCAGTGTCGAACTATTATGAAAAGAATATTATGAATAAGAAGGGTCGGTCAACCCTTCATTTAGGAGGGAATTGTAGCAATAGAACACCTAGGAAAAAGAGCGACCACTCTTTCTCTGAAAAGATTTCTACTTGCCAACAAAGTCTTTAAAGCAAAACTTCTATAAATTTTGCAACACATGGAATGATTATATTGTGACACGTGACATATTTTATTTTTAAAATTATTTTAAAGATTGTTTAAACGAATATTAAGGAAATTAATGGTACCATTTAACATTTGGGGACTATTTTAAGCTCATACGTTTTTTGAACCAGCAACGAGGATGTTATATGACCGGGGTCCAAATGAGAAGTATAGCTTGCAGTTTGTAGAGAAACGAGAAGTAGTTGGAGATGAAGATGGTGTAAGGAATTTATGGGGAAACTCCAAATTAGTAGAAGTTCCTTAACGAAGTTTAAAATTGATACACTCCAAATCAGTTTTAAACTGATAATAGTTGAGCTACCCCATTATTCTTCAAAAATGGGGCAACTCCCTAGTAGACAGAGCAGAGAGAATGGGGCAGCTCCCTTGTAGACAGAGAAGAGAGAATGGGGCATATCCCCAGTAGACATGGAGCTGCCTCAAGGTGAGGGCTTCTTTGAATGCATAGAGGACCGAGGTACCAGAGTTGCAGCCAGCTAGCCAGTGAAGGGACTTATGAGCGAAGAATCGAGAAGGAGCCATAACGCCGCACATGTGAGGGAAGGCATGTGGAAGCAAGGGAGGTGGTATATTGCATGGGGCATGCATGCCATGTTACGGGCGCCTGGGTCGAGGCTCCTCCCCCACGTGCCCTCCTCATGTCCAACACGTGGCCCTTTGTATAATGGTGACGCCTGCCTCCAGGGTTAATATATGGTATACCTGATTCACATAAACAATTTTGTTTCTTAAAAACAATCATGGTAAGTAATTGCATAATTTAATATATATGGTACACTTGATTCACAAAGGATGAAACTTACGGTGAATATTATTCAGCCTGTTGTAGGAGCCTGCTGTAGGCCATTTAATGCGCTTGCAACAAGCATGTTTCCCTTTGGATTTTCAAGGAATCGATTGGAGTGATACATGTACAATTAATCCAACAAAATATTTTTAATCCATCAACATAGTGGCCACTCACTATATATAGGATAACCATGCCCCATATCACAGCAAACTGAAATCATCCGAGAAGCCATGGAATTTTCTTTTACTTCATCTATTGTTTTATGAAAAATGCTTGAGTCTTATGATCGCTCCCTAGTTCTCCTCGTGATATATGACTTTTTACCGCCAACCTTTTCGTTTAATTATTGCCCGTAGTTGATCATAAGTTTTTCCCACGAACCTTTTCGTTTAATTATTTCCCGTAGTTGATTATAAGTTTTTCCCTCGAATGATGGAGCATTTCGTTTAATTATCTATCTCTATGACTAGTAGAACTGTTGATGACTACATGTGATGACGGCTCCATCCCATCCTTACATCTATTTATCGCATATCTATCTCACTGGTCATGTTGTCAGGTCGAATTAGTGCACGTCGTCACATGTGTTGTTCTTATTTCCTGTAGTTGATTATAAATTTTTCCCACGAATGATGGAGCATTTGTTGGACTTTTGTTAAAAAACGACGGCTCCATTCCGTCCATATATCCATCAATGGAAGACCTACCAATCTCTTCTGGTCATGTTGTCAGATGCCTAACATTCCAAGATGAGCAGTTCTATGTACAAATGATGTTTCCTAACAGAGATGCAATGCGTTGCTTCACAACTACGTTAAGCTTTTTGTTTATTTGATTGCCCATAGTTGATATATGGGCATTTCGAGCTAAGTCCCAATACATGGATTTGTCATTAAACGAAAAGCTTAACGTAGTTGTGAAGCAACCCATTTCATCTCTGTTAAGAACCATCATTTGTACACGGAAATGCTAATCTTGGAATGTTAGCCATCTAACAACATGATCGGAAGAGATTGGTAGGTCTGCCATTGATGGATATATGGATAGAATGGAGCCGTTGTTTTCTAACAGAGGATCTGAATTCGCCCGCAAAACTCATAATCACTAATATCCAGCAAGAATATGCAACTATGGAACACTACATGTGATGACGCGCAATAATTCAACCTGAAACTGTGATCGGTGAGATAGATATACGATAGATGGATGTAGATGGGATGGAGCCATCGTCACATGCAGTCATCAACAGTTGCAATAGTCGTCGCATGTTGTTTTAGTACCATACCATGCTGTCAACTTCTTCTTACTGCACCAAGTAGAAGGTAGAAGGACTGTGCTTTCATAGTCAGCAACATTCTGTTCATTCAACTCCATTTATTTTCTGATTTCTTCGGGATGAAGAAACGGATTGTTCATGGGGGAGATGTTGGAGGATCTTAGGTCGGCCGCTCGACTAGGTCCTCCGTTCGACCACTTCAGAGAACATGTCAAACTGTCGTGTCGATTAATGTTAAATTGTAATTAGCATTATAGTGTGTTTGGGAGGGCATGCATGAGTTGCTTGTTTTTTAAATTATACATGGAATGTGTTGAATATAATTGTACCACTGATGAAAAAACTATTCAGTAATGACAGTCTGTAAATTTCCTTCCTTTCTCTGCTAATTTTTATTTCCCGCAATGACAGTCTGTAAATTTCCTTCCTTTCTTTGTTAATTGTTATTTGCAGTAAATTATGTGTGTTTGTGAATTTCCTTCCTATCTTTGTTAATTGATATTTCCAGTAGATATTTTCCATTGTGTTATTCTTCATGCTTGGATGAAAGTAATATTAAATCAGAATTCATATGTTTATGCTTTGGTTTACCGCATATAAGTATTTACCAATCTTATCCTAAAATTGATATTGGATTCATTTATGACCAAAGCCCAATATTAATGGAGAACACAAGAAGGATTGACCGACCCTTCTTGCACTGTTCAACTATTATGAAAACAATACTGGGAATAACCAAGGTCGGTCGAACATATAAAAATAGTTTGTCCTGACTTCTGTTTTTCAACAAGAAGGATCAACCACGCCCCTTCTTTTCGTAGTTAACTGTGAAAACATTTATCCAACAATTCAGTTATATTGATAATGGAGAACACAAGAAGGATCGACTGACCCTTCTTACAGTGTCGAAATATTATGAAAAGAATATTGGTAATAAGAAGGGTCGACCAACCCTTCTTACAGTGTCAAAATATTATGAAAATAATACGGGGAATTTTTTATTTGTAAATTGCAATTTCCATTTCTAAATGTTCAAATTTTTAAGGTGAAAAGTTATAACATATAAAAACTGTTTGTCCTGACTTCCATTTTCCGGAAAGAAGGATCAATCGCCCCTTCTTTCGTAGTTAATTGTAAAAATATTTATCCAACAATTCAACTATAGCCATAACGGAGAATACAAGAAGGATCGGCCAACCCTTCTTGCAGTGTCGGACTATTATGAAACGAATATTGGGAATAAGAAGGGTCGACCGACCCTTCATTTAGGAGGGAATTGCAACAATAGAAAACCTTGGAGAAAGAGCGACGACTCTTTCTTTGAGAATATTTCCACTTTCCAGCAAAGTCTTTAAAGCAAAAATTATATACATTTTCTTGTTAAAATTTTGATATATGGTATCCTAGGGTGACACATGGAAAGATCATATTGTGAAACGTGGCATATTTGATTTGGAACTTTGAGCAAACCCAAAAGTATATTGTTTCTATTTTAAACAAAAAAACAATAAGAAATAATGTTTCTATCTGGTTAATTGCAGTTAGAATCATTCTAACTAATGGCATCACTATCTGCATTGTCGTCTAGGAATGTCCTTTTCCAACACAGTATCCTGCTTAAATTTTAATTATTGAATACAATTACAAACAAGCACCTAAAATCAAAATGGAAGACACAATTACTGAATACAATTACAAACAAGCACCCAGAATCAAAATGGAAGACACAATTACTGAATACAATTACAAACGAGCGCCCAACAGCTCATGCCATACTAAGTATGGTAAAAAATCAAGAGTAGATCAAACTGAGGAGCATACAACTAGGCTAACTGTAGATAAAACCTGTGTTGACTCAACTCTTGTCGACAAGGGTTCTCACTGTTGTCAACAAGCACCAACAATCCCTTATACATCGACCCGGAAAGGAGTTACCCTTCCCAGCAACACCTGCGGAGGGTGCTGCAAGAACCAAGTTTCCGTAGTGGCGTTGAGAATATGCTTTACCCACAAATCTATTATCGCAGAAAGTTAACCAAATATCATCAACTTGACAGCATACTATTTACTAATCATTCGCATATTATGTAAGCAATTCGTAGATTCAACATAAAGTAAACATTCACAATAACATATCCATTCTACTTAATCGCATGAACCACTATCATTCAATCCACAACATAATAGACATAATGCAACATTCACCACTGCATAGACACATAATTAGAACAATAATCGAACATATTCATGCATTCATTAAACTCTGCAGTAAACCCGTCGCAGGAACAGTCAAAACATAATGTTGTGGATCAAAATTAGACCAAAAAGAGGATTTCTCCACTATCTCTCTCTCTTCTTATATGCCCTTAGGCTTACAGTTCACTTCTATTTATATGCTATTCAATGGTCCATATTGACCGAGTAGCCCCCATAACAAAACCATCCAGAGTCTGCACTGAGACTGAACTTCCAAAGACATGGAAAAATACATAGAAAAAACAGTGAGCCACCAGTGAAAAATCCATAGAAAAAATAGCGAGCCAGACACTGACCACCAAGACTGGCACGAATGCAGACCGAGAAGACCAATCAGGGAGCAGGGTGCTCCTCCCCTAGAGAAACTTGTTCTTCATGAGGGAAGTCCCTTGAGGTACTATCCATGTAATCTTTTAGAGAAGACTTGAGTAAGCTAACACCTGCCGAATGAGTTTGTTGGCTGCCTTTTATAATTTAGAGGGCTTCACAAAGGCCATGAGCCACTTGGTTCCTCACTTGAATTTCGTGAGCGAACAAGATCCTCACAACCCAATAGGGGTTGGAGATTAATTTCTGGCCCAAGTGGGCTTCGTATTCCTGGAGAAGGGATAATTCACGGTGTGCTATTTGTGCCTCTATCGGAGCAGGCATCTCTGCTAGATACTAAGCCCCCCAATTGAAGGTCTATGGGGCAGACTCTTCCATCCCCATGGTGTGTTGTTGAGACGAGCCTTCTCCCTGAGAGCAACTTTCCCCCCCAGGTCGTGAACACCCTATACCCCTGCTGGATCCCCTGCATCTACATGCCCTCATACAGGAAGCCATGATATACCAATTAAAAAAACTGATCCACCAGAAATCCACCCAGAAGTTCATCCAAGCTTTAAATTGCAGGTCTCTCGAATGGAGGTTTCCTACTCCATTGAAAATATTTATAGGAATTTCTATGGAAAGCAGGGTGGAGAGCCGACTTGACTCCCAGAGATTTTCACAGAAGCCCACACATACGAGTGTATTTCCAGTAATGGCTTTGTAGAGATTAAATGACTCAAAATCCATGTAAAATGCCATCTCGTACAATTGAAAATCAATTTGCAGTACTTGTTCGGTAGCGCGGTACAACCAGAATTACTGCCTTCAGCGCGGAGGCAGTGATGCGTCAGGAAGAAATGATAGAAACAAATTGTGTAAACCGGCATCAGCATAATGATTGAGGGCGTAATTTATTGGAGGCATGACGTTACAGGGTGTCTGGCTGACCCCTGCCCCATGTCATCCTCCACTACCGTCCCTTCAAACCAGCATGCATCTATCTGGATAGTACTGTCATGATGGTTGATAGAGGTGTAGACGGCGAAAGCTAAGCATTGAGCTGCAGAGTATTAAATGCGGCAGCTCCACTACCATCCCTTCAAACGAGCCTACATCTGTCTGAATAAAATATGCCGCCAACGTTCAGTGACTGATAAGGACAATCTAAAACGACCCTTCTTGCAGTTTCGAACTAATATGAAAATAATATTGGGAATAAGAAGGGTTCGTCGACCCTTTTGAGATTGTCGAACTATTATAAAAATAATATTGTGAATAAGATGGGGCGGTTGACCCTTCAATTATGAGGGAATTGTAAAAATAAAATACCTTGTAAGTTATAACATATAAAAATGGTTTTTGACAACTTTTGTCTTCGATCCTTGTTTTTCGACAAGAAGGATTAGCTGCCCCTTCTTTTCGTAGTTAATTGTGAAAACCTCTATCCAGCGATTCAACTATATCCATAATGGACAACATAAGAAGGATCGACCGACCCTTCTTGCAGTGTCGAAGTATTATGAAAACAATATTGGGAATAAAAAGCGTCGTCCTAGCATTCAATTTCGAGGGAATTGTAAAAATAGAGAACCTTGGAAGTTATAACATATAAAATTGTTTGTCCCGAATTTCGTTTTCTGACAAGAAGGATTGGCCACCCCTTCTTTTCATAGTTAATTGTGAAAACATTTATCCAACAATTCAGCTATATGGATAATGGAGAACACAAGAAGGATCAACCAACCCTTCTTGCAGTGTTGAAATATTATGGAAATAATATTGGGAATATGAAGGGTTGACTGACCCTTCCTGCAGTGTCGAACTATTGTGAAAATAATATTGGGAATAAGAAGGGTCAGCCGACCCTTCAATTACGAGGGAATTGTAAAAATAGAACACCTTGGAAGTTATATCATATAAAAATAGTTTGTCCCGACTTCCATTTTACGAAAAGAAGGATCGGCGGCCCCTTCTTTTTGTAGTTAATTGTGAAAACCTTTATCGAATAATTCAGCTATAGCCATAATGGAGAATGCAAGAAGGATCGACCGACCCTTCTTGCAGTGTCGAACTATTATGAAATGAATATTGCGAATAAGAAGGGTCGACCGACCCTTTGTTTAGGAGGGAATTGTAACCATAGAAAACCTTGGATAAAGAGCGGCCGTTCTTTCTCTAAGAATATTTCTAGTTGCCAGCAAAGTCTTTAAAGCAAAAATTGTATAAATTTTGTTGTTAAAATGTTGATATCTGCTATCCTAGGGTGACACGTGGAACGATCTTATTGAGACATGTGGCATATTTGATTTGGTACATCGAGTATAGCGAGGTTACTAATGCTGGTTTAACCACAACACAATCAGGAAATGAAAATTCACTAATAGTAGTTTTAAGGATTAGGCACATGCAAGATTACCCTATAGTTGGAAATGCTAATTGAAAAATTAACATGAACTTATTAATTTATGTTAATCATTTGCAGAAATAGATAAATGTTTTAATTAAATAAATTCACTTCAAATATAAAAGACACACGGATCATTATTAAAGACAAATCCAAACAATAGATCAATGTATGGATTATTGATTGCAAAAATTAAATAGTGTTCATAAACAGTGTGGATTATTGATTGCAAAAATTAAACAGTGTTCATAGACAATGTGGATTATTGATTGCTTATTTGGTAAATTTTCGAGAACCCAAAACCCGCAACCCACATTTTTGGATTGAGGATTTCGGTAATGTTGAATAAAGCAAGATTTTGAAACTTTATGCCGAATCCTGCATCCCATAGAAGTAATCTTGGCCATTCGTTTCTTCCTAGGTCTACGGTCCAGATCTCATTCGGTCGAAAAAAACTTAAATAAATGATTTTTTCTGATTTTCCACTATCATTTTTACTATCCGTTTTTACACTCCTTCGTGGATTTTATTGTGGATTTTTTACCAGGGTCACCTGCACGGTTTTCAAGTGAAATCAGGTTGGTTTGTCGTGAATTTTGCATCTTCTTTTCGCACTTTTATTGTTTATGGGTTGATTTTGACTCTCTTTTGTTTATTTATCAGAATTTTATGAAACCTTCATCAGAATGTCTCTAACTACCCGGTCCAAGGCACTATATAGGGATTCACTGACCAAGGATCTCAATTTCGGCATTTTCTCAGACACCAGTGAGAGGGTGACTGAGGATTATCAAATGGACTGGGCAAAAATTTATTCAATCTTTGACAACCATGACCTTTCAAGCACCAAACAAGACCATCTAGCCTATTAAAAAATTAGGGCTTCCCAAATTCATGCCATTGCTGCTCGCCCTTCCATCTTACCTTATACAGACCCTGTAAAATGGATTGTTGAAAATGCCAATACCTAAGACCGGTCATTCAATGATTGTGCAGGTTCGCAATTGACTACCTTTTGCCTGGAGGTTTTTATCAGAGCTTTTGCTCTCAAGCCAGCTATACAAACCCTCAGTTCTAACTTTATTCAATCCTCCAAGACCAGAAATAATTTTGACGAGATGATGAAATGTTGGATGATGAAACCTAATAGTTTCGTGCCCAAGGTGGATGATCTCTATCATATTATTTGGTTCAATGAACCTTACTCTTTACTCGCAGCCAGGCTTTGCAGGATTTTTGGTCTCCCCAATTGTTCAGTTTTCAAAGCTGAATGGGCTCCCATAGCCCATCATGTGTTAACAAAAGGTGAATCCTTTCCCTAGGCATCCATCCTGTCATCAGAAATTAAGACACAAATTCAAAACTATCAAAAGGAACCCACCTCAAGGAAGCCACATTTTTATCTATCAGCCTACATCCTAGATGTCTTATGCGCTGACTTTCAATATCCTAACTTGGGGTGGAATTGGACCCCTGAGGCTCCACCAGTTCATATATATCATTCTGCATTATGGGAAAGCAATTATCTACCCTTGCTTGATGAAATTTGTGGCTGCTTCATGGGTACCATTTATTTTAAATTATTTCACCAGGAAGCTCCTGCCTTCTCAGCAAATGCCAGAACCTTCATCAACACCATTGGGGACTGGTATGTTTATGAGTCTTTTGCATATATCAAAGTTTGGGGAAGTGACATTGTTCACCTGTTGCCCAGAATTGTACCTGACAGGTTGGTTATTCAAGAAGTTTCCTATCAAACTGTCACTACTGGAGTCTAGAAGAAACTTACTTGTCCTAAAAAGAGAGGATGGCCTAAGTTCTCTCTAAATCTTGGCCTAGTAGTTATTCCTACTTCAACCTAGGCTGTTGTACTTGGTGATCAGTTGGCTCCTTTGAAGTTGGGAAAAGCACCCAAAAGAAAGCATGATCGCAAGAAATTCTTGGATGCACACTTCAAGCAATATCATAGGAAAATGGACTATGTCCATGAAGATTTTCCAGATGACTCTATCTATCGAGGGGTGAACACCTTCCCTGAAGTTTTAGCAAGAGCCAAAAGCTTGGATGAGCAGCGACAGATTATGGCATTTCAGAAAGAAATAAAATCTCAGTTTTATGGGCAAAGAACCTTGGAGTTGAATATCACTGAATAGGTTAGAAGGAGCATAGAACAAAAGCAAATTCAGCTAGCCAATGCTCCCTTAATGCTTACTTATACAAATGGAGACAAAGGTAAAAAGCCCATGGAGGAACCTCCTCAGATTAAAACCACTGAGCAGGTTAAATCCTTGTTGTAGACATCTCAGAATGTTCAGCAACATTTGGAAAAATTGACATCAGTGCTGGGTACCAAGACAGTTGAATCTCCCAAGGTTGCTATGAGTGTTCAAGTAACTGTTGCAGCTTCACAGTTGGTTGATGACTCGACAATGATTGAAGATAATACTACTAAGAGATAGAAGTTCAGGTTTCCACATCTGAATTACCCACTGTTGATCTCACTAATAGTGATGTAGAAGATGAGCCATAGGCTGCAGTTCAAGTGACTGAAGAAGTACCTGAAAAGGTTACTGACAAAGTTGTGGAAGAAGTCACTAGGGAAGTGACAGACAACTCACAGTCACTTACAGACTTGTTGGACAGTATTGAAATGGACCATTCTGACCCTAACATCATAGTTCCATCACTTTTGTTACCACCTATCCAGGATCTTTCTATTTTTCCTACAGGGGAAATCCCACCACTCTCTATTTCACATTTTTTTCACACTTTGACTGATAGGGCCACCCCTTTTTTGGTAACTCAGTTTCTTCTTCCATTCATTCCTCTATACTTGTAGAAGCCCAGTCTTCGACTGGCCTCTTGCAATTACCCACATCTACTTCATCATTACCTACTGACAGAGATTCAGTCACAACTACTTCTTCATTACCATCAGCTGCTAATGGTGACAAAGTTCTCATTTTTGAAGCTATCACTTCAATCCCTTCTCCTACTATTCTCTCATCAATCCCTCAAATTGTTTCTACCCCTACGATTGTTCCTCAAGTTACCATGCATATGCCTGATGCCATGGCCACTCAAACTCCCTCATTGGTTTCAACAGAAAATGTTATTTTAGTCACTTCTGAAGCAATAACTGAATGGGAGGATGATGAAATAGTCCCTCTTGGACATTACTTCTACAGTAAGGATAATAAGGTAGTGGTAAAGAGGGGTAAGAAGAGAAGCATTGATAAAAAAGGCTTAGAAGTGTCTGTTCCTAACCAGATAGTCTGGGCTCAATAAGCCAGTAACCCTTAGACAGGGGAAATTGAGACAGCTATAGCCCTATGGGAATTTGCAAGAGCAAACCTTGATTCAATACAGGTTCTTAATAGAAAAATTGATCAGAAGAGGGAAGAAGTGGAAAAGCTTCAAGAAGAGTTGGCAAAGTCTAAAGAGGAACATCAAATTTATGTTGATGATCTTAAAAGGATTAGGGAAGATAAGTTGGGAGATGAGGAGCGCAAGAGCCAATCTTTGCAAGTTGAACTTCAAAGGTTACAAGCTGAAAATTCTGCCAATGTTCAGCAAATTGCTTTATTGCAAAAACACTGTGAGGATGCAACTGCAAGTGCAGCCTCTTCTACTTTCTTCAAGATGATATCTCAGAAATTCAAGGACTTGGCTTCTCAAGTCAATAAAGAGTGTCACTAATACCTGGAAAAGTTTTTTTGCACATTGGATAAAATTAGAGAAACTCATATCACTTTTGGCAATATTCTTAGTGCCTTTGAAAGGCAGGAAGTTAAAAGGCTTGAGGATTCCAAGGCATATAATAACATTGTTGAAAGGCAGAAGTACACCAAAGACATTCCAGAAGGATTTCCCATGCTTAGCAGTTTTCAATTTAAGAATATCAGAGGTGCATTGAATACTTGGTTGGAAATAAACGAATCAGTTGAAGATATTCTTAAAAAAACCCGAGCCATCTGTAGTAGGCGATGGTATGCAGTAGATAATGTTATGTTGGCTGTCCAGTTTCCTGCCATGGAGCTCATTGAAGATGCTTGTCCACCTAAATTGAAGATTGAGGAAGTTGAGCATAAGTTTGATGAAGTTCAGCAGCAAATTCAGCTTCTAGAAGAAGTCAAGGTGTATGATGTGGAGCAGTTGATTAGGAAGCCGGTTTCCCTGGAACGTAAGATCCAAGTCTACATCTGTATATGGCATAAGCTAGCAAATAATGAGATGGAGACGTTCGAATGCAATGCCCAGTTGGGACTCGAGTCAGCAAATTATCCTATGATAGATGAGTTGTTAGATATTTGGGTCAAATGGCAAGATGTCCTAGGACATTAGGTTATTTTGTATTTTGTAATCCCTATTTTTGTGGATCTCCATTTTTGTACCCTATTGTAGTTCTTATTGGATAGATGCCTCTTTTGAAAAGGGGTGGATAATTTTGGGATTGGGAATTAGCAGGAGACGACTGGGGATTCTCTGTCTTACTGGAGCTTTGTAATTTTGTTTGCAGAACTCATTAATACAGTAAAGTAATCTCATTGAATCTTTTCCTGTTTATTGTTCAAGTTTCTTTGACAACACCTAATTTCATATCTCAAATTGTCATCTACAGTATGTGATCCCTTTTGCATGTATGAATTAATGCACAGGTCTATTGTACTGATTTCTCTTATGGATGATCTATGTATAAAATATCTTGTTGAATTTCTTTAATTAAGATATTTTTCTTTATCGATTTCTGCAAATGATTCACATGCTATTTGATCAATGTTAATTTTTCAATTGACAAAGTGATCACAGATTGATCTTGAATAAGTTTAAATGACTTGAATTATTCTCTTTTAATTTTCATTAATTGGTGATGATTTAGGTAAACAAGTAAAATGCATCTTTTACATTTCTGTTGGAGTTGGAAAACATGCTTGTTCCTTTCACATCAAGACCGATCTGCACAACAACAAGTCTTCCTTAGAATAGATTCTGACTTAGATTAGGATCCCTCCCTTCGTGCTCTCCATTTGCTCCGGGGATGGCCCCATAGATCATGCTGACATCCGTAGCCGGTGGATAATGCTCCTCGAACTGAAGTTTACTTCTGGAAGTAATTGTAAATAAGTAACTTTACATATTTACATTAGTATCATCATAGTAGCATTATATGAAAGCTATTCTATTCTTTCTTTTTCTTTTTTTTAATAGAAATATTCTTTTTTTTAAATAAAAACATTCTTTACTTTAGTTTTTTTTAAATCGAAGCATTATTTCTTTTTTTCTTTTTCTAAATAGAATGAAATCTCATAAAAATAATGAAAAGCGTTGTTAGTTATTATTATTTTTTAACTAAAGCCCTTCATTCTAGAAGGGAGGTATGAATCTATAACCTTCAAATGTGAATTTAAAATAAAAAAATGCAATTTCTGATTTGAAAAGTGATTAAAATTGCAATTTTCATTTGTAATTGTTCAAAATTTTAAGGTGAAAAGCTATAACATATAAAAATAGTTTTTCCCGACTTCCCTTTTCCGACAACAAGGATCGGTTGCCCCTTCTTTTTGTAGTTAATTATGAAAACTTGTATCCAACAATTTAGCTATATCCATAATGAAGAACACAAGAAGGATTGACCGACCCTTCTTGCAGTGTCAAAATATTATGCAAAGAATATTGGTAATAAGGGTCGACGGACACTTCTTGCAGTGTCCAACTATTATGAAAATAATATGGGGAATAAGAAGGGTTAGGAGACCCTTCAATTACGAGGGAATTGTAAAAATAGAACACCTTAGAATTTTTATCATATAAAAATGGTTTGTCCTGACTTCCATTTTACAACAAGAAGGATCGGTCACCCCTTCTTTTTGTTGTTAATTGTCAAAACCTTTATCCAGGAATTCAGCTATAGCCATAATGGATAATACAATAAGGATCGATCGACCCTTCTTGGAGTGTCGAACTATTATGAAAAGAATATTTGGAATAAGAAGGGTCAGACGACCCTTCATTTAGGATGGAATTGTAACAGTAGAACACCTTGGAGAAAGAGAGGCCGCTCTTTCTCTGAGAATATTTCCACTTGCCAGCAAAGTCTTTAAAGCAAAACATCTATAAATTTTGTTGTTAAAATGTTGATATCTAGTATCCTAGGGTGACACGTGGAATGATCATATTGTGACATGTGGCATATTTGATTTGGCATACTGAGTATAGGGAGGTTACTATTTTTTATTTGATTTGGCACATTGAGTATAGCGAAATTACTAATGTGGGTTTAACCACAACACAATCAGGAAATGAAAATTCACTCAATAGTTTTAAGGATTAGGCACATGCAAGATTACCCTATAGCTGGAATGCTAATTGAAAAATTAACATGAATTTATTAATTTATGTTAATCATTTGAGAAATAGATAAATGTTCTAATTAAATAAATTCACTTAAAACATAAAACACACACAGATCATGAGTAAAGACAAATCCAAACTGTAGATCAAACTAATCAGAGGCAGGAGGCAAGATATGATTAAACATGACATTGTTATGCAAAGAAAACTAATCAGAGGCAGGATAGCTGATTAAAGAGATTTTTTTTGGTGATTTAAAAGAAGAAGATATGAACAACCCATCAATTTAGAGCTTATGATAATGAATTCTATACTGACTATAGCAGAAAATGGTAGTGGATGCTTGAAATGAAAGCAACAGAGAATAATATTTATGACTTATGTCCCAATACAACACTTATCCAAGCATGAAAAAGAATAAAAGTATGAATTAAACAGTGAGAGAAACATTCACATAAGAAAAGAAGTAAACAGGCTGTAAGACGAATAACACAAGAATATCTGATAGAAAACCTTGCTCGGCCTAGCCATATTTTATTAAAATATATCTCAAAGTGCTTAATAACACAAGGAATTCACAAGTCCAACAAAAGTTTCCAACCCTTTCTCCTTTTATTACATTGCTTACATAGATGCTCATAGCCTTTCAGCTCGAGCTGCCTCAATAGGAAGTTGTTACAATGTAGGTGACACCTATTCAAAAAGGTTCGCCACCCTCAAGAATTAGTTACAACAAAAAGACAATGCTGGTAAAACTAGATCAATTGCCTTTTACAAAATTACTGAGCATTTTTACCGAGCAACAACAGACTCTAACAAAATAAAGAAAATGCTTCAGCGAATATTTCCTCCATGCTGCTATCCCACAATCATCGAATCTTCAATGGTTCAATATCAGCTTTCCCTTCCCATATTTCTCAATGAGCTTACATAGCTTGGCAGCAGGAAGCTCTGAGGTGACCAACTCCTTCATTAAGACTCAGATCTCAGTGTGGTCCCTATAAGAGTAGCCTCATAGATGTGCACTAGCCTCCTTGAACATCATGCTTAACACAAAATCCTTTGGAATTTTCTCGTCCCTGATAGCAACTGATCCATACCTGCAAAATCATTGAAATGCACTTTACATCCTGCCAATTTCTTCTGATATTCTTCTTCTATGAGCATTGTTCCATCCTCCTCCCAAAAGAGAGGTAACCCTTTCTTGAACAAAGGGTCAAACATGTCTTTGAAATACTTGATCTTTTGTGCCATGACATCTATTTTAGCTTGAATAGCCTTTACCTACTGGTGCTTGTGCATCACTTTTTTAGCTCCAATGATGATGGAAACCCTATCTGTTACACTAGCTGTCTTGACCTGCTCCTCAGATAAGTCATTCAGGAATTCGATGGCATTCTCAGTATACTCTATAGGTTTTTTGTTCAATTTATCATTTGCTGCTGTCACACTACTCTTGGCTAATTTTATCACTATTTCCTTGTCCAACACAAAATCGAGGAAGGGCCTCAATTTCCCTGCTTCTTTAACAATGCCATCCCAGATGACCTGCCTGGCCTCTAGCAAGGAAGTTATCCCTGTAGCTTGTCTTGTCAACTCATCATATTTACCCTACAACTCCTGGTGCATGGGTTCCCAAGCCTCCTTTCTCTTTCTGCATTATCCTTCAGGGTTTTCAGATTCACATTCTTCTTTTTTAATTTTGTTATTTCCACATCTTCCAAACCAGCTTGGGCTATATCCCCTACCAGGGATAAATCACCAGCCTCTATGGATGGATGTTGATGTATATGTAACTTCAGAATGTATTTCACATATATGTATATTGTATTCCTATAGAGATGTTATTATTCCTCTATACGGAAGTGTCGTCATTTATATTGTAAGTGTTGTAACTTATACTTGATGGGTTATTAGACCACCTTGTTGGGGTCGGCCCTGTATAAGTCATGTGGGTCAAAGGGTTATTCGACCACCCTAGTGGGGGTCGGCCCAGTCAGCATTATGTTAAGTGGTTAAGTTGAGGCCGACCTAGTTGAGTAAAGGTCAAGTCAAGTTAGTGTGTAAATAGAGAGTGTGTCTCTCTCATTTTACACATTCTATTCACTCACTCACACTTTGGAGAGTGGCGCACTTGTGGAGGAGGAGGCTCTGCTGCTAGGAGAAGACTATCTCTTGTATTCTGGTTGTATCATTGCTCTATCTATCTCTGAGGAAGTTATTGGGGTTTTTCACCTTTACGGTTTTCCCCAAGTAAAATCTGTGTCTCTTGTGTGCTTGCATTATTGTGTCGATGATTGATATGCTGTAGATATGTTGTACATGTTATCAGAGCTAGCATAAAAGAAGGCATGATATGGCATGTATGACACTTGTTGTACTTATGATACTAGGGCTTGATATAGCAAAAATCAGTCATCGTAGAACTTTCGCTATAAATCCGTTTTGGAGAAATTGTCGGATCTGAAACTTTTACAGGTTGAAGATCATATCCCCATGTACCTTTTGTCCAAAGGAAAACCTCTAATTCGTTGTACTTTGTGATTTATGATTTGTACAATATAGGTTTTCTACCTCTTCTAGATTTGAGTCAAAATCAGGTGACCATGGGAAAAAGGTCATAACTTGGGCTAGGAAGCTCCAAATGAAATTTTGTAAAAAGTAACAGGTAGTACACAAACTGTACTATCTCAAGAAAATGTTTTAGAGGCCGAAGTTGAACCAGTGACACATGGCACTCCATACAAGTTTTATCTCCTGTATTATCCCATAAACAGGTCACATTGCGACACTTGGCATAAATCTCTATCAGAGAATCCAATTGAGGTTAGACCTATTGGGATGGAAATATAATAGGTCAGGCTATCTCAAGAAAAGTTTTCAGAGACCGAAGTTGAACCAGTGACACGTGGTATTCCATACAAGTTCGATCTCCTGTATTATCCCATAAACAGGTCACATTGTGACACTTGGCATAACTCTCTCTCAGAGAATCCAATTGAGGTCAGACCTGTCGGGATCGAAAGATAATAGGTCAGGCTATCTCAGGAAAATTGTTCAGACCTTGTGGATTGAAAAGTTCAGAGTTACACAAGAAACAATCGGGTACATATTTCTATTAAAACATAATTATTTTTTAGTACCTTCATTCATGGCTTCCAGAATTTAGGGCTTCGGCGAAAGTTGGAATTTTTGTAATCGGAGACCATGGCTGGATGCTACTCATCAAAATCAAAATTTAGAGACCAAGATCAGATTTTTTGGTTGGGAAGAAGGCGGGGCTTGATCAAACCCCAGTTCGGGACTTTGATCGGAAAGATGGAAAATTAGGGCTTCTGTAAAGATTGGAATTTTGGAAATCTGTGACTACGGTTGGAAGCTCCTTAGAAAAATCGAAGCTTAGAGCTTTGAATCAAATATTTTGGTTGGGTGAAGCTCCGGGAAACTCAAACCCTAATTCAGGGTCCTCCTAGTGAATCTGAAAATCTAAACGGCAATTTCGAGGGGTGAAACTTTGCAGTTTTCAAATTCTGAATATACCAACTTGATCAGCTCATCAAGGTGCATATTTCTATCCTTTCGGAAGTTTGAAAATCAAATTTTGAATTTTTGGGGTTTCTTTGACAAACCCTAATCAAGCTCTAGGTCCAGTTCTTGCAAATCAAGTGGATTGGGTTAATCCTAGAAGAAGATAGATTAGTCACCTCCATAAGTGAAGAAGTTCCCGTCTCAGAGGGAGATGAGGCTAAGGCCTTCCATAAGAAGATTACAAGCAATCTTGACAGGTATGGCTTACAGGTATGTTTCATGGTTAAGTTTATCATATGTTTGTCTTCATATCATTACAGTACAATCTTGATTAATTATTAGACTTTTCGTATCACCTTAATAGAAGATATTCATTGATTAAGGTTTTGACACTTATGAATGTACTAATGCATTATGATGTTCTATGAGGTTTATGTTGTCCGCTAACATAAAAGGTACACCAAGAAAGACAAATCATGTTCTACTTCAAGAACATATGATCATTGTGACATGAAGACAAAGATTCATCCATTGTCATGGATCTCATAGAAGATCTACTTTCGAGGTATGTATAACTTGGTCCTACAATGGTTAACCTATGAGACATGCAGGTTACTAGCACAAGTCACTGAAGAGAACCAGAAGACATTATGCGGGTATGTTAGACATAACTAGCTAGAATGCTAATCCAGGTATGTTTTTCCTATATCAAGCTAGAATCCTACCTTGTGTTAGGATCTTATACTGTTGTGTTGTTGATAATGATTATTCATGAAGTCATAAGTTTGAATAGTCATGGTTGTATGCATATTATGTTTCTTACCATAATTTATGATATGACTAACCAGAAGAATCATGAAGGTATAGGTTTGAGTAATCACAGGTTTATGCATTGATGATTTAACTAATCAAAAGAATCCTATGATCAAATAAGAATATGCATGAGTAAAAGAAGACTTCCCTGAAACCATGAATACTAATGTTTATTATCTATGAATGATCATGACTATACATGTTTAAGATTATTGTCTTAAGCATGCATAGTGGTTAAGGATGGATATAAGTTCAAGGACAGGTAATCCAGGAAGCAAAGATCAAGAGGGAGCACACTCCAGTTGTTCCTGCAAGAAAGGAAAGGACAACACTTCAGTAGTTTTTGCAAGGATGCAGATATTCAAAGGGAGTTGACCACTTCTCACATTCCACATCAGAATGGAGTTGCAAAGATTCAGAGGGAGTCCACCTAGCAACCAAACAAAGATAAGTATTTGAATTGTCATTTCTTACATAACGTTATTCAATGATGTGTATGCTTATGTTCCTAGAATTAGGTTGTGTATTATGCATACTAGAATAGTTGCATTGATGAACAGTATACTACTAATATACATGGGTAAGTGGCCTATGGAACTATACAACATTCCATTGCTACTTATCTAGAATGAAACCTCTTTGCTGACATGTTAGGAGTTCTGCACACTCTTAACAATGTTCTGGTAGAGATTGGAAGGCATCTAGAAAGTTACAGAATATGGATAAATGTTGTATTGAAGCATTAGCTAAGATAATTGCATGATTGTATGACATATTTCTTTGTGTGTAAGAATTTGTTCTAAAAACAATGAGATGTTTTCTAATCATGCAAGTTAACTTGTTGTGTAGGAAAGATCGTATACCATCACCTACAAAAGAAGTACTACAACATTTGTTCAGCAATAAAGTTATCTATTGAATATTTTGAAGTTCCCGGGATATGGGAAGAATGCCATGATCCGTCGATCATGAAGAATGATGTTTGGGATGTAGTCCCAAGACCTGAAGGGAAGTTTGTTATGACTTCCATATGGATCTATCAAGATCAAGCATGCTGTAGATGGCAGCATAGAGAAATATAAAAGTGATCAAATAGAAGATACACCAGATGGATTTCAAGACAGCTTTCTTGAATGGTGTAGTTGAAGAAGAAGTGTATGTGGAGCAGCCACTTGGTTCTAAGACACATGACAGGAAATCATATATGTGCAAAACTTGGTATGGTAGGATAGGCAGCTTTCTATCCAGTTTGGGCTTTACCAAGAGTAAAGCAGATTGCAACCTTTACTACAAGGTTGAGGAAGGCAATCCAATGATACTACTTTTGTATGTGGATGACCTGTTTGTTATAGGTGAGGATAGATTGATTTTTGACATGCAGCGGAAGCTTGCTACTGAGCTAGAGATGAAGAACTTGGGTATGATGCACTACTTTCTTGGTATGGAGGTGTGGCAGAGTGCAGATGGAATCTTCCTTGGACAAGGGAAGTATGCAGTAGAGATCCTGAAGAGGTTCAGGATGATGGACTACAAGGCTATGGCCACACCTATGGAATCAAACCTGAAGCTTCTGTGTGATGCTCCATCTGATCTGGTTGATTATGGGCTCAAGTATGATGAGAATCAAAAGTTTAACCTACAGGGTTATGTTGATTCAGATTGGGCAGGTAGTGCTGCAAATAGGAAGAGCAATTATGGGTGTTGCTTCAGTATGGGATCAGGTGTGATCTCTTGGTAGCACTAAGTACAGCCGAAGAAGAGTATGTTGCGATGGATGAGTAGGTTGCAGATGTATTGACCAAGACGTTGGCCAGAGTGCATTTTGAGTACTTCAGAGAGAGGCTTGGTGCACTTCAGATCGAGGTTCCTTCCAAAGAGAAGTGATGAGTCCAGAAGATGCAGATGCACATGTGCTTTTATAACATGGTTGATGTGTTCTCCCATGGTCGTGATGTAATTGTTGATCCATTCTCACATGGTGGTATATGTGTTCTCCCATGGTGTAGATGTAAGGGCTGAAGCCATTTTTCACATGTTGGTAGATGTGTTCTCCCATGGTGAAAAATTAAGGGCTAGAGCCTTCCCTGAATGGTGGTAGATGTGTTCACCCATTTCGGTGGTGTAAGTGTTGGATGATGTGCATCTGGGATGTGCTTCATGGATGATGAGATGATCTGAAGAGGATGATGCTATGATGATTAGGAGGATCATGGATGATGAGCATCAGGACGATGCTCCAATTACTACTCTATATATGTATATATGCATCATGTTGGATGCTTGTTATGATCAGTTGGATCATTTATATATATATATATATGCATCATGTTGGATGCTGGATATGATCAGTTGAATCATTTATGTATGTATGCATCATGTTGGATGCTGGATATGATCAGTTGGATCATTTGTATGTATTTTGTATATGCATCATGTTGGATGCTTGGACCATGTATCTGTATATGTATCAGGTGGATACTGAGATCATGTATGTTGATATGTATCAGGTGGATAAATTGTGTGGATCATGTATCTATGTATGTATCAGGTGGATACATTGTATGATCAAGTAGATCATGTATGATGATATGTATCAGGTAGATACTTGGTATGCATCAGGTGGATGCATTGTATGATCAGGATGATCATGGATGGTGAGCTTCTCCAGATGACATGCAGCAGGATGTTGTAGTGATGATGATCAGGATGATGTATGGTGAGTATCAAGAAGATACTTTGTGGCCGTGGATCAGGTTGTGCAGATGAGCATGTCTGGGAGATCCTATAGGTCAGAGTTGTGTACCCATAACAGCCTGGGATGCTCTTTCGAGACATTGCTCTGGGAGGACATGTAATTTGTGCCCTGGGAGATCTTCAGGTCGGAGTTGTGTACCCGTAACATCCTGAGATGCTCTTGCAAGGTTTTGTCCTATGGCATGTAATTTGATCCTGGGAGATCTGGACAGGATAGAAAAGGCCTCAGATGCTTTAGCTAGGTTTTTCCATGACCACATGTAATTTTCTCCTGGGAGATCTGGACAGGATAAAAAAGGCCTCAGATGCTTTGGCTAGGTTTTGTGGTGGACCACATGTAATGTGCTCCTGGGAGATCCGACAGGTGGAGTTGTGTGCTCATAACATCCTGGGATGCTTCAGCGAGGTTTTGTGGTGAGATCACATGTAATGTGCTCCTGGGAGATCCGATAGGTAGAGCTGTGTGCTCGTAATAGCCTGGGATGCTTCAGCCAGGTTTTGTGATGGGTCACATGTAATGTGCTCTTGGGAGATCCGACAGGTAGAGTTGTGTGCTCGTAATAGCCTGGGATGCTGCAGCCAGGTTTTGTGACGCATGTAATAAGTCCTAAGGATTCCACAGTATGGCCAGTGATGACGAAGACCTACAGGTGGTGGGCCTACATCCAGTATGAAAAAGGACTGGCTCTGTAGAACTTCCTACGACGAGTATATTCAGAGATTGATTGAGATAGCAACAGCAGTGACGGTGATGATGACTCAATAATGATTATCCAGTGACGCTGATCTAGAGAAGATGACTTGTGCTAGAAGACCAATGTCGAGAAATACCTTCCTAGTTAAGATGGAGTGTTGATATATATGTAACTTCGGAATGTATTTCACATATATGTATATTGTATTCCTATAGAGATGTTATTATTCCTCTATACGGAAGTGTCGTCATTTATATTGTAAGTGTTGTAACTTATACTTGATGGGTTATTAGACCACCTTGTTCGGGTTGGCCCTGTATAAGTCATGTGGTTCAAAGGGTTATTAGACCACCCTAGTGGGGGTCGGCCCAGTTTGCATTATGTTAAGTGGTTAAGTTGAGGCCGACCTAGTTGAGTAAAGGTCAAGTCAAGTTAGTGTATAAATAGAGAATGTGTCTCTCTCATTTTACACATTCTATTCATTCACTCACACTTTGGAGAGTGGCGCACTTGTGGATGAGGAGGCTCTACTGCTAGGAGAAGACTATCTCTTGTATTCTGGTTGTATCATTGCTCTATCTATCTCTGAGGAATTTATTGGGGTTTTTCACCTTTATGGTTTTCCCCAAGTAAAATTTGTGTCTCTTTTGTGCTTGCATTATTGTGTCCATGATTGATATGCTGTAGATATGCTGTACATGTTGTTCTATCAGTTAAGATCCTAGATCAGATTGAAGTAAATTCTGAAAATTTAACAATGGAGTGGCCATGCTTTCTTCTTCTTGCTTTTTCTACTGCAGTCTCTTCTCAAGCTCTTCCACTCTGGCCTTTGAGATTTTCTCACTTGCCACCACAGTGGCTATATCTATCTGCCATTGTTTTTCCTTCACTTCAAGCTTCAATAGCTTGGCCCTATACTCTTTCAAGTCAGTCTTCAACTTCTCCTTCTTTTCCTCCAGTTCTGTTAGCTCAGAGACTGCTACTAATTGGGTAGAGGGGATTTTCAGCCCCCTTTTTAGAGACCGGATGATGTTGTCTTTTTCGTTGAGTAGGTTTTGAATAATGGCTCTTTTATCAAGATGGCCCTTAGTGGCCACTATGTCACCCTGCAAGTTTTTGATCTTTTCCTTATGAGATTTGTTTTCCATTTTTTTTGCTTGAGCTGGATGGAAACCTTACTCTTACTTACCTGTACCTTTGATAGCTCCAAAGTTGTCCTCAACAGTTTAGCATAAATAACATCCCCGGTTTCTTTGTGCAAGTTTATTACATCTGGGACAAGGATTTCATCTAAATTCATTCTTAGCTCTGTGGCCTTGCTCTTGGTGTCCAATGCCAAACTTAGGCTGTTCTGAGCGAGGCTCCTACTAGTCACTAGAGACACTTCTTTGCTTGAAATTTGCCTTAGTTCAGTATATAACTTGGACACTTCTGAGGCTGCCCATGAGTCCACCTTGTATTCATCTATCCACTCATCTCTAGTCTTTCCTAAGGCAGTAGGTTGAGTGGCTGTTGGGTTAAACAAATAATCTTTGATCTCAAATGTTGGTAGCTTATCCACTTGTTTCTTTTTTTCTTTATGAGTCCCCACTGGTACTAGCTGCTACTCATATTCGTCAGTTTTCTTCCTCTTTGGGGCTCTCTCAACTTCCCCTTCTGTGTCCATAGGGACATTGTTAGCTTCCTTGCTGGAGTTTATTAAGTTGATGGCCATAGGCATGGCTACTAGCACTGATAGGACTAGTCTATAAGAGCCAGGCACTGTCGGTGTGTTCCCTTGTATCAGCAGGGAGGAGCTCTCAAGTGTGTCTATTTCCATCTGGCTCCTGCTAGGGCATTCCAATAAATTTGCAGCTTCTACCATGCCTGGAATTTCAAAATGCACAAAATCCTTCTTGTTGCTTTCCTTCCTCCTGTTGGAAATGATGTGCCGGGGATCATAGTTTAAGGCTGCTTCTGTTTTGTAACCCATCTCCTTTATCTCACATTTGATGGTTGTAAGAGCTCCTTTTTTTTTATTAGGAATGGACCTACAGTCCATGGAAACACAATATAAGAGCCCTTTCTATGATCTAGAAAGTGCTTAGCTTCTACCTTCAATTTTTGTCTGATGAATTATAATGCAAACATTATGGGGGTTAGGAAAACTGGTAGCACATAGGGTGCATAAGCAAACCCATAAACTCTGATGATTGTTTGATGAATTCTAATGCAAACAATTTGTGCCATGCTTTGAAAGGAACCAATCTCCAACCCTCTTCTCAGGAGAAAGTTGTAGTAGCTCATGCATTTCAGGCAATACTCTAGGCAGCTTCTTTTGGAAAATGACCTGATAAACCTCAGACATGAGCTCATCATGGAACTTGGTGTAATCAGTGTACATATCCTGAGTAATTAGTACCTCAGGAATTTGCAAGTTTTCCTCATTGAATGCCATGAACATTTTTAGTAAGTAGGAATGAAATCTGAAAATCCTTGTTTCCTGAAAATTCTTTAGCTGGGAGTGTATACTTTCAACCAAAACTTCATCAAACCTGAGGCATGCACATTGGGTAGACCGGCTTGGGTCATCTGATTCCAGGGGGCAGGTGCCTAGGACAAAAAGCAAACTTATTAGAGGTTCTGTGACATACATATCAGAGTCTAGACCTAGGAATTGGCTCATCATGGCGATAACACCTTTGGATTCTTCCGTGAATAGTCTCACTTCCACTGGGAAATCCTACTCTTGTATTTGGAAAGTAGGATTCAGACAGGACCTGTAGAAATTCTGTTTTACTTCAAGAGGGGATTGTCTAAAAAATCGGATTAGGGCTTCCTCGGTATACCCTATAGCTTTCTGGAAAAACTCTTTTGGGACTGACAGGGCTTTTCTAAGGGTTTTGCGTATCGATTTTGCAAAGGATATTGGACTTGGAAGCGTCCATGATTTCCCTCTCGATAGTAGAGTAGTTAGAGCCGCACCATTCAACAAATTCAGGAAAACCATGGGTTTGGTCGATTGTAAACATATGGAAATAGGACTGGTGGACCTGGTGCACGTCTATACCTCGCTCCATAACCAGTTTCAACTTGGTTTTTACAGTTTCCATGGGGTCATTGATCATCATAGTTTAGTAGGCCTCTGCGTCTCTGGCTGTAAACAGTGTTTCTATGGGTTCTCTATCACTCAATTCAGCCATTAAATAGTTTACTATAGAGCAGATAACCTACCTATTTTTTTGAGGTTAGCTTGGGTCCCTGGTTGACCTGTCTGTTTCTTCACAGCTTGCTCTTGTCGCTTTAGGATGCAAAATAGGAATCCAAATCTCTATGTAGGCGATTTTTTTATATTATTTATCCTTTGTTATCACCACTACATCTCCTGTGGCGTGGAAGCTTCCTTGGCCTTCCATTTTCCTGATCCCTGGTGGCCTTGAATCTCACCACATGTCACCTCAAATCCTGGCCGTCAAACGCTATGTCTTTTACCAACTTCACTGATTTGGATTGCGTTGATGTTTCATGCAAGTTAGATCCGTGAACAAAACCTCGGCCATAGATCTTGGCCTCCTCAGATCTGCGTCGTCCAAACGCGCGGGCCTCTACAAAAAGTTTGCGGATCTAAAAGTTTGTTTGCTCTGCGCATGTCATATTGGAGAAGTAGTTCCTGACCATTGATCTGCTCCATTGGCCATTGATCTGCTACCTAAGATGCTTGTGGGCTAAACCTCCTGCCTCCATCTAGAACACCTCACCCTTTTTTCGCAAAGCGTGCTCATGACTATAGATATTCACCACTGCTAATCTAGACCGTTTATTTGTGCAGATATGTAACTGTAGGTAGACCTAAAAAATTTAATTCTCCTTGCAAAGTTTCGGGCTTGGGATCTGGTCAGTTCACCCTTGACGCCCTCAATACCTACCCAGATGATTATATTTTGCTCTGACCACCAAGGCTTTCTCCGTTCTTTTTAGAAATTGAGCCTCCCTATTTTATCTAGGACAATGCTAGAGCTAACACCGACAAGCTAAACTGGAAAGCTAAACATCACTTTAATCACCCAGTGTAATCTCATCCACAGGATCAAGACAAATCGATGGTTAAAACGTAAACATGCCGGAAGGAAAAGAAGGGTTGCGGGGTTTTATTTCATAAGTATATACATTCTTTCCGCAATCCTCAATCCGCAATTGTGGGTTGCAGGTTCTGAAAAGAAAATATATCAAAATTGAAAACCAAGATTCCACAATCGGCTAAGATATAACATATAAAAATTATTTGTCTTGATTTTTGTTTTCCGAATACCCAGTCAATCGGCTAAGTTATAGCATATAAAAAACGTTTGTCCTGACTTCTGTTTTCCAACAAGAAGGATCGGCCGCCCCTTCTTTTCATAGTGAATTGTGAAAACATTTATCCAACAATTCAGCTATATCTATAATGGAATACACAAGAAGGATCGACCGACCCTTTTTATAGTGGCAAATTATTATGAAAAGAATATTTGGAATAAGAAGGGTCAAGCGACCTTTCTTGCGGTGTTGAACTATTATGAAAATAATATTGGGAATACGAAGGTTTGGCCGACATTTCAATTACGAGGCAGTTTTAAAAATAGAACACCTTGGAAGTTTTAACCTATAAAAAATGGTTTGTCCTAACTTCCATTTTCCGACAAGAAGGATCGGCCACCTCTTCTTTTCATAGTTAATTGTGAAAACCTTTATCCAACAATTCGGCTACATCCATAATAGAGAACACAAGAAGGATCAACCAACCCTTCTTGTAGTATCAAACTATTATGAAAATAATATTTGGAATAAGAATGGTTGGAAGACCCTACATTTACAAGGGAATCGTAACAATAGAACACCTTTGGGAAAGAGCATGTTGTTGGTACAACATCCCCCCCCTTAGATTTTTTGAAAAAATATTGGGGCCCCTCCTCTGCTTTTGAAAAGTAAGGAATTTCTTCCCAAGGTTATCCGGAAGTCATTAATCTTTCCTTATCTTTCCCCTGAAAGAATCTCAACTTTCCTTAAAGTTTTTTGAGTCATGTTTTTGCCTAAGTAAAACTCCGAGTTTTGGGCCGCAATGGCGGAAGCCTTTAGCTAATATTTCCACCACAGTGGAAGAGTTAGTCCAAGCTTTCTGAAACTGTGGAAATAAATGGCTAAGTCAAGCCCGCAGTGGGAAAGTTGCCTTAAAGTCTCCGAAAGATTGAAACTTTTAATCAAGCAGTTCTGCGGTGGAATGAATTCACCAAGTCTCTCCGCGATGGTAGAAGCTTCCATCTAACTCTTCCACAAGCATCGGAAGCACATCAACAGGTTTTTTGCGGAAAGACTCATCTATCGTTTCCATTTCGACAAGTGTTGGCACATAAATCGGCAGAACTCATCTAACTCTCCCGTGAAATCGGGCGAACTCACGTAAGTTTGCCGCGGCAGACAGCTCCTCCGCGGAAGCATTCAAACAATTCTCTCACCACAGCGGGAAAAAATTGACATTTCTTTCCATAGGAGTTGGAAGCCTTAACCTAACCTACCCGATTTTGACGGTCGTATTTAGTGAAAATAGGCTTGATGAGACCCGTTCGTACATGCCTTAAAGCCCGTTTTATGACTTTGCAACCACCATATTAATGGTCTGCACGTACCAAGTTGAATATATATTTGGGTGAACCCCGTTAACATTTCATTATTTTTCGTCGACCAGAGTGTTTTCCGTTCCGTTTGAACCGCGAGGCACGTTCATAATCGTAGGCGCAGATTCACAGACCCTTTGACAAACGTCGGCACCACACCATCACTTCTAGGTAAGCACATTCGCAGGCCCTGTTATGAAGTATGCTCTTATTTAAAATGGTATGATCAGTCATTCCCTTCATTCTTTTCTAGCCATGGCATTTTTTCTGGAACAATTGTGCTTATCGTCAACCTGTGGTGTGCTTGACTCAGAATACCATCCCGCCTAGTCATTTCTTCTTAGTCATAGTTAAGTCTAGAGCCATTTTGATTACTCAAAGTCATTCCGGTGAGCATCTCCCTATCATTAACAGCATTTGAGCTTGTTCTTCATAATTTCGGACGACTTATTGCTCACAACTTAAGAGACGTTTGTTAAGTAACCCTAAGCATGGACGGGAAAGGCCTCAAGGCTCTCGCATTTTCAAAATAATTAGAAGAATGATGCACCTACCCATCACCCATTAAACCTTTTTCACCTTTCCTCGCACCTAATCGTAGGCGTTTCCGTAGCAATAGAATTCATGCCTTTCGCGCTTGCACACCGGTCGATGTTTCGTCTCTTAAAGACTAAGGTACCTGGACCAATCCTTGTCCATTTGCCCCTAATCACAATAGCAACCACAAAGCTAACTAAATTAATACTTTCACAAGATTATAAACTAGTATTTGAAGAAACATTTTCTAGGATTTTTGGTTGAAATGACGATGTTATCAAAAGGACACTAGTTTAGGTTGTCAACATCATGTCATACATACTTATTCATGTTTAAATTGCTGAACAGGATTTTCAAAATGGCTAAAGGTGGCAAGAGAAAATTAAAGGCAGTCGACGAAAGCACAAGAGTAGAAACAACATTCCATGATACCAAATGCACTACAGGCGTGCCACCAGAAGTAAAGTGGGGAGATGTTCACCGCATGATAGGAGATCAGGACTTCCCTGAGGCTCTTCTTGAGAAGGAATGTTTATATCAGAACATCCGAAACTCCTGTATATCCAAGGCAGCCACACGTCCAGAACTCTTCCCATGCTCAGAAGTAATTGGATGGGTGTTGCAAGATGCGAACACTGAGACAAGAGTCATAGCAGATAGCACGGGAAAGGACTTTGCTTCATTTCATCCGTCTTATATCTCAATAGCTTACAAATTACCCAAAGCACAACAACGGCTCAATGATGCATGGTTGGAAGGAATCCATATGGATAATCTAGACATGGGAAGAAGGATGTTAATTGCAGGTAAGCAAATCAGGAGAAAAGATAGTGAGGAGTATGAGGTTCAGAATCTGAGGCCTCCCTTCAGACTGATCACTCTCATGTTAAGCAGAATCTTCAGGAGACCCAATGGGACTATGTTTATGCTACAATGGGTCCCTATCATCCACTATGTAGCCTTCAAAGGGACAATTTTCAACTGGGCTGATATCATTTCAGACAGTTTGTCATCAACTATAAAAATGGCAGAAGAAGGGTTAGTGGAGAGAAAGGCAGAGTTTTATATGGCTTCTTACCTGATAGATTGTATCATGGGAAAATGTCCCTTCCTCGAGATGGGATGCATGTGGAAATCAGCTGAGGGCTCAGTGTTCATTGCCTACAAAATCTTCTGGGCCAAAAATTACAAGAGGGATTACAAGCTCATTTGCGAGGAGTTCATCATGCCCCTTTATTAGTTAATATTTAATGAAGAACCCAACTGCCTGTCTGAGAATGCCATGGAAACTTTGGAGAAATATGGTGATTTCTATTTTTATCCAGAAGGAACCTACATAAAGATGTATGGAGGATCCAAAACCCCATATATTCTACCAAGATACGCAACGGATTATATAGTCCACAAGGAGATGGTAAGGTAGGTGTTCATTGATGGAATGGATAATACCCTGTATAAGGCCAAGAAAGCCACTTTTCCACCCTTACCCTTCTATGTCGGGGCCTACAAGTTTTCAGGAATTGCAACCATGAAAGTGTTTGTTGCAGAATTGAGGAGCTTTCATTTTGGAGAAAGGATTTTTCACAAGAATGATCGACAGGGTAAAATTACACAACATTGCAAAGAACTCTCCACTCCCTGTGAGTATGCCAAGTTTTTTGATCCACAAGAGGAAGCATATAGGGGGATCAGCAATATGATTGAGCTACAGATTTTCCAAATGGCCAAAGAAGGGGCCAACTCAAGCTCTAATGTTGTGGGGAAAATATGTTCACAGAGAGAAAAGGATGTCCTAGAAGAACAAAGGCTCCTAGAACAAGCAAACAAAATTGAACAAGATAGAAGCGTGGAAGAAGAGAATTTGAGAATCCAAGTAGCCGAAGTTGAGGCAAGGAGGAAAGAAGAAGAAAGAATTAGATTGGAAAGAATTGCAAAGAAAGAACAACATGATGCATTAAGAAGGGAACAGGAGGAAGAGGCATGAAAGAAAGAGGAGGAACAAAAGAAGTATCAAGAGGATATTGATCCCAAAACCCCAGACCTACAAAATTTAAATATGGGTTCCCCCATAAGAGATTTCCCCATTGTCCCTTTTACACCCTACAAAGGCAGCACAGTTTCTAATTGGGTAAATTTCGCTTACAACAAGAAGAGGAAAACCATTGTTAAAGAGATAGGTTCCAAATTGAAAAGACCTTTTCGACCAGACATCGTCACTACACACAAGACTACGGTCATGCGGAACACAGAAGAGGCTGATAAACTCTTGGGATCCATCTACATAGCCACGGTTACAGCAACTGCAAATAATGTCAACACACTAGGGGATAAATTGAGTGAAGAAAAGGAGAAACCACGTCAGCTGCAGGAAACTTTAGTTAAAGAGCAGAACTATAAAAATTTGATGATCGAGAAGAATGATGCTCTCACATCTCAGAAGGAAGAGTTAAAAGAAATTATCCAACAACTGGAAGCTGATAGAAGAGCTCTCGCAATACAAGTAAGGATGTTAGAGGAAGAAAAGGGAGAGCTTGAAGGAAAAAATCCGAGGCTTGAATCAGAAAAATTTGACAACATTCAAGAGATTGTTGACCTAAAAGAACACATTGAAAAGTTACAAGGAGACAACGAATTGTTAGAACAACAGTTAAAGCTGGAAAGTAGCAAAATGGGAGACATTAGCCCCTTCCATGAGCAAGCCTATGAAATTCTATGAGAGACCTATGGCATACAAGAACTTTTATCAAAGGAGATATACAAGCTAAAAGCAATAATGGCCCAGGTTAAGGAAATCAATGTCGAAGCCACTCGGGTAAGAAAGAAGAACACACGCATTAGGGGAGAGATTAAAAAACACATTGAATGGAGAGAAGGAAGATCAAAATTCCTGACAAATCTTCCCCTTAAGTCTGTTGTTGAGTACATGGCAGATATGCGCACCCTAGATTATTCTAAGGATTGTGGAGTAAAGTTGGCCACTGTGACTTTAGCTACTTATGAGTGGTGCAAAAATTTGTATTCCCAGATACGAGCCACACAGGAAAGTTGTCATATAGCCATGCCTCCAAATTTAGAGGAATTCCCAAAGAAAGGACAACGTTTATCTAAGCTAAATGAAGAACTAAGGGCTGAAAATGAATATGTGCAGAAGCTAGATGTCCTTACTTCAAAAGACTTGCGCTAATTTATCAGCGAAGCAACTATTCATAAGCACCACCTAGAAGAAATTCTCAGGTCTACAATGGCAGAAATAGTTGTTTTAGTAGAAGAACTCGCCAAGAAGAGAGTGTCCCTCAGATTTATGATTCCCTTGGTTGGAATGAATATAGTAAAAGAAACAAATCAGTGGGGAAATTATATTGTAGAAGTGGATAGGACGTTGGCAGCCAGTCAAGTTCCCACATCAGAAAGTGGCCCAGCTGTTGTAGTAGTGATGGAAGAAGCCCCAACAGTCCCAGAAATGCCCAAGTCACCCAATGCGCCAGCTCAAGGATAGCTTGCCTTCATCAACGTGTCCCTTGGGAAAATAGTTTATGCATATATTTGTAATATTAAAAGGACTTGTGTTCCCGTTTTTTGTAAAGTTATTTGAGATATTCCTATTTTTGTAATGTCACCACTACAAGACAAATTAGAAGAATAGAAACGGTTAGGGTATAGGTGGCAACCTTTGGCCCATTTTGTAAAGCTATATAAAGCTGATTAGAGGAAGGTAGAAGGTACTTTTGGCGGGTGAAGGTTTTTTCTATCTTGTAAATGAACTATTTCTGCTACATGAATGGAAAAATCGATTTGTCCTGTGGAAGCTGGCACAACATTTTGCATGGAGTCTTGTTGATTAACTGTTGAACTGTTTCTGCATTTTCATACATTTCCTGTGAGATCTTTCCTGGCTCTTATGAATTAATTCTTTGCTATGAATGGTTTCATATTCTTTGCAAAATTTCTGTGTTAAATGGGTAATTGAATGCTTATATTAATCTGAGCTATCTTGGATAATCTTTATTTCTACTATAAATCCTCCCTTTCAATTTAACAACTACCTGTGGAATGATTGGGTGTGTTTTCCAGTTTATTACTCATTCTTTAAATATTCTCCTTATAAGGATAGGATAGTTTAGATTAAATTAGATTAACATAGATTTGCTTCCCACATGCATTTAATTTAGGTCACGTGCATATCATATTAAAATACCAAATATATAACTGGTGGATCGGGCTGCAACCGGTAAAACAAACAAACATTTAAAACCTACGGTAGCCAGAAACGTTAACCAGACAGATTCCCCACACCAAACAATGAGTGATCTAGTTGGGATCGCTTACTGGGGAGAATCCCTTGCTGATTGATGCAGCGAAATTCGAGGAATCAACAGTTTTTGGCACTAGAAGGAGGGCCACTAGTGCATGGCTAGTAGAAGAGATTCTTTTGTTGGTAAGAATTCCACTGAACCCATCTGAAACAGTCATCCCATAATTTCCAGATCTGGAATCAAGAAATCAAGAAGATCCTAACCCTGAAACAGAACAATCGGAAACAGTGTATGCTGTCCCTTTTGAAGAAGTAAATCAATTCAGGAGACATACTCGCTCATACGTGGGAAGTCTTGGAGGATTAACCAAAGTTCCCTTGTTACCCAGTACCAGAGCTCCTCAAAAAAATCCTCATTGTACAAGGGATTCCGTTCTTGTTCAAAGTCTAGAAGAATTATTAAATTTATCTCTGGAAGAGATCACCGAACCTTTTGACGAAATTAGACCAGAGACCCCTACAGACCCAGAGCAACACGCTCCAAGGGATACTCCTCTTAACTCTCCACCGCACTCGCCACCATGATCTCCCCCGAGATTCATGGTCGTACCTGCATGGAGTGCCAGACGGGCATTAAATGTAGTTGGACCACTCCATGATTTGCCAAAAAACCCAGAAAAGGTTTTTCCTAAGTATGACCCTAACAAAGGAATTTCTGTCAAAGACCACCTTAAAAGTTTTTATCTAGCTCTAAATATTTTAAATGTGGAGCACGAGGACATGGTTTGTCATCTCTTTCCTTATACTTTCGATCCCTTATACTTTCGAGCCCAAAGTATCTTCCTGGTACTTTAGTTTGCAAGCTGGTTCGATAACAAGTTGGCAAGATTTTGAGAAATGGTTTCTTAAAAACTATGGCAATCAGAAAACTGTAGCTACTCTCATGAAAGAATTATTGTCTATGAGAATGGAAAAGAATGAAAAAGTTCAAGAGTTTAACCAAAGATTCACAACGTCGTTAAATAATTTCAGTGATGCAACAAAGCCCACTGAGGAATGCTTAGTAGAATATTATACAACAGCTCTTAAATCCCCTCTTGCAATGTTCGTCAAGAGAACAAAAAAACCAACTCTGACAGAAAATTTTTAAGAAGCCAAGAAGGTAGAATAAGAACATGACAGCATCTTGAAACATGCTTTTGATATAGAGGGTAAACCGGCAGCTGTTAAGAAACCTTTTTTGTTAACCAGAGATAAGGAAGAACCCTCAACAAATTTATAAAATGTCATAAAAATGATGCAGAAACTCTCCGATAAGATTGTGGATCTCGAAAAGGATAAAGCATCGAGTTCTTCGAGACCTCCTTTCAAACCTTTCTATAAATAGAAGGAAGAAAATGGACAGCCAACCCCATCGGTAAATAATTCTGCTGTCCTAAATCTGAATGAATTAGGGATGGATCACTTCTGCACTTTTCACTAAGAACAACATTCAGAAAAAAGCTATCCACAATGGATCAACTCGATGAGGTTAGTAATGAACCAAATGTTAGATGCATAAACGCCCAAGAAAATGAGCCCCCAACAAGAACAAATTCTTGACAGTGAAGAACCAACTCCCAACACTACAATGATCCTTTGGGATTGGACTCCTGCCCAAGAACTGTCTTGTGAAGAGCTCGTAGACGAAGCACAAACAACATCTGTTCACATCACTACCAGGAGTAAAGGCCCATTGATTGAACCAGCAATAGAATCACCTAAGGAAGGATCTAACCAAATACCGAGGCGGCACATAACTGTCATTCCACACCAACCCAAGACAAGCCCAGTGGTTGCTCCTATGGTAACTAAAGAACCAAACTCAGAAAAAACTAAACAGGCACCAACTCCTTTAAACAAAACAGAGAATCAATCAAAGATTTCAAAGGGATGTGACATGAGCTATGATATAATCGAAGATATTAATAAAACAAAAGCAAATGTTTCCATTTTTTATATGTGCATCTAACCACAACAAAGGAAGAAATTAATGGAAGCTTTAGATCTGCAAATAGCTGTCCCAATAGAAAACACTGAGGAGAACCCAGAAATTAATGAAGCAAGTATCGACGAAAAATCAAAATCTCAAACCCTTCCTTTTCTCTTAACTTTTGAGATTTTTAATCACAATGTGCATAATTGTTTGGTAGACTCAGGCGCTAGTTCAAATGTCATGCCATTGTCAATTTGTAAAAGGATAAATGGACAGCCGATCCTATCCTTTCTCAAATCATTCAATTAGATAGGACCGTTGTTAAGGTTATTGGTGAACTAAAGGATGTACTTATTAGGTTGTCATCCGATCCCAGAGTATGTCAATTTATTGATATAATGGTGGTCGATATCCCTGAAGCATATGGTCTAATTTTGAGCAGGGACTAGTCTGCGAAACTCAATGGATATTTTGCAACAAATTGGTCTCATTTGTGGCTGCCCCATCAGAATCGCCAGAATCTGATCAAGATATTAAGGGAACCACACATGAAACAAAATGTTACTCAGTAAGAAGTAAAAAATGAAGCTGTGGCCTTTTCCGCTTGAGTTTTAGGAAATTACTATTGGAAATTGAGCCTGGTAACTACAAAGCAAAAGAAGTTAGCCATATTTCAAACAAACAGCCCGATCTCCTTTAGTTTTCACGGGATGATGATATTGATTGTAATATAGTAGACTTGGTCACTAATTTAGACAAAAATCATACTAACCTAGTTAAAAAAACAATACCTTTTGGACTCTCTATTTTGACGGCTCCAAAACTCAGGAAGGATCTGGAGCCGGTTACATTTTAATCGATCCTGATAGGAATAAATAGTTTTTATCATGTAGGTTAGAGTTTGAATGTCCTAATAATACCGCAGAATACGAAGCTCTCATTCAAGGTTTCAAGAAAGCCATTGGTCTTAATGTTAAGTTTCTGAAAGTCTTTGGTCATTCTGAAATTGTTGTTAGGCAAATAAGAAATACCATCCATTGTCTTTCACCGCATTTAAAGGGTTATCAAGCAAAAATTTGGAATTTGATTTCATGTTTTGATGCTTTTAATATCAATTATGTCCCAAGATTGCAAAACGCCACAACTGATCTGTTAGCTACCTTCGCTTCTAGATTAGTACCCACTAATAATAAATGTTCTATTAAATTAATTTTCAGGCCTTCTTTTCTAGACAACATCACAAATTTCAGAGTATTTGATGACGATGATCATATCATTAGTTTCTTAACCAATGAAGATGCTTTTTAGGAGGCCATCATAAAGGAAGAAGAACATGACTCAAATCTACAAAATAAAAACACAGTGAAAGGCAACTTCATGCCCAAAGGAGTGAGAATGCTAGAAACCCTCTTCGATTTGCAAAACAAATTTAGGAGACCTGTGAATGCCAAAACCGACAGCTCGGCCCTGCAATACGAATTAATAAACTTGGGAATAGAAGCTGAACCAAAGTATTTCAATCTGGGAAAATGTTGTACGCCGGAAGAGAGAAGTAGATTCATTAAACTTTTCCAGCAATATAAAGATGTGTTCGCTTGGACCTACGATGATCTGAAGACATATGACACCCATATCATTCAACACATAATACCTATGAACGAAGGTGTCAAACCTTTTTAGCAACAGCTAAGGAGGATGCATCCGACACTTGAGCCTCTAATACAGAAGGAATTCAAAAAATTGTTGGGTGCCACGATTATTTTTAAAGTACGACATTCTGAATGGGTGGATAATCTAGTCCCCGTGCGGAAGAAATCAGGAGAAATCAGGCTGTGTGTAGATTTTCAGAACTTGAACAGAGCTTCCAATAAAGACAACTATCCGGTGCCCCCGATGGAACAAATATTGCAGATGGTATCAGGATCAGAACTCTTTTCCCTACTAGATGGTTTTTCTAGTTATAACCAAGTGCTAGTAGCAGAGGAAGACTGACTCAAAACCACTTTTCACACAAAGTGGGGAACTTTCGCATACCGGAGAATGCCTTTTGGCTTGATGAATGCAGGAGCTACTTTTCAGTGAGCCATGGACATTTCTTTCCGAGGACTGGGCAGTCAATGTGTAGTAGTATACTTGGATGATGTGACGGTCTTTTCAAAGAAGTGATAAGACCATGTTTCTCACCTAAAGCAAATCTTTGATCGCTGTAGGAAGTACGACATCTCTCTAAATCCTAAGAAAAGCATTTTTTATGTTCTCGAGGGAAAGCTTCTCAGTCATATCATTTCCAAGGAAGGAATCTCAATATATCAAGAAAGGATTCAGGTTATCAATAAGATTCCCATGCCCCATAGCAAGAAGTCTATGCAATCATTCATGGGAAACATACATTTTGTCCAAAGGTTTTTGCCGGACTTCACCCAGATCGTTAGACCTTTGCAACAAATGGTTAAGCAGAATGTACAATTTAATTGGACAGATTTGGAGAAGGTTGCATTCAAAGAAATTAAAACTGCTATAGCCAAGGCACCCTCTTTAAGAAGTCCATATTTTGATAAAGATTTTATAATGTACATATTCGCTTCTGATGACTCTCTTGCAGCTGTGCTTACTCAGAAGACGGAATCAGGAGATGAATACCCAATTTCTTTTATGAGTACTGGCCTGCAAGGCACTGAACTAAACTATCCCATGGTGGATAAACAAGCATACACATTTTTCAAAGCAGTAAAGCAATTCAGGCCATATATTCTGAAAAATAAGACTAAAGTCATAATCCCTCATCTCGTTGTCAGGTCTTTTTTCGTCCAAAAGGAATTGGGAGAAAGGAGAGGGAATTGGGTCACTACTCTCGAGGAATACAACTTGGAATTCAAGCCAGCTAGCATCATTAAAGGTCAAGGCCTATCCAAGCTACTCACTCAAATCCAAACTGACGAAGAACTAGATTGGAGGAATGAAGCCGAGCTGAATGTGATAGAAGTATGTCCAATTTTTATGGCCCCAGAGTCTTGGTACATAGACCTAGTACATTACTTACAGTCAGGTTACTTACCAGAACATTGGATTTCGAAGCAAAGGAGAGCCCTCCATCTTAAATCAACGGCTTATCAGATCATTAAAGGAGTACTCTTTAGGAAGAATTATGATGGCATTTATCTCAGGTATTTAGAAAAGGAAGATGCTATTAACGTGATCAAAGAACTACACGGCGGACCTTCTAGAGAACATTATTCTGGCGACACTACAGCCCACAAAATCCTAAGGGCAGGTTATTATTGGCCTACTCTTTTCAGGAATGCCCATGTTTATGTCATAAATTGTGATGTATGCCAAAGAAGCACTGGAAAGCTGCCTAAAGCAGTAGGTCCCTTGCAACCAGTTATCATCACTGAACCTTTTGAGCAATGGGGTATAGATATAATTGGAGAAATAAATCCTAACTCCTCGCTACAACATCATTACATTCTGACCACTACAGATTATTTTACAAGATGGGCAGAAGCTATTCCCCTACAGAAAGCTAATGAGGATATAGTCATCAACTTTTTCGAAGAGAACATCATAACCAGGTTTAGGGTTCCAATTTCCCTAGTTTTTGATAATGCACCTTATTTTTCATCAATAAAGATTAATGAATTCACATTTGAAAGGGGGATCAAATTACATTATTCAGCCAATTACTACCCTCGAGGAAATGGTTTAGCTAAGTCAACCAATAAAAATCTCATCCGAATCCTAAAAAAGACCGTGATCGAAAATCAAAGGAGCTGGCACACAGCCCTCCCTCACGCCCTATGGGCAGACAGGGTAACACCCAAAAATGACTTAGGAGCTTCTCCTTTCAACCTGGTCTATGGAAAAGAGGCCATTCTCCCTCTGAACTTATTTCTCCCATTCTTGAAATTGGGCCAATCCACCCACTGTTCTAGCAGTCAAGCCCTACCGCCCAAGATTGATACCCTGCTGAAACTAGAAGAGTCACGGGAAAAATCCAAGGAATAGTTTCATAATCACCAAGACATAGTCAAACGATGGTTTGATAAAAGAAAATCTAGGAAAAGAACTTTCGAAGTAGGAGACTTGGTCCTCAAATGGGACCACCAACACGACGGTAAAGGAATGCACACAAAGTTCCAACACTTATGGCTTGGCCCTTATCAAATTTATGAAAAAATTGGTCCATTAACCTATAAAGTGAAGGACTTACAAGGAGAGGAACTGAATCTCCCTCTCAATGGCCTCGCCCTAAAACAATACTTTGCATGATTTATGAAAGGCTCTTGTACATAAATAAAACTCTGCTTCTTTGTTTTTATTTGACTTTTCTTTCCTTTTATTTTGGTTACCTGTGGTTTGCTAGTCAGTTTGACCCATTTTCTCTTATTTTGCTTCATTTGCCTTTTTCAATTAAGTTTTTAGGTTCGTTACTTGAAATAAAGCCAAACTCCAATTATGGTGCAGCTGAATGAAGAAGACTCCAGAGAACTCAAAAGGATGGTCATAAGGAGCCCATCAATAAAGATATGCACATTTGTAACTTTTTCTTCAATGATCGGTCTCCTAGAATGCAGTGATCTTCTTTCTTGTTGGTCAAAATAACCCCTGTCAAATAGCTAAGATCCTATATTTCCTTTTAACTATCTTAGGGCCCATTCACTTTAACATCAGCGGTTGTCTCAAGAAGTTAAGTATGGTAGGACCCATGGAAAGGAAACATGTCTCACAGATACATGGTATTTAAATGATCCCATGCTACAAATAAAGCCTAAAGGCATATCTCAAAGAGTCTGGTTTCCAGAAATTCTCGCCTCAATTAAAGCATGGTCGAGAAATAAATGTAAGCTCAAGAAAGTTAAAGCGAGCTATCTAATAAATCAGCCCAGCAAAGGTTCTTCTCCATCCATGAATCATGAAATCAAATCTTCTGTTCACACAAAAGGACATTTTGGATTAAAGAACTTATATCAAGATCTTAAAGCAGGAGAAACTTATTTCTGGAAGGCTCAAAACAGCTAAAAGTCGGAACTTAAAGAAACATCTAAAAGGATGTAAAAGCATGGGAATGAGGAACACACGAATGTCCCTGTGAGATTTTGTCACAATCCTATGGAGTCCTACACTATCTAACTTCTGAAACATTGTTTTCTTCTAAAAATTCCCACAATTCGGCCCTTAGAGAGTTTTAAAGAAAACTGAATCAATGCTACATTTCCCTTTTATCACCACCACGATAAGAGTAATCAATGCATTCTTCGAAACTGAACTGTAGAGACATCTGGTTGCGGGTGTAATCGGCACTTTGAAATTTTCCTGGCATCCAGATGAGTTTGTTTCAGAGATCTATGTTCGCCAGTGAATTGCCATTTGTTGTTGGTATAACATCCCCCCCTTAGATTTTTTGAAAAAATATTGGGGCCCCTCCTCTGCTTTTGAAAAGTAAGGAATTTCTTCCCAAGGTTATCCGGAAGTCATTAATCTTTCCTTAGCTTTCCCCTAAAAGAATCTCGACTTGCCTTAAAGTTTTCTGAGTCGTCTTTTTGCCTAAGTAAAACTTAGAGTTTCGGGCCGCAATGGAAAAATCCTTGAGCTAATGTTGCCGCCATGGCGAAAGAGTTAGTCCAAGCTTTCTGAAACCGCAGAAATAAATGGCTAAGTCAATCCCGCAGCTGGAAAGTTGCCTTAAAGTCTCCGAAAGAGAGAAACTTTTAATCAAGTGGTTCCGCGGCAGAATGAATTCATCAAGTCTCTCTGCAACGGCAGAAGATTCCATCTAACTCTTCCGCAAGCATCAGAAGCACATCAACAAGTTTTTCATGGAAAGACTCATCTATCATTTCCATTCCGACAAGTGTTGGCATATAAATCAGAAGAACTCGACTAACTCTCTCGTGAAAGCGGGCGAACTCACGTAAGTTTGCCGTGGCAGATGGCTCCTCCGTGGAAGCATTCAAACAATACTCTCGCCATGGCGGGAAAAAAATGATGTTTCTTTCCACAGGAGTCGGAAGCCTTAATGTAACCTTCCTGATTTTGATGGTCGTATTTAGTGAAAATAGGCTTGATGAGACCCGTCCCTTGCTCAGAAGTAAGTGGATGGGTGTTGCAACATGCGAACACCGACACAAGAGTTATAGCCGATAGCACGGGAAAGGCCTTTGCTTCGTTTCATCTATCTTATATCTGAATGGCTTACAAATTACCCAAAGCATAGCAGCAGCTAGATGATACATGGTTGGAAGGAATCCATATGGATAATCTAGATATGGGAAGAAGGATGTTAATTGCACATAAGAAAATCAAGAGAAAAGATAGTGAGGAGTATGAGGTTTAGAATCGGAGGCCTCCCTTCAGACTGATTGCTCTCATGTTAAGAAGAATCTTCAGGAGACCTGATGGGACTATGTTTATGCTACAATGGGTCCCTATCATCCACTATGTAGCCTTCAAAGGGACAATCTTCAATTGCGCTGATATCATTTCAGACAGTCTGTCATCAACTATAAAAATGGCACAAGAAGGGTTAGTGGAGAGAAAGGCAGAGTTTTATATGGCTTCTTACCTGATAGATTGTATTGTGGCAAAATGTCCCCTTCCCCAAGCTAGGATGCATGTGGAACTCGGCTGAGGGATCGGTGTTCATTGCCTACAAAATATTCTGGGCCCAAAATTACAAGAGGGATTACAAGCTCATTTGTGAGGAGTTCATCATGCCCCTTTATCAATTAATATTTAATGAAGAACCCAACTGCTTGTCTAAGAATGCCATGGAAGCTTTGGAGAAATATGGTGATTTCTATTTTTCTCCAAAAGGCACGTACGTAAGGATGTACGGAGGATCCAAAACCCCGTATATTCTACCAAGATACGCTATGGATTATATAGTCCACAAGGAGATGGTAAGGAAGGTGTTCATTGATGGAATGGGTACTACCGTGTATAAGGCCAAGAAAGCCACTTTTCCACCCTTACCCTTCTATGTCAGGGCCTACAAGTTTTCAGGAATTGCAACCGTGAAATATTTTTTTGCAGAATTGAGGAGCTTTCATTTTGGAGAAAGGATTTTTTACAGGAATGATCGACAGGGTAAAATTGCACAACATTGCAAAGAACTCTCCACTCCCTGTGAGTATGCCAAATTTTTTGATCCACGAGAGGAAGCATATAGGGGGATCAGCAATATGACTGAGCTACAGATTTTCCAAATGGGCAAAGAAGGGCCTAGCTCAAGCTCTAATGTTGTGGGGAAAAGAGGTTCACAAAGAGAAAAGGATGCAGTAGAAGAACAAAGGCTCCTAGAACAAGCAAACAAAATTAAAGAAGATAGACACGTGGAAGAAGAGAATTTGAGAATCCAAGCACCCGAAGTTGAGGCAAGGAGGCAAGTAGAAGAAAGAATTAGATTGGAAAGAATTGTGAAGCAAGAACAACATGGTACATTAAGAAGGGAACAGGAGGAAGAGGCACAAAAGAAAGAGGAGGAATAAAAGAAGTCTCAAGAGGATATTGATCCCAAAATCCCAGACCTACAAAATTTAGATATGGGTTCCCCCATAAGAGATTTCCCCATTGTCCCTTTTACACCCTACAAAGGCAATACAGTTTCCAATTGGGTAAATTTCGCTTACAACAAGAAGAGGAAAACCATTGTCAAAGAGACAGGTTCCAAATTGAAAAGACCTTTTCGTCCAGACATTGTCACTACACACGAGACTACGGTCATGCAGAACACAGAAGAGGCTGCTAAACTCCTGGCATCCATCTCCGTAGCTACGATTATAGCAACTGCAGATAATCTCAACACACTAGGGGATAAATTGAGTGAAGAAAAGGAGAAAGCATGTCAGCTGCAGGAAATTTTAGTTAAAGAGCAGAACTATACAAATTTGATGATCGAGAAGAATGATGCTCTCACATCTCAGAAGGAAGAGTTAAAATAAATTCTCCAAGAACTGGAATCTGGCCGAAGAGCTCTCGCAATACAAGTAAGGATGTTAGAGGAAGAAAAGGGAGAGCTTGAAGGAAAAAATATGAGGCTTGAATCAGAAAAAATTGACAACATTCAAGAGATTGTTGACCTGAAAGAACACATTGAACAGTTACAAGGAGACAATGAATTGTTAGAACAACAATTAAAGCTGGCAAGTAGCAAAATGGGAGACATTAGCCCCTTCCACGAGCAAGCTTGTGAAATTCTAAGAGAGACCTATGGCATACAAGAACTTCTATCAGAGGAGATATACAAGCTAAAAGCAATAATGGCCTAGGTTAAGGAAATCAATGTCGAAGCCACTCGGGTAAGAAAGAAGCACACACGCATCAGGGGAGAGATTAAAAAACACATTGAATGGAGAGAAGGAAGATCAGAATTCCCGGCAAAATCTCCCCCTTAAGTCTGTTGTTGAGTACAGGGCAGATATACACACCCTAGATTATTCTAAGGATTGCAGAGTAAAGTTGGCCACTGTGACTTTAGATACTTATGAGCGGTGCAAGAATTTGTATTCCTAGATACGAGCCACACAGGAAAGCTTTCATATAGCCATGCCTCCAAATTTAGAGGAATTCACAAAGAAAGCACAACGTTTATCTAAGCTAAATGAAGAACTCAAGGCTGAAAATGAATATGTGCAGAAGCTAGATGTCCTGACTTTAGAAGACCTGCGCCAATTTATCAGTGAAGTAGCTATTCATAAGCACTTCCTAGAAGAATGTCTCAGGGCTACAATGGCAGAAATAGTTGTTTTAGCAGAAGAACTCGCCAAGCAGAGAGTGTCCCTCAGATTTATGATTCCCCTGGTTGGAATCAATATAGTAAAAGAAACAAATCAGTGGGGAAATTATATTGCAGAAGTGGATAGGACGTTGGCAGCCAGTCAAGTTCCCACATCATAAAGTGGCCCAGTTGTTGCAGTAGTGATGGAAGAAGCCCCAGTAGTCCCAGAAATGCCTAAGTGACCCAACGCGCCAGCTCAGGGATAGCTTGCCTTCATCAACATGTCTCTTGGGAAAATAGTTTATGCATATATTTGTAATATTAAAAGACTTGTGCTCCTGTTTTTTGTAGAGTTATTTGAGATATTCCTATTTTCGTAATGTCACCACTACAAGACAAATTAGAAGAATAGGAACGGTTAGGGTATAGGTGGCAACTTTTTTCCCATTTTATAGAGCTATATAAAGCTAATTAGAGGAAGGTAGAAGGGACTTTTGGCAGGTGAAGGTTTTTTCTGTCTTGTAAATGAACTATTTCTGCTACATGAATGGAAAAATCGATTTGGCATGTGGAAGCTGGCACAACATTTTGCTTGGAGTCTTGTTGATTAACTACTGAACTATTTCTGCATTTTCATACATTTCCTGTGAGATCTTTCCTGGCTCTTATGAATTAATTCTTTGTTGTGAATGGTTTCATATTCTTTGCAAAATTTCTATGTTAAATGGGTAATTGAATGCTTATATTAATCTGAGCTATCTTGGATAATATTTATTTCTGCTGTAAATGCTCCCTTTCAATTTAATAGCTACCTGTGGAATGATTGGGTGTGTTTTCCAGTTTATTACCGATTCTTTAAATCTGCTCCTTATAAGGATAGGATAGTTTAGATTAAATTAGATTAACATAGATTTGCTTCCCACATGCATTTAATTTAGGTCATGTGCATATCACATTAAAATACAAAATATATAACTGGTGGATCGGGCCGCAACCGGTAAAACAAAAAAAAATTTAAAACCTACGGTAGTCGAAAATGTTAACTAGACGGATTCCCCACACCAAATGGTGAGTGATCTAGTTGGGATCGCTTACTGGGGAGAATCCCTTGCTGATTGATGCAGCGACATTCGAGGCATCAACAGAGCAGTCCCTCTTTCTCTGAGAATACTTCCACTTGCCAGCATAGTCTTTGAATCAAAATGTCTATAAATTTTGTTTTTTAAATGTTGATATCTAATATCCCAGAGTGTTACACAGAATGATCATATTGTGACACGTGGCATATTTGATTTGGCACATTCAGTATTAGAAATAAAGTTGGATTGCATAGAATGTTTGCTCGTATAGAACATTTTTTCCTATGAGCACCGCTAAATTTGGCAGTTTCAATATAGCGGATCATATTTTAGTATTTAGGTAGTTACTCTGAGGATAATTACTTGATTTTAGGTGCAGCGGATAAACCACTTCTAAAGGCCAATTATTCTTAAGCACAATTACAACACTTAAGGACAGTTAGTGCACAAATTACGACACTTATCACAAATCCAATTTTGTAACAAATAACCATCCATTATCAATCCCAATGGCTATAAGTTGTAACAAAATGAGAAAATACAACTTTTTGTTGACCAAGTGGAAATTGAGAAACACAACAATTGTGTTGCTTAAAACTGCCACATAGAGAAAAAAATTTAGAAACCAATTTTGTCTACTATCAACCCTTGAGAACATCCACCACTCTGAACACTATTCCCCATATGTTCTCTTTGTTCCTTGACTGCTGCAAGGCCCTTCTTGTTTATTCTAATTTTTTCCACTACAAGGCCCTTCTTGGTGACCATGCCCATATGATGCTATTTACATCGATCTTCGTGTTTTCTTCTGCACCAAAAACCTATCGTTGTTGTCTATCTAAGCATTTTTTAAGTATATATATTCCCTGTCCAAAAATGGTCTGGTTTAAATTTTTCCCTTCAGCAGATAAAGTAATTACCTGTCCATAGTAAATTTTTTATTAATATATATTTTAAAATTGATTAAAATTTCACATTTACATAGAAAATAAAAGTTTTAACTATATAGAAAATGCTCATGGCTGAAAATATTTTCAATGTGTACGTTTATTTCCAGGTATGATGTGCATAGAAAGGTCCAATGGTTACGTGTCAAGTTAACAATTTGGAGTTTTCTATTTTAATGCCAAGTTGTTTATGTTAACTTATCAAACAAATTAATGATCATGGAAAAAAAAATTAAAAGAAATTAGAAAGGTTAGCTGTAAAATGTAAATCCAAATTCTGCTAAGAGTGACCCACAAAAATTAATGACAGTTTAGAGAATAAAGTGCCCATCAAAAATAAGTTTTGGAAAAAAATGTGACAGTTTAACATGATGGTTCTAATATGACAGTACTAGCATCTGACTCCTGATAAATATCACCAATTGCCTTACCCAAAGTGCTCTTTTTTATCTGATGGCATTTATACCATGCAATTTGATAGACGTCTATTGTGTCTAATCTCATTGTAAACAAGCTTCTTTTTCTATCATCTCCTTCTTTTTCCACGGGAGAATTTGATCCCATAGAATTTATAACATTCAACTATCGAATTTCTTAGTGCATTCAACTATTGATCGAAGTAGAATTTTTTATATACAAAATTTTGAGCAACAATGTTTGGTGCCAATGTTTGAAAGGTGTGCACCCTAATTTATTGCAGGCCTGTACGGTAACGATCATAAACTTCATTCGAAAATTTTAGAAGAAGTTGGTATATCCACTGCTCACCCCTGTACAACATGCCATACAAGAAAACACCACTTCATCAACCAGAGTACCAAAGGAGATGTCACCCAAAATTGTTCCCCCAACAAAATCAGTCTCACTCACATTTGTTACAAAACCTATGGAAATGCAATCCTTTTTTTATGAACACTTGTGTAACAACTTAACTTTTCTCATAATAAAAGAAGATTTATTCTCAATTGTTGTGATATGTGCTACACTTGTCGAAGTAGAAGATGGTATATCATTCACCTCATTCTCAGTTGTTATGATATCTCATTTACGGAATTGTATGGCCTTGTTCGATTACCTTTAACATGTGTATATTCACAATGGGGAGTACATGGAAGGACCATCTGTAAAGGAAATTCTTCAAAAACATTCCAAATGTATAACATCCAAAACGAACATTATCAAGGTCAAGCAAAGTGTTTGCAAGCCATATTATAATAGAGCCTTCAAATACACCACAATCCTCGCAATTGCGGAAGACTTTATGAACTAAAATACCAAACTCACCAGCATCTAGTACTTTGAATTGTACAATGTCTCCCTTAAAAAAAGTTGACACTAATCCCCGAGCAACATACTTTGGATTTAAAGAACATTGATGTATCAAATTAACTAGTAGATTCAGATTGATTATTGTTGAGAGCACTTGGAATAGAAAGCAATGTTTCTGTATTAAAATCGATGATTCTTTTAATCGGCAATAAAACAAAAGATCCACTGATCACCCCTGGACAACATGCCATACAAGAAAACACCACTTCATCGACCAAAATACCAAAGGATAAGTCACCCAAAAATGTTCCCCCAACAAAATCAGTCTCACTCACATTTGTTACAAAACCTATGGAAATGCAATCCTTTCTTTTTGAACACTTATGTAACAACTTAACTTTTCTCATAATAAAAGAAGTTTTATTCTCAGTTGTTGTGATATGTGCTACACACATCGAAGTAGAAGCTGGTATATCATTCACCTCATTCTCAATTGTTATGATATGTGCTACACTCGTCGAAGAAGAAGCTGGTATATCATTCACCTTGTTCTCGCGAAGAGCGGACCCAATTTGGTTAACGATATAAGATACAGGCCATTGAATATAACCACCAAAAGCCTCTGACAATGTATCTACACCTTCTGATCGATAGGGAAATGGAAGACTTGCATTCAAAGACTTGGTAACATTTGCAATGATACATCCTTCATTAATGTTGATATTATGCAAAAAATTTCTTTCTGGAAACGAGATTCCTTCAGCAACTTTCAATCCATTCAAAAGTAGGTCCACACATTGTTGAGTACCAAAATCCATTTCATAAACAATATCTTAAATATAAAATAACAACACACATTGTTCAGAACCAAAATCCAGTTCAGAAGCGTTTTATGAAATATAAAATAATGGGAGCAAATTAACAATCATATTTATTTTAAACAAAGATATAACATAGATTATAACATATAAAAAATGGTTGTCCGGACTTCCAATTTTCCGAATGGTAGTTTCAGCCGCCCCTTCTTATAGAAGAAGTGAACATAAGAAGGATCGAACGACCCTTCTTGCAGTCTAGAAATATTACGAAAAGAATTCTGGGTAGAAGAAGCGTCTCCCGCCCATTCATTTATGATCACAACCTATGAATGCTAGGCTGTCAATACATGTATTTCCAAAATTGTGAACAAGGGAAGAATACTGAGCACAACAAGGGTCGGCTGACACTTCATTTACGAAATAAATTTAAATATATTTAGTCTACGAAGGCTATGTCGAGAATTCTCGGCTTCCAACTTCCATTGTAAATAGTAGGGACTTGGACATCATCTAAGTTCTAACATATAAAAATGTTTGTCCCGACTTCCATTTTCCGAAGAGAAGGATCAGCCGCCCCTTTGTATAGGAGATAATTCTGAACAACTATATCCAGCAACTCACCTATATCCAGAATGGCAAAAGAAAGAAGGATCGATCGACCCTTCTTGCATTCTAGAACTATTATGAATACAATACTGGGTAGAAGAAGGGTTGGCCGCGCATTCATTTATGAGCGAATTGTAAAATTATTCAACCTACGAAGGCTAGTACGTCAATTCATCTATATCTAAAATGGTTAACACCAGAATAATACTGATCACGGCTAAGTTATAACATATAAAATTGTTTTCCCTGACTTCTATTTTTCGAGAAGAAGGATCAGACGCCCCTTCGTTTAGTAGATAATTGTCAAAACCTTTATCTAGAAATTGAAAGATATCCAGAATGGTGAAGACAAAGAAGGATCGACTGACCTTCTTGTAGTCTCAAGCTATAACAAAAAGAATATTGGGAAGAAGAAGGATCGTCCACCTCGTCTTTTACAAGGGGATTCTAAAAATAGAACTTGGAGAAAGAGCGGCCGATCTTTCTCTTTGGATATTTACACTCTCCAACAAAATGTGCAAAGCAATGTTCCTATGAAATATGTGTATAGAGTGCTGATATCTACTTTAGCCACTCCAAAAACTCATCCCTGGAGGAAGGAGCGGACGCTCTTTCTCCTCAGCATCTACTTCCAACACGCCGAAATGGAACAACCTTACGATAGAGCGACCTCGCTTTCATTGACAAAATTTTGACTTGATGACAAACTCTTTGTATCAAAATGTCTGTAAATTTTTTCATTCAAATGTCGAAATCTAGTCTCCAGGGTGACACGTGGAACGTTCAGATTGTGCCACGTGGCTTCGATTATTACAGAATTGATCTCTGCTACACTCGGTGAAGTAGAAGCTGCTATATCATTCACCTTAGTCTCGGCCCAAAATTATGAAAGAATGCTTGTCTTGTTATTAAATCGTAGTCAAAATCTTTCCAAATAATGGCAACACTATCTGCATTGTTGTCACTATTAAATTCATTTTCCAACACGATCTCTTGCCTAAATTTTAAGAACATTTTTATCAGCTTTATCTGTAAAACTAAAGGCCTTGGTATCATATGCAAGACTCACATGTGTTCTCATTGCATCCAACAATTTGAGTCATACACCGCGTCCAACTATGCAATACATGGGACTTTTCTAGCCAAGATACTGTATTAGCAAACAATCAATACCTTAATATTGTTTAAAGCTAGTATTTGATTGCTTAATTTTATTCAATTAAATTAAATACTTAAATTATATATATTTATATTAAAAGAAATGTAATCAATATTATATAAATTAAGACATAAATTATCAATTTCAAATAAAGTATTAATGTGTACATATATCAGTATACTATAGTGAATATTAACTGCAAAATGATTATAAAAAGAAAAAACATGTTTCAATTTTCCGAGTTCATTTCTCGTTATCTTTTCCAACAAACCTAGCCAAATGCTAGAGGATTTGCAGAAAACAATATGGAATATATGAAAATAATATGCTACATCACCAGAGAAAAAACGTATGCAAGTTGGCAGGAATCGACATTAACTTGTTAATTCCATTAATTTAGCCCAGTAATGAGTAACACACGATTTTGCAAATATAACGTTGTGAATTCATATTAATGGACTGTAAGAAGATAACTACCTGGAATTGAATGGTGGAAGGAAATCTAAAGAATCTAAAACGCTCAGCGACTTTAAATTACTATAAACTTCAAACTGTCATTACATTGATTTTTGACAACCATGGAAGATATGGATTTTTAGCCCGGAGGTTGAAGAAGCATGCTCTATTACAGATTTAGATTTATGGTTTGAATAATATAAATACATGCCAATTGAAAAACTAGCAGTCGATTCTTCAAACCAATCTTACTGCTCTACCCGCCCAACACTCTTCTCGGTTGCACCTCAGCAAAATCAAACCTCGATCCTCAGAGAAAACAGAGCTCCAAACTATCAAACACAGAAAGTTTGAACTTTAAGTTTCAATGTAGGAAGTGGGCGGGATAAGTTTCAATGTAGGCAGTTGGAGGGAAGAGCAGTGGGGGCAGGAAGAGCAGTGTGGCGGGATATCAATGCAAAAAAGTTCGTGACATTTATCATCACAGTGTGGAGGAATATCATTCTTACGTCATGACACATAAACACAATCCATCATAAATGGGTGCCTCATAAACGTGATGAGATTATTCACACAAGTGATACAATCCATCATTTACCATTATCGCTATAGAAACCATTTTAAATGGCGGAAAAGATAAACTCCATTCCAATGTACAAACCATTTTAAATGTTTGAAAAGATCACCTCCTTGCGAACGTACAAACCATTTTAAATAGCTGAAAAGATCACCTCCATGCCAACGTACAAACCATTTTAAATGAAGTAAAAGATCACCTCCATGCCAACGTACAAACCATTTTAAATGAAGGAAAAGATCAATCAGGCGGCGAAAGATCAAGGGTCCCACTTCTGTTCCGCATCCCCAACATGGACGCTAGGATGAGGGGATGGGTGGTTTCCAAATATGAAACCGCTCTCCACGTGGCAGCACCACATGATTTCGCAAGTTAGAAGGGCGGTAAGGAAAACCACCGTCCTCCATTTGCGAAACCACCTTCGCCCATCCTTCACGGTCACTGGCATGTGTGGATATGATGTGGCCGGTCCACATCACACCTTCTTCCCACACAACTCCTCCACGTCGGGGATTCTGCCAATGTGTCTCCTCCACGCCAGACTTCCTACCCACGTGGCTTCTCCACATCAACCTGCACATGCACAGTGGAAAACACCTTTCAATAACATAATCACAACGTAATTAAAAACCTTTCAATTACACAATCACAACATGCAAGAATGAAATAAAAACGCATCAAAATCAAACGCATAAGATTACTTATCTTTATCCAACGCAGATCCAAGCAACTAGATTTGTAAGAGCGCTTTTCTACTTACTAGCATCAATATAAATGTGTGGTTGTTTATCAGTTGCAGAAAGTTATAGATAAAATGAGTTAATTTAACGAAGAAATTCATTTAATACATAATAACACATGAATCTTATATTAATAGAGATCCAACCTACATATCGATGTATTCATTAAATTGGCAACATAAAACATAGTTCAAAGAAATTTGACAAATTAATATCCAAAAAAGATGGCCAAGAGAAACCAACTGAATTTCATTAATTATGCAAAAAATTACAATGAATCAATACATAAACATTAGAATAAATTTACCTAAATTATACATAATCGAAATTGAATCGACATCCCCACAACTTGCCCTGATATTCTTCTTCCCGTGTCCTCGTGGTGCCATCCTCCTCCCAAAACATAGGAAGTACCTTCTTGAATAATGGATCAAACATTTCCTTGAAGAGTTTTACTTGATGTGCTAAAATGTCTATCATTGCCTGAATTGTGTTTATCTGGTGATACTTATTCACCACCTTCTTTGCCCAAATAATACTAGACACTCTATCCTAAGTTTATGCTAGTTGTTTTCACCTCATCCTCTGTCAGCCCATTCAGAAATTCTATGGCCTTTTTTGTATAGTCCATGGGCTTCTTGTTGAACTTTTCCTTGACTGTTGTTAGGCTTTGCCTATCTAACTTTATTACACCCTCTTTGTCCATAATGAAATCGATATATGGCCTCAATTTATCTGCCTCCACAATAATGTCATCCCAAATGACTTGCTTTGCTTCGTGCAGGGAGGTCTCACTTCACCACCTTCTTTTCCCAAATAATACTAGACACTCTATCCTAAGTTTATGCTAGTTGTTTTCACCTCATCCTCTGTCATCCCATTCAGAAATTCTATGGCCTTTTTTGCACAGTCCATGGGCTTCTTATTGAACTTTTCCTTGACTGTTGTTAGGCTTTGCCTAGCTAACTTTATTAAACCCTCTTTGTCCAGAATGAAATCAAGATATGGCCTCAATTTCTCTGCCTCCACAATAATGTCATCCCAAATGACTTGCTTTGCTTCCTACAGGGAGGTCTTCCTACAGTGAGGTCTCACTTGTAACCTGCTTTATTAATTCATCATATTTCACCTGTAGCCCTCCTAGAGAGGTCGGCCTAGGCAGAGTAAAAGGCAAGTGGAAGACAAGTATAAATAAGTGGAGGAGGTAGGGTTATTAGACTCTCTATTTATTCATTCATTCACTCACTCATTCTCTCAAGTGAGTAGTGCGCACAAGTGGAGGAGGAGAAATACAAGGCAAGGTTTGTGGCTTGTGGCTTCTCCCAAAAAGAAGGATAGATTATGAAGCAACTTTTGCACCCGTAGCCAGATACACTTCCATCATTATTAACGGTACTTGCTCTAGTTGCAGTGATGAAGTGGAATAATTACACTAGATGGATGTCAATACAACTTTCTTGAATTGTGTAGTCGACGATGAAGACTTGTGCTAAAGAACTGTGTTGAGAAATACCTTCCTAGTTCAGAGGGAGTGTTGATGTGTCTGTAACTTCGGAATGTATTTCACTTGTATATTTTATATTGTATTCATATGGCATTGTACTTCCGATGGAGAGGTTTCATTCCTCCAATCGGAAAGGTCATCATTGTATGTGATATGGTTATCAGACTCCCTAGTGGGGTCGGCCCTAAATATATTAGGATGTTAGAAAAAAATTGCATTAATGAACAAGATACTACTTATATGCAAGTAATGGGTATTAGTGGTTGATGGTACTGTACAACATTCCATTGCTACTTATCTAGAATGAAACCTCTTTGCTGACGTGTTGGAGTAGACTTGCACACTCTTAACAATGTTCTGGTAGAGATGGAAGCCATCTAGAAAGTTACGGGATTAATAAATGTTGTATTGAAGCATGCTTGGCTAAGATAATCGCATGACTATATGACATATATCTTTATGTGTAAGAATTTGTTTTGAATACTATGAGATGTTTCTAATCATGCAATTGAACTTGTCCCATAGGAAATACCTTGTACCATCACCTACAAGAGAGACTTGTTTCGAAGAACAAGTGACGATGATTCAACAAGAATATTGATGAAGTCAAGAACAAGACTTTGAAGAACCAGAAGTACTCAGGAATCGATATGCAACAATGAATGAAGTAAAAACAAAAGATAATGAAGATCATGAAAAGGAAGATCATACACCAGATGGATGTCAAGACAAGATTCTTGAATCATTACACTATAGTGGAAGAGGAAGTATATGTGGAGCAATCACTCGGGTTTGAGACACATGACAGGGAGACTCATGTGTGCAAACTGAAGAAATCCTTGTATGATCTGAAGATTATGGGGTGACATTAGGGTACACAAAATTTTGCAGAGATAGTGTAAGCAGTCTTGAGATGTACCTACTTGATGGCTTGCTTGCAGAGATGATGAAGACCTACAATGATGCTCTAGTGATCCAGTGTCGATGATCCAGCTCCAGTATTGAAGACTTGTGCCTATATGTATTGATGCTTGTGTCAAGAGAATACCTTCCTAGTTAAGAGGGAGACTTAATGTACTATCTGTAACTTCAAAAGATACTATTCACTTTTATATTGTATGTATTACATTTGTACTTTATTGTATCCCCGACGGAGATGTTCTTATTCCTCTATTCGTAGGTTTCGTCATTTGTATTTGCAAGTGTCACAAGTTTTATTCTAAGTGTCGTAAGTTATATTTGATGGGTTATTAGATCTCCTTAGAGGGGTTGGCCCAGTATGTGTTAAGTGGAAGGGTTACTAGACTCCCCTAGGGGGTCGACCCAGTTAGGATAAAAGGCAGGTCAAGTTAATTTAAAGTATAAATAGAGTGGTTTCACCAGTATATTTTCTCATTCACTCGCACATCCAACTCGCATAGTTGAGAGAGAGGAGTGCACACAAGTGGAGGATCCTGGAGGAAGAACTGTTGGAGACATCTATCTTTCGGGGTTTCATTCTTGTGATCTTTTGTATTCGTGCTTATTCTATATTTGAGTAAGGTGCGGGTTTTTTTACCTTTATGGTTATCCCAGGTGAAATGCCTTGTGTCTCTTGTCTCTTGTGTTTGACATGCTGTACATGTTGTTCTCTCAGTTAAGATCCTAGATCATATTAATTTGAATTAAATGATGAAAAGCTAACAAAACGAGGCTACAACCCCTTGTTTTCATAATTTCCAACCTATAGATAGGACTCCAGACCTTAGTAAAGTCCAACTCAATATTTTTACTAGCACCAACTGGATGGAATCCCCAACTCCCTAAGATCACAAGCACCAAACCAAAGGAGACTTCAATCTCCTATCCTTGCTCGATCCTACCACCCTAATATGAATAAGAAGAAAAATACTCCACTTCCATTGTATCACGGTTTCCATCAACCTATACATGTATCTATGTCTTTGTACATATATGTCATTATCCATGTATCATTGTATTGATGTCACTATCACAATCCATGTTCGTCCCCTACCGTTGGGGGTTTTGAACCTCGATTTGACTAGTAAAATTCCCCAACTTCTCCTGAAGTTAAATGGATGTTGCAGAATTTTTCTGATATTAGTCTATAATCACCAATGAGGTTCCTTTTTATTTCTTAATACCCTCCATATAACTTGAGACCCAATTTGAAATCCTTTAAAGAGTCCTTTGGAGCCATCTACCCTTGGGGGCTTCAACATAGATTTTCCTAGTGATTCTTCCTTTCATTCTCTAATTGTAAATGCAAGTGGTTGAAGTCTATTGGAGTTTTCCATGCCTATAATAGCTGCATAAATGTGTCATATTACACGTCAATCCACTCTAGACATAGTTCAAAATCATTTGGGATCATTTGGGACATTTTGAGGCTTCACTAGTCCAAGTTTTGAACATTGACCGAATTGGGAAAAGTTCCAAGTTGGGGACATTACAGAATAATTTAACGTAAAGAATGCCTTAAAGGCTAGTTGAAAAACACAAGAAAGTAAGGCTTACTAAAAGTATAAAACCCCGTAGTTGTCAAAAGCACTTTCTAAAACTGTCTAAAGGCTCACGAATTGGCTATAGCTTTAGCTTTGGTTAATGTTACCTTTGCACTTTGTCATCCACTTTCAAGTTTCCAAATGGCTTCAAAGGAGTGGCATTTGTTAATGACGCGATTCAAGATAATAGTTTTTGTATTCATGAACATATTTTTTAGATTCACTCCCTCTTTTGTGTTTATCGATCTCTGTATTCATTCGAAATTGCATAGATTGTATTCCATTTGCATCCAACCTTGGTTTTTCTATTAGAAGTTTGAATACTTCTCAATTCAATATCAACGGTTATGAATATTTTTCAAATGTTTTTTTTCAAATTGTTAGGTATTTTTTATGTTTCTAAATTTTCCTCTATATGGGTTCTTGGTTTATCTCGGTTAGACATTTCTTATTAAAATCCATAGAGAGGAACAATGCAAATTTTGTCGCTTTTTATGTCCTAATACCTTTCAAACACCTTGAGACCCAAATTAGAAGCATTTGGAGCCATTTGGAAACATTCGAGTTATTAGTAGTCAAACATGAACAATATAATTATGGAGCTAATATGAAATGGGATGTTTAAAAAAACAACACAACCTTAGATGATATTGGTATGACATGTGTTCTCTCCTTCTTTTCCTAATTTAATGTTTAATCTCAATGCCATCAATGCCATCTTGGAAGATTGATCTTTTTGTTTAGACTTCTCTTATCTCTTATGGTCATCTCTCCCTCTTCTTCATCGACTTCTTCCCATGTCACACTAGATCTTCTACAAACCCATCTACAAACAATGTCTAGAATTGGTATTATTCATCAAACAAGGGATTTCTTCATATTGTTAGCATTTTTGCCTTTATGTTTTTTAATTTTATTCTATATGGATTCTTGGGTTATTAATGTTTATAGAGAGGAACAATGCAAATATTGTCACTATTCTAAGGTCTCTCACTCCAAGGGCAGAGGTGGAAAAGATGCAAAAAAATTGGACGACTCACACCAAAGTTGCAAACGTGTAGCAACATGGCAGACACACCCAGATAATCGATGGTGGAAATGGGTTCCCATGCTAAAAAATGCACAGTGGTTAAACTTGGAAAAGGTAGAGCGAAAATTAAATCGCTTACCATGTGGCAAGCGTTGGTGGAGTCCGCTATGAAAAGCGGTTAAATTTAAACCGCTTATCACAAGTTTGAAAACCACCTAAGCATATGTTCTATAAAAGGTTTGTTCGAAGTTTTAAAAAATGTTTTTGTCTCTTAGTTATTACCTGGAGGAAAAGAACGGTCCGCGGGAAACACGCATTGTCTTCGTCAACTGGAACAGCACCCAAGAAGCTCACTTCACAGTTCACAGGTAGCTTGAAACCCTTAGTGTTTAGATTTTGTGTCCCAAATGGTGAAAACCCAAGACCTTCATCCCTTCAAAGAAAGTTCAGATGAAAATGAGAAGCTTATATTTGAGCCTGTTTTTGACCCTGTTTTGTCTGTGTGTAGTATTTCGCAGTATAAGGAGAAGCTTGCATTTGATCCTGTTTTTGACCTTGTTTTCGAACCTATTTTGTCTGTGTAGTATTTCGCAGTCTAAGGAAAAATTAATGGATTTTAAGTCGCAAGGAAAGGATGTATTTATTTAAACGGTGGGAGTAACTATGACTCTCTTAAGGTAGCCAAATGCCTCGTCATCTAATTAGTGACGCGCATGAATGGATTAACGAGATTCCCACTGTCCCTATCTACTATCTAGCGAAACCACAGCCAAGGGAACGGGCTTGGCAGAATCAGCGGGCTCTTTGTGAGTTGTATATTTTTTTGGTGATAACGATGCACCTGTTACACTTCAACACACTGTCAAACCGATCTGTTGTTGCTTACAATGCGCAATTGATAATGTGGTGGTTTTTATAAGTAAGTCTCGCGGTGCGTCTATTATTAGGAAGCAACAATGCATTCTAAATATCTCATCACACTGAAAACGGTGTGCAAGTATTAATAGAGCACACTGTGATAAGAGCAACTCTTTGTGAGTTTTATAATTTATTGGGATTATGATGCACCTGTTACACGTCAGCGCATTGTCTGCGAAAAGCCAAGAAGGTAGCTGCAACTAAGTTGGAAATTCGGGTAAGGGGGAAGTTCGGAGCTAGGGAGGCTATCCGACCTCTGTCCGTCCGCACGGTCTCTTCCGGCGAAGTCCGGCCGCAGCAAGGTGCTGCTACAGCACAGAATTTGGCAGGTTCGCACACAGTGCGGTTGCACAGTGAGACATTTCCGCGGGCAGCAGCAAGGGTTTGCAGCAGCGGGCAGTTTCAGGAGTTAGACGCATGTTGGAAGGGTTCTACAGCCCAATAGGGAGAGACGTGTAAATCCTTTCATACTCATCCCTTATAGCTGACACGTGTTCTTTATTAGAAATCATAATAACATGTCCACTAGATAAATAAGGTTTGCATCTTTGGGAGATTTGATCACTCTTTACTCTTGATAAATCCCCTTATAAATGAATCTATGTTGGTTTATTACATCACAAATTACTCCAATAACTTGCTTCCGAACGTGCTCAACAGAATCCAACAATTGATCACGAAGAGCAACAACTATCCCAAATGATTCAGGCATAAATGCATTTGACAAAATACATTCTTTAGCATATTTCATAGCTGCCCATCGAACTTCCACAAAATTACCTGCAAATCTCTTTAAAAAATATGAGAGGAGTGGTTCGAAACTCTATAACCTGGAGTTGCAAAGGTACACCCAAGAAGCTTTACTGTACTCAGTCTCACATTGAGTTCACCCATAAAATCATGGCAGAAATTTACATAATTATTTTTAATGCTGAAATGCCCCAAGTATTAGAAGAAAAAGAAACTTTGCAGCTTACACCAGAAGGCCAAACAGGTGATTGGTTCTTGTATAGAGAACATAGTATAATTAGGGTGTACGGTTTTACTCGAGCTTTTGATGTGAAATTCCCCCTTAAAGTTGGTCCATTCATCATTAAGAATAAGGCAGCCCTCTCTGTAGTAGAAAAATTACCGAAGATTATGGTTTTCCAAGAGGCTGAAAGGATGAATTATGATCCTCATCAAATTATATTGCAAAGGAGACATATAAATGGAAACAAGGCTTTTGATCATCAAACAGTAGAAGGATTGAAATAAATGGCAAATTTATTCAAAATAGGGGTTGGATCAGAGAGATTTCTTTGAAATTTCTTTTTTTAGCGATGATTTCAAAGATCGTTTTGTATAAATTTTGATTTTACAGAGTAATAGGGGTTGGATCCGAGAGAAAAAAATACAGTGACGTAATATTTTTTGAAGACTTCAATGAAGAACATAAGTAAAAGTATATCCGAAACAGAGATTCATATGTTTTTACTTTCTTCAGTATTTTAATTTCTCTTTCGTGGATGTATTTCGTGTTACACCATCTTGTTGCTTTGCCTCATAGTTGATTGTAATACATGGGTTATAATTCATTTTATATGCTTTGATCCACACATTTAAATATTGTCAATGTTCTTTCTTCCAAATTAATGCAGAATTCATCCTAGAACTGAGATTCGCTAAGTTATAACATATAAACAATATTTATCCCGACTTCCGACCTCCGACATGAAGGATCGGCTGCCCCTTCATTTATTATAAAATTGTGAACAACTATATCCAACCATTCACTTGTATCTAGAATAGTGAACACTAGAAGGATCAACCGGCCCTTCTTGCAGTCTAGAACTATTTTGAACATAATACTCGGCAGAAGAAAGATCGGCCGACACTTCATTTATGAGTGAATTGTAAAAATATTCAACCCGCCTAGGCTGGGACAACAATTCCAGACTTCTGACTTCCACAATGAAATTATAGTTGGGATCAGTATATTGTCTAAGTTATAACATATCAACAATATTTGTCCCAACACGCGACAAGAAGAATCGGCCGCCCCTTCATTTAGTAGAGAACTGTAGACACCCATAGGTTACAATTCACCTATATCTGGAATGGTGAACACAAGAAGGATCGACTGACCCTTCTTGCAGCCTAAAACTATTTTGAAAAAAATACTTGGCACAAGAAAGGTCGGCTGACGCTTCTTGCACCCCGCATGAGGATTTCATCGCCTTTACCAAAGACGCAAATATGTTACTGATTGCGGATACCTAGATTTCTTAAAACGTTCCATCAATATCGCTATCCCGCAACCTGGAATGTATATTGCGAGATGTGACAACAATTCCCGACTCCCTACATCTGCTGTAAATAGTGGGGAATGGATATTGGCTACAAGAAGGATCGGTCGCCCCTTTGTTTAGTATAAAATTGCGAACACCTATATCCAGGAGTTCACCTGTATCCAGAATGTTGAAGACAAGTAATATTGGCCGACCCTTCTTGCAATCTAGAACTATTATGAAAAGAATACTTGGTAGAAGAAGGGATGGCCGCCCCTTCATTGCATGGAAATTTTTAAGAAAGGAAAGGTAGCCATTTAGTTACAGTCAAAATGATTTGGTCTGGTGGGAAAGAAGAGATAAGAAACAATCCAATCAATACTCTTTAATCATTTTTATTTTTTATCTTTGTATGATTTGTAGAGCTTGTTGTCCAATAATTGTCCAAGCTTAATTAAGGTTGTCATCTATTCAATACAACTAAATTCCATTCTTAATACCATAAATCTTTTCAAATTATCGGGTGGCCTACAAATACTTTTGTCCAATTTTAAGGCTTAGCTCATTTGATCTTATGGAGGAAGAACATACCTATGGAAGTGGGAAATTTTCTTGCAATATGCATGGGAGCAAGATTAAACCCCTTAGCTAAATTAATTTTGCTTATATTATATCAAAGATTCAAAATGAATATAACTTTGTTCCATATGTGTAATGTGCCATTCCATTGTAGCTCTCTTACCTGATTCTTTCAATTTTTCTTTGAGCTAGTTGTCAAGTTATTGCATCAGTTTTGTTGGACTTGGTCCCAGATGGAATGTGCATTCACCAAGGTTCTAGATTCTATTTGAGTCTATCTAAATTAACTTTCCCCCTTTGACCTCGACTAAGGGAGGAAGGGGGCAACCGAATAAAACAGTACTCAGATCCCCGTGCATTCCATTTTTTATATTATATATCCTTTCCTATCATTCTTGCACCTCTAGGGATAAAGGAATTTCTCTGAGCCATCCATCTTGCATGATCGATCTAGTACCGTTGATCTCCTTCCATGCTTAGCCCCACATCCTTCTGCAGTCTTCAATCTCTCAAATGATGCCTTCCTTGCACCTTGGATCTACGTAGTTATTATCAACTGTCAATCTGGCCCCTATCTGCATCCTGACTCCCAACATCTGGAAAGAACGATCAGTCGCCCCTTCCTTTAGTAGAGAATTGTGAATTCACCTGTATCCAGAATGGTGAGTAGAAGAAGCATTGACCAACCCTTCTTGTTGTATTGAACTATTATGAAACGAGTCCTGGGTACAAGAAGTTTCGGCCTAGCCTTCATTTACAAGGGAATTGTAAAAATATTCAACCTCCGAAGCGAGGGTGTCAATTCATGTATATGAAGGATGGTGAACACTGGAAGAAGACTGAGATAAGGGTCGGCCGACCTTTCGGCATCACCTTGTAAAAAGGTTGAAGTCTAACCTGAAGCGAATATGGGGGTTGCATAATCAAGATTCTCTTAACCATGGCGATGCACAGATGTCGTTACAATCTTCGCATAACATTCTATTTAACATCAACTAGAACACCAGATAACTTCGCACTTGGCAGCTATCATAGTATACAGAACTACGTTGAATCTCTAATGTATTCACCAGCTTGCTACGAATTTGTCAAACTATGTGCTTCTTCTTCACAATCACGCACTTGTATTCCAATTAATCAATGTGCAATTACCATTCACATTCAGATAAATTAAGCACAAAAACTCACATAAACTCGAATAAAAAGCATGTGATAAACTCATACACATATACAAGAAGGATCGACCACCCCTTCTATGATGATCGCTCGTTCTATGATCTATCCTTATCCCAAATGACTCTATAAAATGTGCATTTTATGTCTCATGGATAATGCTAGCAGATTTGATCTTAATCAATCAATTGATTTTGAAAATGAGGGGTCGTTCCCTAACCATCGATCATTAGCATGAACATTTGCAAGTATACATCTACTATTAAAACACTAATTTATAATTATAGACATTGTATGCATTCTTATATTGACTACTTAATATTGACTGTTTTGCAGATAAAGCATGGTTGATTTGTTGAGCCTCACTAACTACCAGGAAATCCCTTGCTTTGAATTGACAAAAGATCACAGTCTACCTTCCACCATTCACAAATGGATGGTATGTTGAGATGGAAGAACCAGATAATTTGTACTCGGATATATATCTATTCTACTTGGATTTTGAGGGAAAGCCAATTAAAGATGGGATATTGACATATGCGGAACCCATTGATTCTGATAAAAAATTGCGAGTTCAAGCTGAAGCGATGCTTGGTGAAAAGTATTTCCTTATACAGTGTGATCTTCTGGTTTCTGATTATCGACCAGATCTAATGAAAAATGGTCCTGATCCAGATCTGATTTCCTATGCTAAGCAAGGGTGGGTTTTTCCATCGTATGTTGTTTCTAATCGCTCTAGAATTGATACCGCAACATCCTTGAAGAAAGGAATTTTGTCGGTATGGAGGAAAAGAATGCTGGCTAGGAAAACTTCCTCTATATTACATTATATGAATATTAATAAGGGTCGATAACAGTATGCCATGAAAATATTCTAACGTACAACAGAAGAGCATTTCTCCAAAATATTGTAAAAGATGTGCGAAAATCTACCTTGAAACAACTCAAAGGAAGTCCTTCTAAAGCGATGATGCGGAAAGCGACTAAGAGCTTCGAAACTTCAAAAGAAGTTCAACAACATCAGATCAGATACTTTTTGTTTGATGAGAAATTTTTTCCCATTAACGTAACAAGATGTGTTGTTGCACCTCCCCACATACAATATCGAAAGGTTTATGAGGAGGTCGTGCAAAATATGGTGGTATCACGTGTCCATACATTTACAACAACATTGAGAGATGCTATTCTATTGCCTTTCAATAAGGAGACCAGATTTCCCTTTCTTCCTGAAAATGAAAAAGAAATTGATCTGCCATCAGTAAATTTTTATATATTGGATGGGCAGCATACTATTTCTACCCATAAAATAATCATTGCAGATGATCAATATAAACAGCTCCATAAAAGGTATCAGCATCAAACAACTCATCTTGTACATAGAGACGTTCCTAAAGACATCATCAGCAAATTATGCAAACGACAGAACTTGTCAAACAAGGAATTTTCAAACATTACATTCATTTCTTCAGTTGAAAAAGCAAGGGAGAGATGGTTATTGTGCGGTTGTCCATCCCGCCCAGGAAAGGGAAACGCTCCCAGTGATATTTGGATGGTATAGACTTTTTCTTCTTATCAATCAAAGTCTTTACATTGCTGCCTGTGTTATGAAATTAGGAAATTAACTAGAATATTCAATTTTATATGTTTGCAGTCTTTCCAAAGTCAATGTATCGATATCTTTCTTGTTAACTGGGAGAGCCTTAAAGACAAGCTAACTCTTGTTTTGACATCGAAACGAATGTGGAGCAAATGGCAGTCTGTATTCGAGCTTTACAAAAGTGGCGGCTTGGATTGCTTGCCAAAGAGCATCTATCAGGATGATTTTTCTCTAAATAAAATAAAGAGTTATGGCTCTAATTTTTTCACACCATTGCATGATCTTGATGAAGATGAATTGACCGCTATGGCAAACAATATAATCAACAGATCCATTTGGTTGAGCACATCAGTCGATAGAAAGTTTTGCGCAGAAAATTTAAGTTTATATTGCAAACGAATAAAGGACGAGAGGTCAACCAGGCATTCGATCGTTGAATATTTCAAAGTTAATTATGTTCATACTAAATGATCACAGAATTTCACTGACCATAATGTCATTATAATATAAAAAATTGCACCAAACCATCTCAAGCAACTGTGCAGTATTTTATGCTTGGGAAAGCAACCAAAATCTCCGAGTAAAAAGAGAAAGAATGAATCTGAAGTGGATATTGGTACCAAAATACCAATTGAAGCTCAGAAAATATTGAATTTATATATCAATAAAGAGAGGATGTCCATTGAATACGTCGAAAATAGTTCACAGTTTGTTTGGCAATGTTGTTACCCTGATTCTTTGGTCACCACACTTAGAACAATTCCAATTTTTGGTGCGACCGTCAGCTGTGAATTTGTTGTTGTGGATATGTGTAATTGTGCTATTCCATGGACAGAAGAAGACATGCTGGCATTTTTGTACTACCTTGAAACAAATCAAGAGGAATGTACTTGTATTTTTCTAGCAGATATGGAGAAATCTTGTATGATTTATAAAGCTTTCACAAGTTGGAGCAAGAAATAAAAAAAACATGTTACGGCGAATCCTACAATGGCAGTATATAGAGAATTCTTCGGGGACCTGTTTAGAGGATTCTCTATTATACAATGTTGGCGCATTGGAAATGATGAGGATATTTTATCTACCTCTGAAATCGATATGGATTGGAAAGATGAGGACCTACCAATGCTTGATTTACCTTGGCCCAATGTTAACAGCGATAGTGCGAGGAGCCATGTGTTTCCAAAAGAAAGGACACAGGAATTATGGGATCACATAATTTCCAAACAGGTCTCTTATGAAGGAACATTTCTTTCGCTGTACACAGGAGGTAGGCTTCTTCATTCATTGACCAAGTCTCTAGAAAGAATAGTTATTTCTATTGTGGAGACGATACAACAAGAGCTGTTCATGAACAGTTTCTACCATGAATTGGGTATAAAACAAGGTATTTATATTAACATTTTTAGATGTCTTTGATTTTATTTTACTTTTTTCTCAAACAAGGTATTTCTATTAACATTTTCAGATGTCTTTGATTTTATTTTACTTTTCTCGGTCAGTTATGTTCAATAACTTCTTTAAATTCCTATTCTACTACAGCTTCAAATAAAGAGCATACCTATATATCCTCCAATTGAAAGTACAATATCCAATGAAGAAATTGAAGGTGATAGACAATCTACAAAGAACTACAAAACAGGACAAGAAGGTAAAAAATTATTTTTCACAGATCGTGGTTAAATTAAGTAAATTATGAAAGGGGATAGTGACCTGCAAAAAATTATATAGCATGTATCCCTGCAAATTTCCACGTCAACATGTGGATCATACACAACTAGAGTAGGCATCGACGATGTCCCTGGAGATTGGCCAACAAGTCACATTGGAGAATAAGGGACCAGGCGGGAGCTTGGACAATAATGAAGAAGTCGAGAGCTTGAACAATGCATCACAAGAAGACGGCTTGGCCAGTATTGAACGTGGAGAGGGTGTCTTGGTGTCAAAATGTGGTGTCTCCAGCAATGTTACTCACCAGTCAAATGTTGGCCTGCCATTGACAGGTAAAAGACAATATTTTCTACTTACATTGATAAAACAAATTTATTCCGAAGTATATATAATGACAAAAAATATTTCTGTGCAGATTCCCATACAAAAATGTCATTGATATTAGAAATGGAAGGTTTTCTATTTCACAAGAAACTCACAGAAAATGACTCCAAAAGAGATAAAAAAGGGGGAAGAGACTACTCTAATAAATGGTGAATTTAAATATAGAAAAAATTCATATGAGTCACAAACAAAATGCCATTTGATTTTTGGATTTACTTTTTTCCAAATTCAGTGTTGGGATTTGGCCATCTAAATGTGGTGTCAATGAGGGGAAGGTACTGCTTAAAAAAAATTTGTTGGCATGCGGTAAAGATAAATCATATGACCAAAATTTTTTATTTATTTGGTTTCGAGATAGATGCACCTCCGATCAAGAAGGAAATACACAAAAAAATATGGAGAGTGTGTGGAAGGAGTTCCCAATGCAAACTTCATAAATTAATACATCAATGATTGTTTTGGAGGGTGATGTTGAGAAAGCAGCTCCATTTCAAAACTGTATTTCGTGTAAGCCCTTTATTGGATCGTCCCTTTAGACAAATACTGAATTGGTACATGGAATTTGGCAGCGTTTGAGTAAAATGCAAGAATCAGTTGATATCAAAAACTATCAAATGTAACCTGTCATTGCCTAAGTTTTCTAGATGTAATCTATCATTGCCTATTTTAAACCATTCAAGGTGTTTTTAGTTTTTTTCGGAGATGTTGCTATTTTCGTCTGAATGTAAAATATTATTAGTTCAGTGTGATGCTTTTATTAAATCAATTGAATCTGTTGTGATCATTAACTTCATGAACAAAGTGTTGTTGTTGTTGTTATATATATAGTCACTGTTGTTGTATGCAGTGAGGATATTATCACCGCAAAAGAAACTATTGGTCCTGAGAGTAGAGGGATTGCTCTTTGGAGTTCAGATGTTATCCAACATTGAAGATTCTTCCAAAAAACCTCATTTTGTCCATAAATGCTATCATTATTATACACGCATGTTTACCCGCAAAATTATCAGTGTTGCAAGAGAGCATTTCGACATTGCTCTGTGGTTTTCCTAGCTCAACAACATGGAAATTAAAAATTTCCTGGATGTATTTGAATGGTTCAAAAATGAAGAATTTGTATTTATTTGGGATCGAGAGCAATGTGAACCTAGTACTATTTATAATCACTCAATTTTTGCATACTATAATGTTGGTGAAGTACCGAACATAATATACAAAAAGTCCTTCAAGGATGTACTTATCCAATATGGAGATATATATAAACAAATGGACATGTTGTTTATAGATGAAGGGCAATATCAATCAACAGATAATAGCAAGGAAAACTGCTTGAAAATTTCAACTAGTTGGAAATTTGACGGTTCACAAGAGAGAGATATAACTATAAAAACAATATTGTGTGCTCCATTGAATTATCTCGGGCGTCGTTCAAAAATGGGGCATTGGTTAAACACATTGAATTTGAGATGACCGTCATATTGTACAAAACAAATTCATTTAATGATTTGTATATTTTTTATAGTTACTCCTACATTTAATTGATGTAAGTTTTATTGCACAGTTGTCATCTTGTTTATGGACATCGTACCATGTATCTGGTAATGTGTTTAAAAAATTGTTGAACATAAAAGCAATATACATAGAAACATTGAACCATAATACTTTATTGACTAGTTTGTGTGTGTGTGTGCTTTTGTTTGCAGATAGTACTAGAAAACCATTGATCATTTTTTATTTCAATGGCGTTTTGTTACACGCAATACATAGAAAACAAAAACTCGGATTGCGACGACCACTGGATATCGAAAGATCAAAGCATTATTTTATACGCCCAGGCTTAAGGGAATTTTTTGAAAAATGCTTTCGTATTTTTGAGGTTGGGGTATGGACATCTGTTCAACGAAAAAACATTGACGAGTTTTTGCCTAGATTATTACAAAGAACAAGATTGAAAAGGGAACAATTTAGATTAATTTTAACACAGGAAAATTGTTCTTCCATACCCAAAGAGGGTTTTTAGGGTGTTGGAAATCCTAATGTATATCGCAAGCCTTTAAGTATAGTTTGGGACACTTTGAACCATGGTTGGGATCGGACAAATACTGTGATTTTCGATGACTCCGGAGAAAAACATGTTTCTAATGATGAAGGAAACTGTATTATAACAAAAACTTATAATTATTCCGACGATGTCAATGACACATTTTTGTTAGATAAATTATGGCCTTGCTTGCTGCACCTGGATGGCATGAGCGATGTGAGGCCAATTGTGAATAAAATAAAAATGGAAGTATTTTGTTAAATAATACACTTGAATGTTTGTTTGTACTAGTATGTCCAATTTCACTATGATTATAATTCTTGTAAAGTGTCGAGTTTGGTTTCCGAAAATGTAACTCTCTTTAAATTGTATTGTTAAATCATAAAACATATAAATCTGTGTGCTTGATTTATCATTCATATGATTTATATGCAGGTTATGCACTAGCAAATTTCTTTACTTGATTCATATCGCTTCACATTCTGCAATTACATAACAGTCATTAATATCATCATATTAAGTTAATTTTCTAAGTTATTAAGCATCTAATTAACAGATTCATAACTAGGTTTATGCCTATCATTCTAAGAACATACAGGAGGCATCCATCCATCAATGATGTTGTGACAGCATAAGCATACATGTATTACATAAATGGAGTTTATCCATTCATCTTTCACACACAAAATTAATACAATAGATAGCTTATGCAATTGAAAGAAACCTCATTCATGAATATATATTAACCTTCTAACAGGCTTAACATAGCATATTCATGGCTTACATTTATTTACACATAATTTCATTCCACAAATTGAACAAATAGTACATGTATGTTCCATGAGGTTACTTGACTCACTAGAGAGCCGAAGTAATAAAACCAAATATTGTCAAAAAGACTTCCTGGAAAATTACAATAATTTCTCAAAAACAATCTGAGAATTTCATCCTTCTGCCAGAAAAATAAAAAACAATTTCAGCTATTTAGAAACTTAGCCCTTCTAGGTCAAAAAAAATCCAAAATATGGCTTATACGTTGTTTAGATTTGACATCAAATCATGATACATGATATAATTAAAATTGTACTTCATCTTAATCCAAATTTTGTTGGCGCATGCTATATGTTATTTCGTTACAGATGTAATAATTGCATTTCTTAGACTGAAAGGTTCTAATCAATTGCCTGGCAATTCATTATAGTTAATCATTATGGGATCTTTAATGCTCTTCTTAAACACAAAGACCAATATGGGCAATTTGTTAGTCGTCATATTCCATAGAAAAAGTGTTGCTATTCAATTTCTAGAGGGTAATCTTGCTATGAGTGAATTTTCATTTCCTGGTTATGTTGTGGTTAAACCCGCATTAGTAACCTCGCTATACTCAATGTGCCAAATCAAATATGCCACATGTCACAATATCATCGTTCCATATGTCACCCTAGGATACTAGATATCAACATTTTAACAACGAAATTTGTAGGCATTTTTCTTTAAAGACTTTGCTAGCACGTGGTAATATACTCAGAGAAAGAGCGGCCACACTTTCTCCAAGGTGTTCTATTGTTACAATTCCCTCCTAAATGAAGGGTCGGCCGACCCTTCTAATTCCCAATATTATTTTCATAATAGTTCGACACTGCAAGAAGGGTCAGTCGATCCTTCTTGTATTATCCATTATGGCTATAGTTGAATTGATCAATAAAGGTTTTGACAATTAATTATGGAAAGGAGGGGCGGCAGATCTTCTTGCCGTAAAACGGAATTCAGGAAAAACCATTTTTATATGATATAACTTCCAAGGTGTTCTATTTTTACAATTCCCTTGTAATTGAAGGGTCGGTCGAGCCTTCCTATTCCCCGTATTATTTTCAAATTAGTTTGACACTGGAAGAAGGGTCGATCGACCCTTCTGCTTACCAAGGGTCGGTCGGTCGAGCCTTCCTATTCCCCGTATTATTTTCAAATTAGTTTGACACTGGAAGAAGGGTCGATCGACCCTTCTGATTACCAATATTCTTTTCATAATATTTCGACACTGCAAGTAGGGTTGGTCGATCATTCTTGTGTTCTCCATTATGGATATAGCTGAATTGTTCTATTTGACATCCATGAATTTACATTTCCCATCATAAATTTTAATGCGTGTTATACTATACCCTATACCCTGTACTTCTTAGTAATTATTATTGGCCATTATGTTGTGCCGCTCTTGCACGGCTCGTTCAGTTTGGATTAATAGTTTCCAACACATAATGTCTTAATGTTTCTTTAGTCGTACTATACTTAATGTCCTATAACGTCTTAATCAAGAAACATTAAGGCATTATGTCTTGGAAACTAAATATTTTAATCCAAACTGAATGAGCAATGCAAGAGAGGCACAACATAATGGCCAAGATTAATTACTAAGAAGTACAAAGTATAGGGTATAGTACAACTAGCACTAAAATTTCTGCTAGGAAATGTAAATTCATGGATGTCAAATAGAGGTTTTGCATATTTTCGTAGCTGTCACAATCGACATTTCCATTCGAAATTTATCTGCCAAATACATGTTAGAATGAAAAAAACGCCCTGTACGACATCAAATTCCAAGCCGACTCATGACTCACAAGGGGCCACATGCCGGACACGAGTAGGGCATGTGGGGGATAGCCTCGACCTAGGTGCCCATAACATGGCACCCGTGCCTCATGCAATATACCACCTCCCTCGCTTCCACCCGCCTGCCCTCACATGTGCGGCTTTATGGCTCCTTCTCAATTCTTTGATTGCAAATCCCTTCACAATCTAGCTGGCTACAACTCTGGTACCTCGGCCCTCTATGCATTCAAAGCAGCCCCATTCTCTTTGCTCTGTGTCTACTAGGGAGCTCCATGTCTACTAGGGAGCTTCCCCATTCTCTCTGCTTCAACCTATGAAGTATAGGCTATCAATTCATGTATATCCTGAATATTGAAGATTGCAAAATAACTAAGCACAAGAAGGGTCGGTCGACCCTTCATTAAAGCTGGAAAAAATGGCAAAAACAACCCTTGGAAAAAACTCGTAGTAAAATCCACACAGTAGGTAATTTTCGAAGATGAAATGTAATAAAATGAAACATAAACAAAATCAACATATTTATTAATTCCGTCGAGTTAAATATGGGCCATAAGATTAAGACAAATCGACAATTGAGATCTAATCTAGGGAATGCGGAAGACGAGTTGCAGGGGGTTTAATTGTTTGGAAATATACACAACATTCCCACAATCCGCAATTGTAGGTTGTAGGACTACAATTAGAAATAAAAACAAACCAAAGTTTTCGCAATCCGTATTTCGCACTACAAGTTGCGGAAACGCATGTCGCAAATCCATTATTTAAACTGTTCCCGCAATCTGCAATCATGTATAACTAGATAGCCACTTCAACAAGCTATAGCATAATATGATGGTGCATGCATTTTTCTGAAACTGTGAATTATGGCGGGCATTCTATCAAAGCAGTTTTGACTGCTTTTTCCATACTTTCTCAATTTCCAAAGTTTCACAACCTTGCCATACTTTTTGTGAATGATGTCAGATTGCAACACTGACTAAATGATAGCACCAGAACACCATCTTGTGTCTTTCCAGCCTCATGAAACATTCCATGTCATCATACATGGCATGGCATCACTTCCTTTGGCATTAGTTCTCCCTTTGAGGCTCACACGTGTGAGATATTCCCTTTCCAAAATAGAGATTAATTCATGTATAACTAGAATGGTCAAGAATGGAAAAATATAAATCACAAGAAGGGTCGGCCAACCCTTCTGGCAGTCTGAAACTAGTATGAAAATAATATTGGGCATAAGAAGGGTCAACCGCTCCTTCGTTTATGGGGGAGTTGTGAAAATATTCAACCTACAAAGTATAGGCTGTCAATTCATGTATATCCTGAATGGTGAAGACTACAAAAATACTAAGCACAAGAAGGGTCGGTTGACCCTTCAATTAAAAGAGAATTGAAATACAATTAATCTACGAAGGTTGGGACAACATTTCCCCACTACCGACTTCCGCAGTATGTGGCGGCAATCGGGACATTGCCTATGATATAAAATGTAAACAAAAATTTTCCCGACTTTCGACTGCTGACAAGAAGGATCAGATGCACCTTCTTTTAGTACATAATTGTGAACACCGATATCCAACAACTCACCTGTATCCATAATGGTGAACGCAAGAATGATCGAACCACCCATCTTGCAGTCTAGAACTATTATGAAAATAATAATAGGCAGAAGAAGGGTCGCCCGCCCCTTCATTCATTTATGTCGAGCCTCGTTCAAAAGAAAAAGTATGGTTTTGGAACCTGATTTTGGCACTTTGGAAACGGATTTTGCAGTTTCGAAACCGGTTTGGTCACATTCGGAACTGGATTTTGCACTTTTGGAACCGGTTTGGGCTCTTTAGGAACCGGTTTTGTCACTTTTTGAACCTTGATTTGGCACTTTCGGAATCGGTTTTGGTAATTTTAGAATTGGTTTTGGCACTTTTGGATCTGGTTTTGACACTTTTGGAACCTGGATTTGGCAGTTTTGGAACCCGATTTTGCTTGATTTTGGAGTTTAGAAAGGAGGTTTTTGACCCATCTTCAAAGTGACTTGAATATTTTAGACATTGATTTTTTCACCTTAAAATTTAGAACATTTACAAATGAAAATTGCAATTTTCAAATAAAAAATTACATTTTTTGATTTTAAATTCACACTTTTCAAATCAGAAATTGCATTTGTTTATTTTAAATTCACACTTTTTGAATTGAATTTCATAGTTTTATAACAACAAACTGCAATTTCAGGTTCATAAGTAATGAAAAAACACACTATTTCAATAGAAAACACCCTTTTCAAAGCCAATATTGCCACTTTCAGAAGGTCCTTTTCAATTACATTTTTTGATTTTAAATTCAACTTCAGAATAATTTAAAGTCGCTGAACATTTTAGATTCTCCTTATCCTTAATCAGATCATCTCCTTTGAAGGAGTAATAAAAGACTAAACTTTTATTGGAGCTTCTACTTGTAGACTTAGAAGCACTAGACTTGTTCCAGACATGAAGGAATGTACTAGAACAACATTCGATAACTGCTGAAAGTGTCTTTGAAAGAATGAAACCAAATCATTCACTGAATACATCATACCTACTGCACAAGGTGGTAGTATAAGGTAACCTTCAAAAAGTGTTGAAAATCCCATAGTCATCCAAGCATTCCAATTTCCATCCCATTAACTTGGCCTAGTTACTCTTGGATGCAAGCGCTTGGAGAAACTTTAGAAAGCCTCCTACCCTAACGATTTTCCCACCTTCAGCTACAAAGGGAATATTCTTGCAAAGACTGGTAAGCTCTCCGGGCCAAATGTAGTTATTTGTTGATGAATAGTGCAAAACATGTGTGATGGTGATAACAAGTTTACCATCTGTTAAGTCTAATACTACATCATCGAGCTCTGATACTAAATCATCACCAAGTTTAGTATCAGTTAAGTCCGATACTACTATATTAAGTTGGTGAGCTAAACTTTGGTGAGCTAAAATTCATCTAGGAAGAAACATAAACGTTGATAACATTCTGTTGTTTCATTCTGCGGAGCTGGAAAGTCTCGATATTTTCGACTATCTCATGGGACTGACTATAAAATGCAGTGGAAATGGGTGAGTTGCACATCTTTAAAACGAGTGAAACAAATTATGCGTAGTTAGAAGAAGCTGACAGCATGATATGGAGGCACAGAGATTCAAAGATAGCCTAGACATGGCGGTATTGCATCTCAGTCTCTCGAATACCTGCATAGAAAAAAAAAACTATTTATCACACTGCCGTAAAAAAAACCATTTCCAACAAATGCAAAAATAATCATTTTATTGCAGCCAACACATGAGCACACATATCATCATGCACAATAAAAACAGAGAAACTATTCCTAAATTGTCAAATGCACCATAATAGTCGATCTGGGCATCCCGCTTGGACGGGTTAGCTCCTAACACAGTTGGTCTGGGCATCCCGCTTATATGGGTTAGCTCCTAACACCATAGTTAATGGAAGAAAAGGTATTCAACCAATGAAATATACTTTGCAAATGATAAGAAAGCACATAAATTAGATGCATGTATAATAATGACTAAAAAAATTCTTTCTTACCAAGAAAAACCTTTTGCGAATATGTAGTCTTTCAAGGTTAGGAAGTTGCTCCAATAAGTTGAGAAGAGGAAGAGGCTTCAGAATATGGATATCAAGATTCTTCAATGATTTCAAGATACCTATTATCTCCCCAAATTTCTCTGCAGGAAAATGGTGCATTAGATCCATTATATGAGAATGTTTTTTCATCTACCTATATGAGAACATTTCTTAATCTCCCTATGTCCCCTCCTGGTTGCAGGAACATAATTACAAATCCATCCATACCCAGGGAATATAAGGCGAACAAACTGAAAAATTCCATTTCAGTTTGTTGTGAGTGGCCACTGTGTTGATGGATTAGCCTATATATTGAGTGGCCACTTTGTTGATGGATTGAATGAGATGGGAGTCTGGGATAAATGGGGAATGGTAATTATCACTGTATGGCGGGATCATGGTGGTCAAAGATATCATCTATAGTGACTACAGATTTTTTCGGAGTAATCGTACATGTATCACTCGATTCCTTGAAAATCCAATGGCCAACATGCCTGCTGCCAATGCATTAAATGGCCTATAGTAGGCTTAATAATATTCGCAGTTAATGATGGATTTTATCACTCTTGTGAATAATCTCATCATGCTTTCAGTTCACATAATGTTTATGTCTTGTCACCAACAAAGTCTCTAGATGAGGTCAATGGTAATTATCACAGTATGGCGGGATCATGGTGGCCATTGATATCATCTGTAGCAACTATAGATTTTGCTGGAGTAATCATACACTTATTACTCTAATCGATTCATTGAAAATCCTAGAACCAACATGCTCGGTACCATTAATATCCTTAATATTCGTTTAAAAAATATTTAAAATAATTTTAAAAATCAAATATGCCACGTGTCACAATATAAGCATTCCACGTGTCTCCAAATTTATAGAATTTTTGCTTCAAAGACCTTGCTGGCAAGTTGAAATATTCTCAGACAAAGAGTGGCCACTCGACTGCTCATTCTCTAAGGCGTTCTATTTTCACCATTCACTCGTAGATGAAAGTTCGGCCGACCCATCTTATTCCCAATATTCTTTTCATAATAGTTTGACACTGCAAGAAGGGTCGGTCGATCCTTCTTGTGTTCTCCATTATGGATATAGTTGAATTTCTGGATAAAGGTTTTCACAAATAACTACGAAAAGAAGGGGCGGCTGATCCTTCTTGATGAAAAATAAGGATAAAAAAAAATTACTTAGAAACCATTTTTATATGTTATAACTTACAAGGTGTTCTATTTTTACAATTACCTCGTAATTGAAGGGTCGGTCGACCCATCTTATTCCCAATATTATTTTTATAATAGTTCAACACTACAAAAGGGTCGAGCGACACTTCTTATTCCCAGTATTATTTTCAAAATAGTTTGACACTGCAAGAAGGGTCGGTCGATCTTTCTTGTGTTCTCCCTTTAATGATATTTCATTCTATTTAAAAAAAGAAAAAAGAAATAATGCTTCGATTTAAACGAACAAAAAGAAAGAATGTTTCTATTTAAAATAAAACAATTAACCTATTTCTGGGCCGTAAGATTAAGACAAGTCGACGGCTAAGATCTAATTTGGGGAATGCAAAAGACGAGTTGCGGGGGTTTAATTGTTTTGAAATATACACAACGTACCCGCAATCCGCAATTGCGGGTTGTGGGACTACATCTCGAAATAAAAACAAACAAAAGTTTTCGCAATCTGAATTTTGGGTTGTGGAAACGCATGTCGCAAATCCATTACTCAAACACTTCCCGCAATGCACAATCATGTATAACTATATAGCCACTTCAACAAGCTATAACATGATATGATGGTGCATTCATTTTTCTGAAACCATGAATTATGGTGGGCATTCTCTCAAAGCATTTTTGACTACTTTTTCCATACATTGTCAATTTCCAAAGTTTCACAAACTTGCCATACTTTTCTAGAATGATGTCACATTGTAACACTAACTTAATGATAACACCAGAACACCATCATGTGTCTTTCGATGGCATGTCATCATACATGCCATGTCATCATACATGTCATGTCATCATCACACATTCCATGTCATCATAGATTCCATGTCATCACTTCCTATGGCGTCAATTCTCTCTTTGAGGCTCACACGTGTGAGATTTTTTCCTTCCCAAATAGAGATCAATTCATGTATAACCATAAGGGTCAAGACTGGATAGATATAAATCAAAAGAAGGGTTGGTCGACCCTTCTGGTAGTCTAGAACTAGTATGAAAATAATATTGGGAAGAAGAAGGGTCGGCCGCCCCTTTATTTATGAGGGAATTGTACAAATATTCAACCTATGAAGTATAGGCTTCCAATTCATGCATATCCTAAATATTGAAGACTGCAAAAATACTAAGCACAAGAAGGTTCGATCGACCCTTCATTTAAAAGATAAATGAAGAACAATTAATCTACGAAGGTTGGGACAACATTTCCCCACTACCAACTTCTGCATTATGTGGCAAGGATTGGGACATTGCCTATGTTATAACATGTAAACAATATTTATCCCAACTTCCGACAAGAAGGATCAGCCACCCCTTCTTTTAGTAGATAATTGTGAACACCAATATCCGACAATTCACCTGTATCCAGAATGGTGAACACAAGAAGGATCAAACCACCCTTCTTGCATTCTAGAACTATAATGAAAATAATAATGGGCAAAAGAAGGGTCAGTCACCCCTTCATTCATTTAGCTTGAGCCTCATTCAAAAATGGGGTGTTGGTTAATGAAATTCAACTTCAAATGACCATCATATTATACAGACACAAATATCAAAAGAAAAAGTATGGTTTTGGAACCTGTATTTTGCACTTTTGGAAACGGATTTGGCAATTTCGAAACCGGATTTTGCACTTTTGGAACTGATTTCTGGCTATTTAGGAACCGGTTTTGTCACTTTTGGAACCTTGATTTGGCACTTTCGGAATCGGTTTTGGCAATTTTGGAATCGGTTTTGGCACTTTCGGAACCGGTTTTGGCACTTTTGGAACCGATTTTGGCACTTTTGGAACCTGGATTTGGCAGTTTTGGAACCGGATTTTGCTTGATTTTGGAGTTTATAAAGGTGTTTTTAGCCCTGTCTTCAAAGTGACTTGGACTAGAATAGTCCAATTTTAATGAAATTGGCGTTATTGTAGCAAAACTCACCCAAGTGTAGCCATTTCACCCATGCTTTATGGTACTCACCAACGTAGTTCCTCAAGTATCATTCCAACCATTGGTTCACCATTTTTGTTTGGCCATTAGTTTGGAGATGATATCTTGTGCTAGGAGTCAATTGAGTTCCCACCAACTTGAAGATTTCTTGCCAAAAATCACTCGTAAATCTTCTATTCCTGTCATTCACAATGTTTTTGGGAAGTCCATGCAATCTGAAAATGTATCTAAAGAATAGATCAACCACTTGTGCAACAGTAAAATATGATGTAATAGCAAAGAAATGAGCAAATTTGGTGAGTCTATCCACCACAACATAAATACAATCCTTACCCAAAGCCTTGGGAAAACATGTGATGAAATCCATTGAGATGCTTTCCCATTTTTGTTCTGGAATGGGCAATGGTTGCAATATACCAGCAGGATGGTTGTGTTCAAATTTGTTTTGCTGACATATCTTGCATTCATTCACATACTTTAGAACATCTTCCTTCAACCCTTTACAATATAACCTTTGTCTTAATTGCCTATATGTTTTAAAGAAACCAAGATGGCCTATCAAAGGAGAATCATGAGCTTCCTTCAAAATCTTGTGCTTTAGGTTCGAACCATGAACCAAGTATATTCGGTCCTTATAGTAGATTAGGCCATTCAATATCTTGTATCTATCATCTCTTTTGACCCCATCTAACACATCACAAGAAAAACTAGCTTTGGCATACTCTACTATTAGCATATCTTTCCAATCTTTCAAAATGTCCATAAGAGAAAATGAAGGTCTCCTAGACAATGCATCTGCTACAATATTATTCTTCTATTTTACATATTCAATGTAAAAATAAAAATCTTGGACCTTACTTACCCATTTTTGTTGCCTTTCATTGAGATCCTTTTGTGTGAGTAAATTCTTTAAATTGTTATGATCAGTTTTGACCACAAACTTTTTTCCCACCAGATATTGTCTAAACTTAGCCAAGGCATGCATGATTGATAACATTTATTTGTCATATATGGAGTAGAGGTTCTCATGCGGCTGCAATTTTTTGCTCTCAAAAGATATGGGGTGTTGATTTTGCTTTAGGACCTCCCCTATCCCTTCTCTTGATGCATCACATTCCAAAACAAATGGTTTAGAAAACATAGGTGATGCAAGTACTGGACAACTACTCATTACCTCATTCATTCTTTGGAAATCCTTTTCAGCCTCTTCATCCCATTTGAAAGCATCCTTCTTGGTCAAATCAGTAAGGGGAGAAGCTAGTTTGGAAAACCCCTCCACAAACTTCGTATAGTAAGTGCATATCCCAATGAAGCCTCTCAATTCAGTGATGTTCTTGGGTGATGGCCATTCAAGAATAGCCTTTATTTCCTCCAAGTGCACCTTTACTCCATCATTCCCAATGATGTTCCCAAGATACAAAACTTATTTCAACCCAAATTCACACTTGGACAACTTAGCAAACAAATATTGTTCATGCAATATTTTCAATACAACTTCTAAATGGTGCAAATGTTCCTCCCATCCCTTACTGTAAATCAAAATATCATCAAAGAAAACCAAAACAAACTTATGGAGATGCTTGCAAAATGTTTTGTTCATGCATGATTGGAATGTGGCTGGAGCATTGGTCAAACCAAAAGGCATGACAAGAAATTTGAAATGACCATAGTGACATCTTAAAGCAGTTTTATGCACATCTTCCTCCTTCATTCGAATCTAAGGGTAACCAGATCTAAGATCAATTTTGGAGAAGAAATTCGCTCGAAATAGCTCATCCATGATCTCATATATTCTACGAATGGGATATCTATTCTTTATTGTCTTCTTGTTTAGAGCTCTAAATCATTGCACATCCTTTTTCTTCACCAAAACAACTGAAGAATCACAGGGACTTGAGCTTGGTGTAATGAGTCTCGTTCCCAAGATCTCTTGAATAGCCTTCTCAATCTCATCTATGAACCTTTTTGGGTGTATATATGGTGGTATTTGTATAGGTGAAGTACCCACCTCCAAAAAAATGGTGTGCTCAAATTCTCTATCGGGTGGCCTTCCAGGAGGAAGATCTCCAAAAATCTTTTCATATTTTTGTAGTAGTTTCCTTATCTCCCTTGGATGTTCTACAATGTTTATGTTTGGCTTGGGGGAAGTGATGAAACATTCAGTAGCCCATTCAATATACCCATGCCTCAATATGGAACTCATACTGTGGGAAGACACCACTTGGTTAGGATATGTGTGCATTCCTCTCACTACCCTTTGTTTCCCTTCTGAATCTTTGAATTTCATACTAGGTATTTAGTAGTTCACTATATGTTACCCTCTAGAGTACAACCATTGCACTCCCATGACCACATTTGTATTAGCAAAATCCACCACATAAAAGCTATCAGAAAATGTGTAATTTCCTATGGTGAGTTGTAGCTTTCGAATCCATGTTTTGCATTCCATAGAATTGTTACCTAGAATGATAACTGTGAACCCATCAATTGATTCAGTAGGTATATTTATACTCTCCATAAAGGCCGCATCAATGAATTTATGAGTGGCTCCTCCATCTACTAATACTGAAACTCGTTTCCCTTGTACCACTCCCTTGCATCAAATGGTGCGAAAACGAGGCACTCCTGAAAGCACTTCCATTATCCCCTTTTCAGGTGGTGGATGATCTTCTTCTATTGTGTCATATCTCTCTTCTTGGGCTGAAATATGTTCTTCTTCCTCCATGTTCCCTTCCTCTTCATCATCAAAAATACTTCAATGAATTGTGCTTTCCCCTTTGCACATTTATGCCCTGGTACCCATGGTTGGAAGTATGTCTAACATAGTTTCTTTCTTCTGAGTTCTTCCTTGATTGGTCCCTCTTTCTTGTCTTTTCCAAATGAATATTTTTCCCATGGCTTCTTGTCAAATCTAAACTTGGAAGGAAAGTTGGGCTTGGGGGGATACATTGTCTTCGGTAGCACATTTTGCACATCTCTTGCCAAGTTCATGGCATCTTTCAATGAAGTAGGTTTGTGGGTTTAACTAAACCCTTCAAAGGTTCATCCAAAAATTCAGTAAAGAGAAATACCAATTGAACCATAGATATATCAACCACCGTAACTGATAGTTTTTGTAATTCCAACATGTACTCTTCAGGGGTTCCAATTTGATGCAACTATGCTAGTTCCTTGAAAGGCATTTCAGGGTATTTTTGCTCAAATATTTCCAATAGCCTATTAAAAAATTATTCATATGTTGTGACCTGATCATGTCCCAAGGTTTTAATCCCATGGAAGCACCAATCATTGGCTTATCCTTCAAGATGCAAAACAACCATTTTTAGAGCATCCTCTTCAACCATTGGATTCAGCTGAAAATATACATCTAACTTTTGTATCCAAGTATTTGTAGAACTTTGAGATGATCCATCAAAGGTAGGAATGGGCATTTTACCTATGGAATAATTCAATTCTTTTTTTGAAAAGGATTTCTATTGCCTCCCCTCATATTAATCTTGTTTGAGACAGTAAAGAATTGATCAAATGGTAAGTTCCTCCTACAATGTTCACTCAATTGCTTCCATTCTGCTAGAACTTCTTGCATTCCATATTGGGTGTGAAGGTCCTCTTTGTAACAACCCTCATATAGAGAATATTTTATATAATGAATAAAATGTAATATAAAATCATGTAAGATAATAATATAATTGGGAATATGAAATAAAATAAGGAAAAGCAAATTGCATTAAATAAGAAATTAAGAAATTGGGACAAGGAGGAGATTAAAGGAGGAGAAGAAGTGAAGAGAGGGATTTTTTTGTCTTTGGGCATCTTGGAAGAGGAGCTCTGGAGGAGAGGAAAGCAAGATAGCACTGGCATGGGGTTAATTGTTGGGGGCTCGGGGGCCTCAGCCTTTTTGGTTGAGGGTTGGTTGGGTGGAGAGTCGTCCCCCCACCTTCAGTTGCACATTTTAGAGCCATCAAGGTAATCACCAGGTCTTCTAACCAGGTATGTACTATTTTGTTACAGATCTTTCATTGCATGTTGCTTCTGTTGTATACTAGATTTATAAATCTTCAGGATATCAGATCCATTGTATTTATTAGAGAATATTTTATATAATGAATAAAAAGTAATATAAAATATTCTCTATATGAGGGTTGTTACACTCTTTAGTCTCAATAAAATTGGGTGTGGTGGCTCTTATTGAGCTCTGAAATTCATTGGGTCGATTATGAGGCCCTGTACTTAAGAAAATGCTTCCACCAAATGCCTTCTTTTCCTCATTAGGGGACTACTGTTGCCTCCTATTGCTAATTTGCTACCAATTTAACTAGCCATCAATTTCAAACCCTTGCATTATCTGCTTTGTCATGTCTTCAAAAAATAGTTTCGTGAATTTCCTAAAATCCTCTTTCTCCTCCATATCTGAAGTTCATTTCTTATCCTTAGCCATAGTCTCAACAGAGTGCACTTCTTCTCCTTCTTCTTCCTCTTAACCAAAGGTACTTTCAGTTTATGTCTCTGAGGGTTGGGGATGAATTCTTCACCTCATAAATGGTCACCCAAAATAAGTGCAAGGACCATTCTCTGATACAACTTGTAGTGTCCCTTTTTAATAATTTGGAAAAATTGGAAAAATTGCAATTTTTTGGTCAATCCAAACCTTGGACTAGTGATGACCCAAGTGCTTCCAAATGGATCCTAAGGATTTTGACTTGGGTCTAAAGGAAATTTAAGGCTATTAGGACATAAAAATGAGGCTTATAGGTTCTTGAACACTCTAAAAATACTTCTACAACATTCATTTGCAATCAGGAGAAAATAGGGAATTTACCAGTAATTTCGAGGTTCAAACCCCCTAGGGTAGAGGTCACTAATGGCTTCCCAAATGCAGTAGAACCCTACACAATTTTAGAAAAGAGACATGTATTAGTTATATGACTTCAATGTAAACCCAAATGCATCATTTATCAGTTCCTAAAGGCACTGCAACTCCCATAAATCAGAGATATCTAAACATGTCTTAACATAGGGGGAAATGAGAGAAAAACACTATAACTTGCTATGAAATTTGAGAGAAATGTTCCAAATACTTGCATAAGGTTTATGAAATTTATTCAATACATTAATGGCTCTACAAAAAATGATAAAACCATTGATATTGACTGAAACAATTCCATATCAAACAACTTCAAGCTTTTACAACAAGATATATGGGAAAATGGCACCATCATACATAGTTTGTCATTTTTACATATTTTCACTTGGCGTTTCTATCTAAGGTTCATATGATCATCAAATAAAGAGTGTATAAATCACATTACAAATAAATGGGGCCCTGTTGAGGCCTAGGCCATATGTGCAGAGAAGGTGCAAGGTGCTGGAATGGGTTCAAAGGCTCCCAACAGAAGGTGAAAACCCAGACTAAAAGGCTTCAAAAGGTCCTATGCAAGGATAGTTCGATCCCCAGCCTGTTTGGTATAGTAATCTCCCATGGATATTTAGCCTCCGCTGGAATTCTATGAGTTGGTGAAGTTTGATCAATAGATCAGTGTTCCAATAAAGGAAAACAAGGGTGTGAAATTCTATAAAACAAATCTACTTAAGAAAGGAATCAAATCTAAGTTAGATCTATTCTAAAAAGACAGCTTGTTTATATGCAGGTGAGCTTGATGTAGAAGTAAATAAGTATTGTTCATCAACTTAACATAAATGTTAAAAGATTTATTACTTATTTTCCCAAATTACCATTAATCAATTAAAACTAATCAACAAAAGATTGAGGGTTACATGCATTCAAGATCAACTTGTAACTGATATGTCAATTCAAAAAATAACATCAAATAAATCCTACGGTGAAAAACATTTGCATAAATTGATAAAACTCTTAATTGAATAAACTCTTTTAAAACCTCATCAACACATAGATCATTAGCAGAGATAAACCAGAACTAGAGATCAATGTGCTTAATAAGTTGAAAAAGATTTAAACAGCATTAGATAAGCAATCTGGAGTAAAATCAACATTCATCGAATAAACTTAATCAATAGACAAAAGAAAATATGGGAATAAATTTATTGTATTAATGAAAAGTTTGTAATAAATTACAAGCTTTGTATCAAACAGGGTATCTCCAGTCTCTCCTGCTGATTTTCTCCTTCAAATTCCATCATCCTTTCTCAACGAGAAAAACAACCTTTAAATAAGAGTTATAATACAACAGAAATTACCACAAAATAGGGATTACACAATTCCCATATCAATAACCTTCTTAAGTCCCTGAACCAGGGCCTCATATTCAGCTACATTATTGGTACATTCAAATTCAAGTCTATAAGAAATCATGGTTTTAGTCCCTTTTGGATCAATAAGGACACAACCTACATCGGCTCCATCCTTAGATCTAGAGCCATCAAAGAATAAAGTCCATGCAATAGGATCTATCCTAAAATTTGTATTAACATTATAAACATTATGTATAATAGTTCCAGAGAATGGTATATAAGTAACATTGTTAATCTGTGACTCATTTTGTACATTCTCATCTCGTGAAGAATCAGCTAGCAAATCCCCAAAAAAGGTATCAAATGTGAAATGCTCAATATGTGAACTGAAATAACAAGCAGGTTCACTTGAATCATTAAGGTCAGTGACTGTTTGTTTCATAAATGGTTCTCTGTTGATCTTAATCTTATTTGGTTGTCCGTTGTAGGGTAACCACAGGTGAGACCAATCAGTGGCAAAGTAGCCCCTCAGTTTCTTTGACCAATCTATGCTCAGCCAAATTCCATGTTAAGATTCAATATGCTAAGACAGAAAATAGCAGTATTACATTCCATTTCTCAATAATAGCATATACAGGATCACTGAAGAAACAACAAGCATAGCATAAACACAAGAGACAGAGATTTATCCTGGGAAACCCTCATGGGGTAGAAAACCCAGCAAAGCTTCCTCAATATAGATGACCAGCAATATACAAAGATGAAACCCTGAGACATGATCTCCTCCTCCACAATAGCAGACCTCTCCTCCACAAGTGCACTATCCTCAAGTGAGTGAGTGTATCAAATGAGGAACACACCTCCTCTATTTATACACTACACTGACATGTATTTTACACAGGTACACGTAGGCTCGTATTTAACCAATGGGTTAAATACCCCACTACAACTGACTGGGCCGACCCCTCTAGGGTGGTCTAATAACCCTTTGACCCACATAACACATACAGGGCCAACCCCCACTAGGGAAGTCTAATAACCCGAGTTACCACATTCCGACGGAGGAATAAACATCTCCAGATATACAATAAGATCTTCACAGATAAATGAAACATCTCTGGAATAATAAAGTACAAATATAATATTCTTTGAAGTTACAATATTTCAACACTCCCCCTTAACGAGAAGGATATTATAACAACATCTGCACGAGCAAGGAGTCATCAACATCATACATGATACATCTATAAATCATTGGAAGCTTTCTCAACATCATCAGTAACTCAAGCAGTTACTGGAACATCTTCAATACTGGAACATCGACATCTTCAGTATTGAGTCTTTATCCTCTGTAGCACTTGAACAGCTACAACAACATCATCATCTGGATCCTCACGATTATCGTCATCACACGATCATCAGCATCGTCATCTCACGATCATTAGCATCGTCATCACACGATCATCAGCATCGTCATCACACGATCATCAGCATTGTCATCACACGATCCTCAGCATCGTCATCACACGATCGTCAGCATCGTCATCAATACAGGTATCCATAAGTATCCACATCATTAGTACAAGTATTCATGCCAATACAAGTATACATATCATCAATACAAGTATCCATACTGATACAAGTAACCATGTCATCAATACATGTATCCTACCGATACAAGTAACCACATCATCAATACAAGCATCCATACTGATACAAGTAACCACATCATCAATACTAGTATCCTACCGATACAAGTAACCACATCATCAATACAAGTATCCTACCGATAAAAGTAACCACATCATCAATACAAGTATCCATACCGATACAAGTAACCACATCATCAATACTAGTATCCTACCGATACAAGTAACCACATCATCAATACAAGTATCCTACCGATACAAGTAATCACATCATCAATACAAGTATCCTACCGATACAAGTAAACACATCATCAATACAAGTATCCTACCGATACAAGTAACCACATCATCAATACAAGTATCCTACCGATACAAGTAACCACAAAAAAAAAAATCACTTTCTCGGAGACCATTCGTCTACGGATCAATTCAGGGACCAAAGTCCGGGGATGATACAATCCCCACTTCTCGGAGACCACACGTCTACGGTTCAATTCAAGGACCGAAGTCCGGGGATGATACAATCCCCACTTCTCGGAGACCACACGTCTACGGATCAATTCAGGGACCGAAGTCCGGGGATGATACAATCCCCACTTCTCGGAGACCACACGTCTACGGATCAATTCAGGGACCGAAGTCCGGGGATGATACAATCCCCACTTCTCGGAGACCACACGTCTACGGATCAATTCAGGGACCGAAGTCCGGGGATGATACAATCCCCACTTCTCGGAGACCACACGTCTACGGATCAATTCAGGGACCGAAGTCCGGGGATGATACAATCCCCACTTCTCGGATACCACACGTCTACGGATCAATTCAGGGACCGAAGTCCGGGGATGATACAATCCCCACTTCTCGGAGACCACACGTCTACGGATCAATTCAGGGACCGAAGTCCGGGGATGATACAATCCCCACTTCTCAGAGACCATACGTCTATGGCTCTCTTTAGGACTGAAAGTCCAGGGATGATCCAATCCCCTCAAATGTCCACTAAGGACTTCATTCTCGGAGACCTCACGTCTACGGCTCTCTTTAGGACTGAAAGTCCAGGGATGATCCAATCCCCTCAACTATCCGCTAAGGACTTCATTCTCGGAGACCTCACGTCTATGGCTCTCTTTAGGACTGAAAGTCCAGGGATGATCCAATCCCCTCAACTGTCCACTAAGGACTTCATTCTCGGAGACCTCACGTCTACGGCTCTCTTTAGGACTGAAAGTCCAGGGATGATTCAATCCCCTCAACTTTCCACTAAGGACTTCATTCTCGGAGACCTCACGTCTACGGCTCAATTCAGGGACCAAGGTCCAGGGATGATACAATCCCTATCTGTCCACTAAGGACTTCATTTTTGGAGACCTCACGTCTACGGCTCAATTCAGGAACTGAAGTCCAGGGATGATACAATCCCTCTTCTTTCTCGGAGACACCTGTCTACGGCTCACTTTAGAACAAGTGTTCAAGGATGATACAATCCTCACATGTATTCTCATCAATACAAGTACAAGTATCCTCAACCATACAAGTACATTAATCAATACATGTATCATCAAAAGTATGTATTCTTACCAATACATCTTATCATCAAAAGCATGTATTCTCACCAATACATCTATCATCAAAAGCATGTATTCTTACTAATACATATAACATCAAAAGCATGTATAAGTAAAACTAAGTATTCTAAGTATACGAGTCCTAAATCTAAATATTTCTAAGTATCTAGGTGTAGAGAACAGGTTACTTCATCATTAACCTTGTTGATCGATGAGACAATCTTCATCATCAGTGACTATACTACTCCCCCTGAAACTTGATCTGGAGATTGATTAGGGTTTTCTAGAGAAACCCTAAAAATTCAATCTTTGACTTTCACACTTTTGAATGGATTAAAGAATATGTCTTGCTGAGCTGATCAAACTAGCATACTTCAATTTTGGAATTTCCAAAATTTGACCCCTCAAAATTGCCTTTGAAACTTCTGGATCTTCTGGACAGGATCCCGAACTAGGGTTTGATGAAGACCACCCTTCTTCCCAAACAAAAGGTTCGATCCAAGGCTCTAAACTCTTATTTTTCTTAGGAGTTTCCAGTCGTGGTTACAGACTTCAAAAATTCCAACTTTTGCTGAAGCCCTAATTTTCCATCTTTCCGATCAAAATCCCGAACTGGGGTTTGATCGAGCCCGGTCTTCCACCCAACCAAAAAATTCGATCTTGGTCTCTAAATATCAATTTTCCTGAGTAGCATTCAGCCGTAGACTCCGATTCAAAAATTCTAACTTTCTCCGAAACCCTAAATTCCGGAAGCCATGAATAAAGGTGCTCGAAAAATAATTCTGTTTTGACAGAAATATGCACCTGATTGTTTCTGCTATAACTCTGAAATTTTTGCTCCACAGGGTCTGAAACAATTTTTCTACAGTAGCCTGACCTGTCATCTTTCCATCCTGACAGGTCTGACCTCAATTGGATTTTCTAAGAGAGAGTTATGCCAAGTGTCGCAACGTGACCTGTTTATGGGATAAAACAGTAGAGAGAACTTGTACGGCGTGCCACGTGTCACTGTTTGAACTTCGGCCTCTGAAAACTTTTTATGAGATAGCTCGCCCTGTTATCTTTCCATCTTGATAGGTCTGACCTCAATTGGACTCTCTGAGAGAGAGTTATGCCAAGTGTTGCAATGTGACCTGTTTATGGGATAAAACAGGAGAGCGGACTTGTACGGCGTGCCACGTGTCACTGGTTCATCTTCGGCCTCTGAAAACGTTTCCTGACATAGTACATGCTGTGTACTACCTGTCACTTTTTACGAAATTTCATTTGGAGCTTCCTAGCCCAAGTTATGACCTTTTTTCCAAGGTTACCTGATTTTGACTGAGATATGGAAGAGACAGAAACCCTAACTTGTACTGATCATAACTCATAAAGTACAACGAATCTGAGGGTTCCCTTTGGAAACAAGGTACCTGGGGATGTTATCTTCGACCTGTAAACTTTTCAGACCCTGAACCTTCGCAGAAATGGATTTATAGCGAAAGTTCCACGAAGACTGGTTTTTGCTATGTAAAACCCTAACCTTCAAATTATCGTAAGTAAGGCAAGTGTCGTAAGTGCCATACCTTGTCTTCCTTCAGGTTAGCTCTGATTCCATGTTAAGATTCAATATGCTAAGATAGAAAATAGCAGTATTACATTCCATTTCTCAATAATAGCATATACAGGATCACTGAAGAAACAACAAGCATAGCATAAACACAAGAGACAGAGATTTATCCTAGGAAACCCTCATGGGGTAGAAAACCCAGCAAAGCTTCCTCAATATAGATGACCAGCAATATACAAAGATGAAACCCTGAGACATGATCTCCTCCTCCACAATAGCAGACCTCTCCTCCACAAGTGCACTATCCTCAAGTGAGTGAGTGTATCAAATGAGGAACACACCTCCTCTATTTATACACTACACTGACATGTATTTTACACAGGTACACGTAGGCTCGTATTTAACCAATGGGTTAAATACCCCACTACAACTAACTGGGCCGACCCCTCTAGGGTGGTTTAATAACCCTTTGACCCACATAACACATACAGGGCCAACCCCCACTAGGGAAGTCTAATAACCCGAGTTACCACATTCCGACGGAGGAATAAACATCTCCGGATATACAATAAGATATTCACAGAGAAATGAAACATCTCTGGAATAATAAAGTACAAATATAATATTCTTTGAAGTTACAATATTTCAACATTCCATAGGCTTCAGGGATGTTAGCCACAACAATATCTATGGTCTGGTGAATCCAAGGATCAACAGATAATGTCAACAACACATTTCTTAATCTCCCCACTACTCTTACTTTAGATCTGTCAAGCTGGACAATCTGAGTAGGACAGGGCTCCCAAGTGGCATTTAGTTTCCTACAGACAGAAAAGGGCATCACATTGGAAGAAGCACCTGAGTCTATCAAACAATTGTGTACATTTTTGTTTAATATTTCAAAGGAATGCAAGAAAGGAGGTGTCCTCTTACTTCTAGATTTCTGATCTTTTGGTTTGGTAAAAGAGTCCAAGTTATTGTTTTATAATTCCCTCGGTTGTTTTATTATCATGCTTTTAGGAAGAGAATCACTCATGGAAGGGATTTTCAGAAGTTCAAACAGAGAAATATTTTGTTTAACTCTTTTCAAATCTTCAGTGAAACTGTACTCCATTTCAGGAATGACTGTATCTTTTTTAGGAACATTTTTACTTTTGTTGGGAGGTGTTGTTGAAGATGAAGGTTCCTGAGAGGGCTGTCCTCTTAACCTAGTATTGTAAGGGTGTTGAACATTGAACACTATCTCAAGTTCTTCTTCTTCTTCATTCATTGGGAGTTCAGAAAAATAACTTATAGTATTAATCTATGGATCATCTTCTTCTTCTCCTTCTGTTGGTAATTGTGGATCCTGATTTGTTTGATCTTTAGAAGATTCAAGGACATTTTGTGATTCTGTGGCGAAAGCTTTGAAGATAGAATAAATTTTTTCAGATGTTAACCCTTCATTAGGATTAGGAGGTAGTGGATTTTGGGGAGGTTGATAAGGTCTCCTGAAAGGTGGCCTTGAAAAACCTTTGTTATTATTTTGATTCTCATTATTATTCTTTATTAAATCAACCATATCATTTGACATTTTCTGGAGAAACGTCTTAATATTAGTCATCTCAAAGTCATCTTTATTTTGAGTAGTGGGTTTGGGAGCATTGTCAGTTTTCTTTCTAGATGTGGAAGGTTGCTCTCCTAAAAGATCAGGATTATCTTTAGACAATAGATATTCTTTTCAACCTGAATGGCTTCAACATAAGCCTCAAACACATTGTCTTTATGTGCTCTTTTCACCCACATTGCAATAGGAACAAATAGATCCTTTTCACAATAGGGAACCAACAGTTCTTCTATAGGAAGAAGAGTGGCAGGGATCCTATTTTTCAGATATTAAAATCTATGATTGTAATCTTTGATCCTTTATTTACCTCTCATCTTCATAGAAGACAATTCCAAGACTACATCTTGTGGAGTTTTATCATCCCCAAACTTCTGGATAAATAATTTTTCAAAGTCATCCCAAGAAGTTATGGATCTGGCTTCTAAGGAAAAATATCATGTGGATGCCTTTCCTTCAAATGTATAGGGGAATAGTCTGCAAACCACATCTTCATAGACAACACTCCTAAGTCTAATGGCCTTCATAAAAGTTTTGATGTGATCTAATGCAGGTGATTTATTGTCTGGATTGAACTTAGGAAGCCACTTCTCAGGGTTCTTAGGAAATCTCTGTTGATACCCAAGAATAAACACAGCATCTTGGTCAAGCCAAGGTCTGTTTTGGCCTTCTTCACCAATTGGTTGTTCTTCCTCTCCTTCAGATGAAGAACTAAAAGCGTGTTCACTTTCAGATGAGGAATATGACTATGAAGGAGGAGAAGGTGGAGGTCCACCAAATCCAACATTAGGTTGATCCTATGGAACTTCCTCGAAGAGAGAATCAAGGTTATATTCAAGGGAACCTAATTAACCAGTGGTATCTTGATTCTCAACTCTTTGGTTTCCTGTTTGTTGACTTTCTTGGTTATTGGTTTGCAATGTAGTGTTCTGTTGAATTGCTGCTAATCCTTTATTTCGTTGTTGAATGATTCTTCGTTCAAAGGTAGAAACACTATCACTAGAAATTTTTAGTATTTTCTCAATTGAAAGGGGTCCTCTAGTAGGTGATATGATAAGGATATCCATTCTATTTTCCTTCCTAGCTACAGGTGTGAAAGGAATTACAATTGGTTGTGGCACTATTTGTTTTTCAGATGTAGAAGCATGTGATTGGCTAGGAGTGACAACCGGTGATTTTCTTGTTGGAGGAGGTTTCTGAGTATTCTATTTAGGCATAGTTTACTACTGTCCCTCCTTCTAGCACCATTTGTTGAGGCCTTGGATGTGCAGGGAAGGTGCAAGGTACTGGAATGGGCTCCAAGGATCCCAACAGAGGGTGAAAATCTAGACTGAAAGGCTTCAAAAGGTCCTATTCAAGGACAGTTCTATCACCAACCTGTTTGGTATAGTAATCTCCCACGGATATTCAGCCTTCGCTCGCACTCTATGAGTTCGTGAAGTTTGATCAATAGATCAGTCTTCCAATAAAGGAAAACAAGGGTGTGAAATACTATAAAACAAATCTACCTAAGAAAGGAATCTAATCAAAGATAGATCTATTGTCAAAAGACATCTTGTCTATATGCAAGTGAGCTTGATGTATAAGTAAATAAGTTTTGTTCATCAACTTAACAGAAATGTTAAAAGATGTATTACTTATTTTCCCAAATTACCATTAATCAATTAAAATTAATCAACAGCAAATTGAGGGTTACATGCATTCAAGATCAACCTGTAAATGATATGTCAATTGAAAAATTAACATCAATTAAATCCTACTGTAAAAACCATTTGCAGAAATCGATAAAAGTCTTAATTAAATAAACTATTTTAAAACCTCATGAACACATAGATCATTAGCAGAGATAAACCAGCACTATAGATCACTCTGCTTAATAAGTTTCAAAAGATTTAAAAAACATTAGATAAGAAATCTAGAGTAAAATCAACATTCATCAAATAAACTTGATCAATAGACAAAAGAAAATCAGGGAATAAATTTTACTGTATTAATGAAAAGTCTGTAAGAAATTACAAGCTTTGTATCAAACAGGGTATCTCCAGTCTCTCCTGTTGATTTTCTCCTCCAAATTTCATCATCTTTTCCCAATGAGAAAAAAATCCTTTAAATAAAAGTTACATTATAATACAACAACAATTCCCTAAGAATAGGGATTACAGAATTCCCATACCAATAGCCTTCTTGAGTCCTTGAACTAGGGCCTCATATTGAGCTACATTATTGGTACATTCAAATTCAAGTCTACAAGCAATCATGGTTTTAGTCCCTTTTGGATCAATAAGGACACAACCTGCACCAACTCCATCCTTAGATCTAGAGCCATCAAAGAATAAATTCCATGCAATAGGATCTATCCTAAAATTTGTATTAACATTATAAACAGTATGTACAATAGTTCAATAGAATGGTACAGAAGTAGCATTGGTAATCTATGACTCATTTTGTACATTCTCATCTGGTGAAGAATCAGCTAGAAAATCCCCCAAACAGGTATCAAATGTGAAATGCTCAATATGTGAACTGAAATAACAAGCAAGTTCACTTGAATCATTAAGGTCAGTGACTGTTTGTTTCATAAATGGTTCCTTGTTGATCTTAATCTTATTTGGTTTTCCATTGTAGGGTAACCAAAGGTGAGACCAATCAGTGACAAAGTAGCCCTTGAGTTTCTCTGACCAATCTCTGCTTAGCCACATTCCATAGGCTTCAGGGATGTCAGCCACAACAATATCTATGGTCTAGTGAATCTAAAGATCAACAGATAATGTCAACAACACATTTCTTAATCTCCCCACTACTCTTACTTTAGATCTGTCAAGATGAACAATCTGAGTAGGACAGGGCTCCCAAGTGGCATTTAGTTTCATGCAGACAGAAAGAGGCATCACATTGAAAGAAGCACCTGAGTCTATCATACAATTGTGTACATTTATGTTGAAGATTTCAAAGGTAAGCAACAAAGGAGGTGTCCTCTTACTTCCATATTTCTAATCTTCTGTTTTGGTAAAAGAGTCCAAGTTACTGTTTTGTGATTCCCTCGGTTGTTTTATTATCATTATTTTAGGTAGAGAATCCCTCATGGAAGGGATTTTTAGAAGTTCAAACAGAGAAATATTTTCTTTAACTCTTTTCAAATCTTCAGCCAAACTATACTCCATTTTAGGAATGACCATATATTTTTGAGGAACAATTTTACTTTTGTTGGGAGGTGTTGTTCAAGATGAAGGTTCCTGAGAGGGTTGTCCTCTTGACCTAGTATTGTAAGGGTGTTGAACATTGAACACTGTCTCAGGTTCTTCTTCTTCATTAATTGAGAGTTCAGAAAAATAACTTCCAGTAATCTGTGGATCCTCTTCTTCTTCTCCTTCTGTTGGTAATTGTGGATCCTGATTTGTTTGATCTTCAGAAGATTCAGGGACATTTTGTGATTTTGTGGCCAAAGCTTTGAAGGTAGAATAAATTTCATCAGATGTTATCCCTTCATTAGGATTAGGAGGTGGTGGATTTTGGAGAGGTTGATAAGGTCTCCTGAAAGATGGCCTTGCAAAACCTCTGTTATTATTTTCAATCTCATTATTATTCTTTTTTAAATCAACCATCTCATTTGACATTTTTCTGGAGAAACTTTTTAATGTCAATTATCTCAAAGGCATCTTTATTTTGAGTAGTGGGTTTGGGAGCATTGTCAGTTTTGTTTCTAGATGTGGAAGGTTTCTCGTCTAAAGCATCAGGATTATCTTTTAGATAGTAGATATCCTTTTCAACCTGAATGGTTTCATCTTAAGCCTCAAACAAGTTATCTTTGTGTGCTCTTTTGACCCACATTGCAATAGGAACAGATAGACCCTTTTCATAATAGGAAACCAACAATTCTTCTATAGGAAGAAGAGCAGCAAGGATCTTAGTTTTCAAATAAGAAAATCTCTTATTGTAATCTTTGATCCTTTCTGCACCTCTAATCTTCATAGAAGACAATTCCAGGACTAGACCTTGTGGATCAGTTTTATCATCCCCACACTTCTGGATAAATAAGTTTTCAAAGTCATCCCAAGAAGTTATGGATCTAGCTTCTAAGGAAAAATATCATGTGGATTCCTTTCATTCAAATGTATAGGGGGATAGTCTGCAAACCACATCTTCATGGACAACACTCCTAAGTCTAATGTCCTACATAAAAGTTTTTATGTGATCTAATGCAGGTGATTTATTGTCCGGATTGAACTTAGGAAGCCACTTCTCATGGCTTTTAGGCAATCTGTGTTGATCCCCAAGAATGAAGACAACATCTTGGTCAAGCCAAGGCCTGTTTTGGCCTTCTTCACCCATTGGTTGCTGTTCCTCTCCCTCAGATGAAGAACTAGAATACTGTTCACTTCCAGATGAGGAAGATGATGATGAAGGAGGAGATGGTGGAGGTCCACCAAATCCAACGTTAGGTTGATCCTATGGAACTTCCTCGAAGAGAGAAACAAGGTTATACTCAGGGGAAACTGATTGATCAGTGGTATCTTGATTCTCAATTCTTTGGTTACCTGTCTGTTGACTTTCTTGGTTATTGGTCTACAACCTAGTGTTCTGTTGAATTGCTACTAGTCCTTTATTTCGTTGTTCAATGATTCTTCGTTCAATGGTAGCAACACTATCACTAGAACTTTTTAGTATTTTTTCAAGTGAAAGAGGTCCTCTAGTAGGTGATATGATAAGGATATCCCTTCTATTTTCCTTCCCAGCTGCAGGTGTGGCAGGAATTACAGTTGGTTGTGGCACTATTTGCTGTTCAGATGTAGAATCATGTGATTGGCTACGAGTGACAACCAATGATTTTCTTTCTAGAGGAGGTTTCTAAGTATTTTGTTTAGGCATAGTTTACTACTGGCCCTCCTTCTAGCACCATTTGTTGAGGCCTCGGATGTGCAGGGAAGGTGCAAGGTGCTGGAATGCATTTCGAGGCTCCCAACAGAGGGTAAAAACCCAAATTGAAAGGCTTCAAAAGGTCCTATGCAAGGACAGTTCTATTCTCACCCTGTTTGGTATAGTAATATCCCACGGATATTCGGCCTTCCCTGGCACTCTATGAGTTGGTGAAGTTTGATCAATAGATCAATATTCCAATAAAGGAAAACAAGGGTGTGAAATTCTATAAAACAAATCTACCTAAGAAAGGAATCTAATCTAAGTTAGATCTATTCTAAAAAGACAGCCTGTTTATATGCAGGTGAGCTTGATGTAGAAGTAAATAAGTATTGTTCATCAACTTAACAGAAATGTTTAAAGATTTATTACTTATTTGCCCAAATTACCATTAATCAGTTAAAATTAATCAACATCAGATTGAGGGTTACATGCATTCAAGATCAACCTGTAACTGATATGTCAATTGAAAAATTAACATCAATTAAATCATACTGTAAAAACCATTTGTACAAATCGATAAAAGTATTAATTGAATAAACCCTTTTAAAACCTCATGAACACATAGATCATTAGTAGAGATAAACCAAAACTATAGATCACTGTGCTTAATAAGTTGCAAAATATTTAAACAACATTAGATAAGCAATCTAGAGTAAAATCAACATTCATCAAATAAACTTGATCAATAGACAAAAGAAAATCTGGGAATAAATTTACTGTATTAATGAAAATTCTGTAAGAAATTACAAGCTTTGTATCAAATAGGGTATCTCCAGTCTCTTCTACTAATTTTTGCCTGCAAATTCCATCATACTTTCTCAATGTGAAAAACAGAATTTAAATAAGAGTTACAAAATAATACAACAGAAATTCCCACAGAATAGGGATTACACAATTCGAATTAGACTAGCGGTCAAGAAAATCTCGCCACTTGTCCCATATTTCTAACAACTTATCTACATTTGGATAGTTAACTAACTCAAGCCCCGGCTGGCCATTACATGTGCATGTTTCCATTTCATTCTTAGCTAACTTATGTCAAATACGGATGAAAATATGGATTCTGCCTTCCATGGTGATCGATTTCCTAATTAATTGCTCCACATCATCGATCTGGACCTCCTCATGGCATTGAATATTCGGCTTGACTTCCTCACACCTGCGTTCAACTTGCTCAACCATCAACTTAGGCGGGAAAGCATCTTCAATGAGCTCCATGGTAGAGAACTGTGTAATCTCCATGATATTATCCACTGCATACCATCGCCTGCTACACATATCCCAAGCTTTCTTAATAATGTCTTCTACTGATTCATTAAGATCAAGGCAAGTATTCAATTCATCTCTGACATTTATTGAACTGGAAACTGTTAAGAATGGGGATGTATTCTGGTATGTTCTTGATATACCCCTGCCACTCAACAATTTCTTGACGTTCCTTAGAAGCTTGCAACCTTTTGTCTTTCTGCCCTTCAAGGACAACAAACATCTTACCAAAAGTCATATGAGTTTCTCTAATATCATCTAGGGTGTTAAACAGTTTCTCCAACAATTTGTGATGTTTTTCATAGACCTGAAGGGCCAAATCCTTAAATTCCTAGGGTGAAAACTTAGAGAAACAAGAAGAGGCTGCACTTGCAGTTGCATCCTTGCATTGCTTTTCTAGTAAGGCTATCTTCTGTGTATTGGCATAATTCTCAACTTGTACATTACGAAGTTCATCCTGGAGGGAGGTGTTGCTTCATTCCCAATCCTCTAACCTATCTCCCCATAACCTCCTGAGATCAGCAACATAAATCTCATGTTCTTCCTTGGTGTTTACTAACTCTTCTTCAAGCCTTTCCAACTCTTCCTTCTTCTGATCAATCTCCCTATTCAGTACCTGGACTGAATCAAGATTTGCTCTAGTAAATCCCCCCTAAGGATGTGGCTGTCTCAATTGCTCCTCTATGGGGATCATTTGTTTGCTGAGACCATATTATTTGATTTGGAACAGATACTTCTAATCCACCTTGATCCATGATTCTCTTCTTACCCTTCTTTATCACTGCTTTATTTTCCTTACTGTTGAAATAATTTCCAAGAGGTACTACAACATCATCTTCATATTCAGTTACCAATTCTGAAGAAATTGAAATGACAGTCTCTGTTGAAATTAATGAAGGTGTTTGAGTGATAGTGGGACTATCTATAGACATGGTAACTTGAGGAGTAGTCAGAGGGGTAGAGACAATATGAGTAACTGATGGGACATGTGTTGGAGAAGGGATTTAAGTGAAGTCTTCAGAAAGTGGAACATGATCATCATTAGCAGGTGATGATGAAGAGGGAACTGAGGGTGGCTCATCACTGGTGGGTGATGACAAAGTAGATATGGGTAATTTCTAAGGGACAGTGGCAGACTGGACCTCTGCAATAATAGATGAGGGAATGGAAATTGGAACTGAGCTATCTGAAAATGGAGTGGCTTTGGAAGTCAAAGTGTGAAAGAGTTGTGATATGGAAAATGGAGGCATCACCCCTGGGGAAAAAATAGAAAGATCTTGAATAGATGACAATAAAAGTGTTGAAGTTGTAATGTTAGGGGTAGTAGTAACTTCCAATACCTTTTGATCAGAAAAAGAGTGATCCATCTCAATAGTGTCTAACAAATCTGTAATTGCTTGTGAATCTTCAGTCACTTCTTCAGTCACAGATACTGGATGATGTGGGTCATCTTCATTATCATTGTCAATAATATTAAGAGTAGGAACCTATGAGGTAGGAGTCAGGATTTTATGTCTCTTAGTTGGGATTGTATCATCCACTATTAAATCATCAGAAACCTGTATAGCTACAACAGTCACTTGAACATCCACAATAAGATTAGGAGGTTCAATTGTTTGGGTACCCAATACTGAAGATATATGTGATAACTTTTGATTCATCTAATGAGAAGTTTCCAACAAAAATGTGACATGTTCAGCAGTCTTTACCTGTGGAATATCCTCCATAGGATTTTTTCCTTTATTTCCATCTGGATAAGTAAGCATTAGAGGGGCATTGGCTTGTTGTTTATCCTTTTCCTTTCTATCCCCTCTCACTTGCTCAAGTAGATTCATTTCCATTGTTCTGTAACTCAAAACTTTAGTTTTAAGTTCTCTCTGATATTACATAATCTGATGATGCTCTTCTGTGCTCTTGGCCCTAGCTAGGACCTCAAAAAAGGTATTCACTCCTTGGTAGATAGAATCATCTGGGAATTATTCATTGACACAATCCATCTTCTTATGATATTGTTTAAAATGTGCATCAAGGAATTTATTAGGATCATGTTTCCTTTTGGGAGCAAAACCCAGCTTTAAAGGAGCCATCTGGTCACCAAGCACTTTATCCCAATTTGAGGTTGGGATAACTAATGGCCCAAGGTTTAAAACAAATTTAGGCCAACCTTTCTTTTTGGGACTAGTGAGCTTCTTGTACACCACCATTGGTAACAGTATGATAATAACATTCTTGAATGACCAATCTGTCAAGAACTATGCTAGGCAGAAGATGAACAGTGTTACTTCCCCAGAATCTGATGTATGAAAAGGACTCATAGACATACAAATCACCAATTATATTGATGAAGGTCCTGGCATCAGCTGAAAAGGAAGGTGCCTCTTGTTTGAATATCTTGAAATAAATAGTACCCATGAAATGGTCACAAATGTCATAGAGTAAGGGCACAAAATTACTCTCCCATAGTGCCGAGTGATAGATATGAAATGGTGGATTGGAAGGGGTCCAATTCCATCCCATGTTGGGATATTGGAACAATGAGCAAAATACATCAATAATGAAGGCTGAATAGAAAAAGTGCGGTTTCTTCAAAGTATGTGCCTTTTGATACTCCTGTATGGCTATTTTAAGCTCCAATGACAAGATAAAAACCCCAAGGGAAGGACTCACCTGTGGTTAGGACATGATGAGCTATTGGAACCCATTCAACCTTGAAGACTGAACAATTTGGAAGGTCATAGAGCCTACAGAGCATGGCTGCTAGTAAAGAATAAGGATTTCTAAACCAGGAAATCAAATAGAGGTTATCATCCTTTGGCACAAGGCTGCTAGGTTTAATCATCCACGATTTCAACATTTCGTCAAAATTGTACCTGGTTTTAGAAGATTGAATGAATTCAGGGCTAAGGATCTGCATAGCTGGCTTAAGAGAAAAATCTCTAGTAAAGAGTTCAGGGTGGAAAGTTGTCAATTGTAACCCCATATTGTCATTGAATGACCGGTCTTTAGGGTTAGCATTGTCTACTATCCATTTAACGGCATCAGTGTAAGGAAGGATAGCGGGCCGGGCAGCAATGGCATGGATTTGAGAAGCCCTAATATTCTCATATGCATGTCAGTCTTCTTTAATTTCTGAAAGGTCATCATTATCAAAAATTGAATAAATTTTTGACCAATCCATTTGATAATCTTCGGTAACCCTCTCACTGGTATCTGAGAAGATGCCAAAATTTGCGTCTTTGGTCAGCAAATCCCTGTGAATTGTCTTAGACCGAGTATTTCATGACATTTTTGCAAAGCTTGAATATTCTGGTAAATAAATCAAAACAAAATCAAAAATTAAACCATAAACAACAAAACCGTAAATAGAAAATGTGAAAATGACAAAAAACAACCTGAAAATAACTGAAAATTCAAGAAAATGACCATTGGTAAGAAATTCATAGTAAAATCCACGTAGTAGAGTAAATTTCCAACAATGAAAATGATAAAGAAAAATAGAAAAAAAAATCTTATATTTATTGAGTTTTCGTCGGGTCAAATCTGGACCGCAGGATCAAAAGAAATGAACGTATGAGATTAACCTATGCGAGATGTGGGATCGAGTCACAAGTCTTATTTTCAAACGTTAATCATAATTCCTGCAAACCACAATTTGCAATTGCGGTTTGCGGGTTGTGGGTTTACAACCTTGCAAAATAACGGACGAAATTGTTTCCGCATCCCGCAATCTGCAATTGCGGGTTTCGGAAAAAAAAACAAAAACAAACTTTAAAATAAAAATAACTTTTCCGCATGCCACAATCCGCAATTGCAGGTTGCGGGTTTCAGGTTTGTGGGAAGCAAATCACATTTTGAAAGAAATGAAGGCTTTCCGCGAGTCAAGAAAACAACCAAAAACTTGGAAATTTTCAAAGGAAAAATGGTAATTACACAAACCAAAAGCAAAGGCATGAAATCATAACAAACAAGGTTTAAGAACCTCGTTATTTTTGGTAAGAAACTTGGCCAAATACCTTTGTATTTAAAATTTTGGGGCTCCCATGTTCAAATGAAGCATGGGATCTATTGTACCTACAACACATGGCGACTGGCTGGGAAGAACTAGTTATCTCTGCAACAAAACTTCAAAAAAATAAAGTATGTCAGCCAACTAATTTTCAACCTAGATTTTTAGAAAATGTTTATAAAAGGACAATCAATAAGCATATTTAAACATAAGATTGATAGACTGCCATCCATGATCAATTTTAAAGATAATGCAAATCTGATAAGAAGATTTAAGAAACAAAAGGAATCCTTTTTCCAATATGTAATCATAGGAAGATTGCTTTTATATGAACCTGGGGGTAAGATTAAAACTACTCTGGACATCCAAATCATACATCACCTTGATTTATTAATTGCTTTATTTACACAAAGATGTGTTGTTAACAATCTATTCGTTTTCTTATTCCCCTTTTTTCTTTTTCTCTTTTTTTCTTCTTTTTTTTTTTTTTTTTTTAAAACATAAAATCTGTACATCAAACCTTGTTGACATAAGACCATTTCCCTGACTTGGTGATCATATTTTGGCAATTCCATTCACAACCCTGATCTGGAAACTAAACAAGCTAGCTCAGTAATGAGACTCCTTTTCTTCCAGCTGTGACACAGAAAGCAAGTATCATGGCTTTGTTAGGATATTCCTATACTCCATCCTAATCCCACCAGTATTTTGATCATTTACATTTTCAGTCATGCATGCACCTTTAGGGTTTGCATGCATTCTAGGGTTTGCATGCATCCCAGTCATCAGTCCAACACCTAGCCCTCAGTTAGCCATCCCCCAGGAGCTTCTCACTATTCATTTTTAGCCCTCCACTTGCTTAATGTGCCCTTCTTCCTTGATTTTAGGGAGCAACTCGCCCTTCTTCACCTACCAGTCTAGTTGTCACTCAGTTACAGTCAATTACACTCAGTTACACTTATTTATAGTCATTTACACTCAGTTACACTTAGTTACATTGAGTTACACTCAGTTACAACTACCAGAGTTAGTTTAACTGATGGTTGACAGTTACTTGAGCATTGATGACTCCACTGATGATGATGAAGAATTCCAGTTGCACTCCGATGATCATGAGGACACCTAGTTGTGCTACGATGACACTCTATTGATCTTATGATCACTCTGAGAGGCTAATTCGAATTGCCACCTTAGGCATTCAAATCCTCTCTACCATTGTACTATTTATTTGTCCATACTGTGATTAATTAATTAGTATGTGTGAAGTATTATTGCTGCTATCTGAGTTCTACTGTACCATATTATTTTGTTGCTCATTATATTGATTTTGTTCACTCTTCTTCTATTTTCCTGCTTGATCATAATTACTCTTGTGAGGTACACGTCATCTCTTAGATCTGTTGTGAGGATTTTCACAGGCTTGGTGGCCACATAATGATAATTTCAGTCCAAAATCAAACCCAGGATCATGGTAGGGATGGCTTGTGATAAGACCCCCCTATCCTTATATTGAACATTGTCTTATAAAGAAAATGTGAAACAAAATTTCTATTAGGGTGTGAATTACAAGACACCACCATGGCTTGATGGCAATATGATAGTGGCTTTACTCACCGATGCTTTGTAGATCATGAATGAACCAAACTGTGATAGGATCTTCCACCTTTCAGTAAATTAAAATTCATCTTCCAAGTTTGGTGACTTGGTGTGAAGATGTCATTCCACTCACATCTATGAACCTAATGGGCTGGCTTGTAATAATACCCCCATCCTCTAATCCACAATTATTAAGTAATATGATTTTTCAAGGTGACTGTGATAGGATCCAGAGCAGATAAAGGTTGACTAGGCTATTAAGATATGCTATATTACACTAATGAAGCATAGGGAAAGAAACCCAGTTACTTTCCACAACCTCAATTAAACAAATAAAGCATGTATAAGATATTGACCAAAGTGTAAATGTATCAATCAAAGTTCTGCAATTAATGATTGTCTATTCTTTGTACAACAAATTCTGAAATAGGTTGAGAAAAGCCAACATTGACAGAGCATTCCAAAACTTCAGTTCAGATTATTCTTGAGACAAGCTGACCATCAACCATTACCAAATGTGAGACGTTTATTAAAAGAAAAAAAAAGAAAAGAAAACCAATCAAAACAAAGAAAATGCAAAACACACCAAACTTATGTACATAGTGCATCAAATTGTTCAGACAAAATACCTTTTGAGCAGAGAAACATTCACTGGATAAGTGTCAATGACCCCTTCCAATGTCTGTAATCAACTAGTACTAGGACCAATCTTTTCTCTAATAATGAAAGGTCCTAGCCAAAGGCGTTGAAATTTGGTATAATCATTTATATCCTTATGTTGCTTATCCCATATCAATACCAAATCTCCTACTGAAAATTCTCTGTCAGAAGAGGATTTCTCATCAAACCATCTTTTAACCATCTGCTGATGTTGATATAATTTATTTTTAGCCATTTCCTTATCTTCCTCCAACTTAAGCAAGGTATCAATTCTCTGCTGAAGAGGAGAAGAATCATCTTCTTGAATGGATTGGGCTATTTGTAATGAGGGGAAGGTAAGGTTAGATGGGAGGATGGCTTCCTTGCCATAAACCAAACAATAGAGAGAGTTTCCAATAGCTTCCTTTGGGGTAATTCAATCTACCCAAAGAGCATTATAAAGCTGGGTATGCCAATCTTTGTGATGAGAGACTATTGTCTTCTTCAAAATGTTTATCAAGTTCTTGTTAGAAGATTCAGTAAGCCCATTACCCTATGGATAATAATTGGTAGAAAATTTTAGTTTGATCCCTTTTTCAAGGGCATACTGTGTCAAGTCAATTGCGGAAAAGTAGGATGCATTGTCAAAGACAAGATACTCAAGAGCACCAAACCTTGTATCTAGCTGTCGAGGAAAGAAATGACTTGGTTTGTATTACATTTCCTAAGAGGGACTGCCTCTACCCATCTGGTAAAGTAGTCAGTTGCTGTAAGGATATACGTATGTTGAAGGGAGGAAACATGATTAATTGGTCCAACAAAATCGAGTCCCCATTGCTGAAATGGAAATTGAATAGTCACTGGTTGTAGAGGAAAAGCAAGTTTTTTGAATTTCCCTGCACACTTTTGACATGGTTCACACCTTCTGACATGAGCATAAGCATCCTTAAAAAGAGTAGGCCAATAATATCCAGCTATGAGAATCTTGTGTGCTGTGGTTTCACCTTAAAAATGGCGTCCAACAGGTCCTGCATGAAATTGTAAAAGAATGTCATCAATCTCATTTTTCTCCAAACATCTAAGGAAAACTCCATCGTAATTTTTCCTAAACAGAACACCATTAATAAATTGATAAGGGGCAGCCTTTAATCTTAAAGCTATGCATCTTTTGAAGTCAATGGTTTCAGGAGCAAACCAATGGTTTAGAAAAAACTTAATATGATCGTACCATTAAGATGTTGGAATATCTATGGAATTAACAGAACCTGTAGGAACATTTTCCTCCTTCTCCCATTCAGCCTGTTGCTGAGCAGGATCATTTGACTAGGCAGTAAACAAGCACAAACCTTGCCCTTTTACAATCTTCCCTAGCCTGATTTCCAGGTCATATTCCTGCAACGGTGTCATCCAATGGGATCTTTTCTCTCCTAGTTCTTTCTGGAGAAGCATGCTTTTGATGGCTCTGTATGGCACAATTACCTTCGTTCGATATATAAATAAGTAGGGCCTGTAATGTTTCATAGACTTGTAAACCACATAAGCCTTCTTTTCAATTTGGGAGTTGTTAAGTTCTACTCCCTTAAACGTTGAGCTCATGAACGAAATTGGAATCGCAACATCATTATCATGCTTCTATGTCAAGACAGTTGCATAAGAAAAATCAGTAGTGAAAGTATATAGAATAAAATCCTTGTTGAAATATGGGGACATCAGAGTAGGGGCTTCTACAATTTCCCTTCGTATTTCAACAAATGCATCCTTCTGTTCCCGAGACCAACTAAAATGTACATCTTTTTTAACTAACTGTTGTAATGGCTTAACAATTTGTGCAAAATCTGGAACAAACCTACGTACAAAATTGATCTTACCGAGTAACGATTGCATGGCTTTGCGCGAACTAGACAAACCGATATTTGAAATAGCTTCAATGCATTCAGGATCAATAATCATACCTTCTTTAGAAACAATGAAACCTAGGAGCTTACCTTTTGTATTGCAAATATGGACTTCTTGGGGTTCAACAAAATTCCGTACTTCCTACAGCGTTCAAAAACCTGTTTGAGAGCAGACAGATGTTCATGACATTTTTTTGAATAGATAGTGATGTCATATAAGTATACTACGACAGAATTATGAATCAAACCTCTGAAATCTATATCCATAGCTCTCTGAAATGTGGCTCCTGCATTTATTAGTCTGAGAGGCATTCGCTGGTAGGCGAAGGTACCCCAGGGGGTTTTGAAAGTTGTTTTCAGTTGGTCATCAGGGGAAACCATGACTTGGTTGTACCCTAAGAAACCATCCAGGAGAGAGAACATCTCTGACCCTGCTACATTTTGAAGAACATGCTCCATGGGAGGAATAGGATAGTTATCCTTTTCGGAAGCTCTGTTCAAATTTCTGAAATGGACACAAAGTCTGATTTCTCCATTATTTTTTCGGAAAGGTACAAGGTTGGCTATCCATTGTGTGTGTCTGACAGGGAAAATGATTCTAGCTGTCAACAACTTCTCAAGTTATTTCTTCACAGAGGGTTCCAAACTAGGATGCATCTTTCTTAGTTTTTGTTGGTAAGGTTTCACTTCTGGCTTCATCGGTATGTTATGATGCATAATGCTAGTATCAAAGGTCTTTAGTTCGTCATAGGTCCATGCTAAAACATATTTATACTCTTTACACAATTTGATGAAATCCCTCCTTTCATCAATAGAGCAATCATGCCCAAGGTTAATGAGTCGGGGGTTTTGGTCAGTACCAAGGTTGACTAGCTCATAGTTCAAAGAAGAACTCTCAGTCTTGCAGTTGGTCTTGTGTTTAAACTTATCTTGCAAGTCATAAAACTTTTCTAGGTTGATCACTGATTTTGGAAGGATGTTGGAAGTATCAAACAAATACTTTTCATGCTCAGTCTCATCCATTTCCATTTCTTGAAAGGTATCTTGAGCTGAGAGAAAGTCTAGGATTTGTTGGTTATCATCCAACACTTTCCACCTTGTTACATTATCAGGGATGGAAGGCATGTACATAAGTTCTATTGAAAAGGATTCAGGTGACAAGCCTTCCAGTGGAATCATCCTAGATGCAGTATTTGCTAACAAGCCTTAGTCCCAAGCAATCATGGTTTTAGTCCCTTTCGGATCAATAAGGACAAAACCTGCACCAGCTCCATCCTTAGATCTGGAGCCAACAAAGAATAAAGTCCATGCAATAGGATCTATCATAAAATTTGTATTAACATTATAAAAATTATGTACAATAGTTCCATAGAATGGTACAGAAGTAACATTGGTAATCTGTGACTCATTTTGTACATTCTCATCTCGTGAAGGATCGGCTAGCAAATCCCCAAAAAAGGTATCAAATGTGAAATTTTCAATATGTGAACTGAAATAATAAGCAGGTTCACTTGAATCATTAAGGCCAGTGACTGTTTGTTTCATAAATGGTTCCCTGTTGATCTTAATCTTATTTGGTTGTCCATTGTAGGGTAACCACAGGTGATACAAATCAGTGGCAAAGCATCCCTTGAGTTTCTCTGACCAATCTCTGCTCAGCCACATTCCATAGGCTTCAGGGATGTCAGCCACAACAATATCTATGGTCTGGTGAATCCAAGGATCAACACATAATGTCAACAACACATTTCTTAATCTCCCCACTACTATTACGTTAGATCTGTCAAGCTGGACAATCTGAGTAGGACATGGCTCCCAAGTGGCATTTAGTTTCCTGTAGATAGAAAGGGGCATCACATTGGAAGAAGCACCTAAGTCTAGCATACAATTGTGTACATTTCTGTTGAAGATTTCAAAGGTAAGCAAGAAAGGAGGTGTCCTCCTACTTCCAGATTTCTGATCTTCTGGTTTGGTAAAAGAGTCCAAGTTATTGTTTCGTGATTCCCTCAGTTGTTTTACAATCATGCTTTTAGGTAGATAATCCCTCATGGAAGGGATTTTTAGAAGTTTAAATAGAGAAATATTTTCTTTAACTCTTTTCAAATCTTCAGCCAAACTATACTCCATTTCAGGAATGACTGTACCTTTTTTAGGAACAGTTTTACTTTTGTTGGGAGGTGTTGTTGAAGATGAAGGTTCCTGAGAGGGTTGTCCTCTTGACCTAGTATTGTAAGGGTGTTGAACATTGAACACTGTCTCAGGTTCTTCTTCTTCTTCATTCATTGGGAGTTCAGAAAAATAACTTACAATATTAATCTATGGATCCTCTTCTTCTTCTCCTTCTGTTGGTAATTGTGGATCCTGATTTGTTTGATCTTTAGAATATTGAGGGACATTTTTTGATTCAGTGGCAAAAGATTTGAATATAGAATAAATTTCTTCGGATGTTAACCCTTCATGAGGATTAGGAGGTGGTGGATTTCATGGAGGTTGATAAGGTCTCCTGAAAGGTGGCCTTGCAAAACCTCTGTTATTATTTTGATTCTCATTATTATTCCTTTTTAAATCAACCATGTCATTTGACATTTTCTGGAGAAACTTTTTAATATCAGTCATCTCAAAGGCATCTTTATTTTGAGTAGTCGGTTTGGGAGCATTATCAATTTTCTTTCTAGATGTGGAAGGTTGCTCTTCTAAAGCATAAGGATTATCTTTTAGACAATAGATATCATTTTCAACCTAAATGGATTCAGCATAAGCCTCAAACAAGTTGTGTTTATGTGCTCTTTTTACCCACATTGCAATAGGAATAGATGACCATTTTCATAATAGGAAACCAACAATTCTTCTGTAGGAAGAAGAGCGGCAGGGATCCAGTTTTTCAAATAAGAAAATCTCTGATTGTAATCTTTGATCCTTTCTTTATGTCTCATCTTCATAGAAGACAATTCCAAGCCTAGATCTTGTGGAGTTTTATCATCCCCAAACTTCTAGATAAATATTTTTTCAAAGTCATCGCAAGAAGTTATGGATCTGGCTTCTAAGGAAAAATATCATGTGGATGCCTTTCCTTCAAATGTATAGGGAAATAGTCTGCAAACCACATCTTCATGGAAAACACTCCTAAGTCTAATGGCCTGCATAAAATATTTGATGTGATCTAATGTAGGTGATTTATTTTCTGGATTGAACTTAGGAAGCCACTTCTCACAGTTTTTAGGCAATCTATGTTGATCCCCAAGAATGAACACGGCATCTTTGTCAATCCAAGGTCTGTTTTGGCCTTCTTCACCCATTAGTTGTTCTTCCTCTCCTTCAGATGAAGAACTAGAAGAGTGTTCACTTTCAGATGAGGAAGATGATGATGAAGGAGGAGAAGGTGGAGGTCCACCAAATCCAACATTAGGTTAATCCTGTGGAACTTCCTCGAAGAGAGAATCAAGGTTCTACTCAGGGGAACCTGATTGACTAGTGGTATCTTGATTCTCAATTCTTTGGTTACCTATCTGTTGAATTTCTTGGTTATTGGCCTACAACGTAGTGTTCTGTTGAATTGCTGCTAGTCCTTTATTTCGTTGTTGAATGATTCTTCCTTCAAAGGTAGCAACACTATCACTAGAAATTTTTAGTATTTGTTCAAGTGAAAGGGGTCCTCTAGTAAGTGATATGATAAGGATATCCCTTCTATTTTCTTGCCCAGCGGCAGGTGTGGAAATACTTACAGTTGGTTCTGGAACTGTTTGTTGTTCAGATGTAGAAGCATGTGATTGGCTACGAGTGACAACCGGTGATTTTCTTACTGGAGGAGGTTTCTGAGTGTTCTGTTTAGGCATAATTTACTACTGGCCCTACTTATAGCTCCATTTGTTAAGGCCTCGGATGTGCAGGGAAGGTGCAAGGTGTTGGAATGGCTTCCAAGGCTCACAACAGAGGGTGAAAACCCAGACTGAAAGGCTTCAAAAGGTCCTACGCAAAGATAGTCTATCCCCATCCTGTTTGGTATAGTAATCTCCCACGGATATTTGGCCTTCGCTGGCACTCTATGAGTTGGTGAACTTTGATCAATAGATCAGTCTTCCAATAAAGGAAAACAAGGATGTGAAATTCTATAAAACAAATCTACCTAAGAAAGGAATCTAATCTAAGTTGGATCTATTCTAAAAAGACAGCTTATTTATATCAACTTGAGCTTGATGTAGAAGTAAATAAGTATTGTTCATTAACTTAACAAGAATGTTAAAATATTTATTACATATTTTCCCAAATTACCATTAATCAATTAAAATTAATCAATAGCAGTGTTGGGCGGGCCCCAAGTTGGAATATTTTGCACAAGTACCGAAAAGTGTGCATTGCGCGCGGCGACAAGCTACAGGCATTTTTTGAGAAATTGCACATGCCAAGCGATGGCAATGGCCAAGGCACGGTTGTGCAGTAAGACGACATGCATAATAGCACATGAGCTACTTTTGGTTCGCAATATGGATAAAGGTCAGACGAAGATATGACCTATTTTGGGTAAGGAATAGGTGGAAGGCAGAGGAAAGCGACATGTTTTGGGCACGTGAAGACGGATGACAGGGACTGTCAGAGAGAGTGGTGGCAAGCATTTGGGAAGCTAGGCGACAATGTTGATGGTTATGGGTAGGAAAAAGAAGGGGAAAGAGACAGGCCATGATGCAGTCATAACCGTTTTGAGGACTGCGGCTGTCAAAAGAGTGTGTGAGCCATGAGTGGCCCAGCTGGAGCAGGTGGAGCAGGCTGTCAACGACGACAGTGAGGCTGGTAGTTAGCCACACTAGTTTTGTCAACCTAATGGTTTTCACCTAATAATTATGAAGACACGACCCATGGGAATGATCTATAAATAAGGGCTTTTTGTATGGGAAAGGGTTGGGAATTCTCTCGTAGAGCTAGCTATTGCTGAGTATTGTTAACATATTTTGAATCTTGAAGCTATTGTAAAAGGTATGTAGCTGAGTACGTAGAGACCTATCTAAGAGAGAAGAGAGTGTGCAGCTGAGTGTGCAGACTAAGAATGGTTGTACCCTTCCCATAAAGAGCAATAATAACAACCGTTCTTGTGGACGTAACCTCCATCCAAGGGGTGAACCACGTTAAATTATCTGTTATGTGATTATTGTGTGTTTATGATTGTTCATTTGCTTGGTATGAATGTTTAAATACTGCAATTATCTGTTACGTGATTACTTTTATATGTATTCACCACAAGAGAATGGGAATAACATGTTAAGTAACACATGCATGGAGGAATGTTAAGTATTCAGCAGTTACAAGTCTGTGAATGTATGAATCTTTAGTCACATAGTTGAACATTGAATTTAAACGTAGCGTTGCAGCGCGCAGTATTGTATGTTTATTCAATCGCATGAAACATAATGATAAGAATTTGAATGAGCTGAATGGATAAAGAATGCTAAGTAAGATTGGTTAGAGTTAATCATCTTAGATTAGATGCACGGTCTAGCCAACGCACTGAACCATTAAGATTCCCTGCGAGGTAAGTTGTTGATAGATTATTATCATGACACAAGAAGCGTCCCATACCGTGCGGTCATTGGATGCGTTAGTGCGCAAGCACCTCCGCTTGCTGAAGTATCCGATGCGAAAAAGAGATCTCGCGCAGTTGTCTGTCCACCGTAGTTCACAAGATACCGCGCTTCTTATCATTCTTCCCACACTTGCATCACCAGGTTGTGGAAACTTGATTCCACAACCACCCCCTCAGCTTCGCCTCAGGTGAGACCTTAGGTTTTGCGCAGTCTGTTGCCGAAAGGGCCAGTGAATAGGGGTTTTGTTAGTTCCTTGAACTACGAAGTACCTAGGTCTACACTGGAAACTTGTAGCTCAGTTATATATTCCAACAAGAAGATTGAGGGTTACATGCATTCAACATCAACCTGTAACTGATATGTCAATTGAAAAATTAACATCAATTAAATCCCACTGTAAAAACCATTTGCAGAAATTGATAAAAGTCTTAATTGAATCAACTCTTTTAAAACCTCATGAACACATAGATCATTAGTAGAGATAAACCAGTACTATAGATCATTGTTCTTAATAAGTTGCAGAAGATTTAAACAGCATTAGATAAGCAATCTGGACTAAAATCAACATTCATCAAATAAAATTGATCAATAGACAAAAGCAAATGTGGGAATAACTTTACAGTATTAATGAAAAGTCTATAAGAAATTACAAGCTTTGTATCAAACAGGGTATCTCCAGTCTCTCCTGCTAATTTTTTCCTCCAAATTCCATCATCCTTTCTCAATGAGAAAAACAGCCTTTAAATAAGAGTTACAAATAATACAACAGAAATTCCCATAAAATAGGGATTACACAATTCAAATTAGACTAGTGGTCAAGAAAATCTTGCCACTTGTGCCATATTTCTAACAACTCATCTACATTCGGATAGTTAACGAACTCAATCCCCAACTGGGCATTACATGTGAATGTTTCCATTTCATTCTTAGCTAACTTATGCCAAATATGGATGAAAATATGGATTTTTTGTTCCATGGTGACCGATTTCCTAATTAATTGATCCACATCATCGATCTAGACCTCCTCAAGGCGCTGAATTTTCTGCTTGGATTCCTCACACCTGCGTTCGACTTACTCAAGAATCAACTTAGGTGGGAAATCATCTTCAATGAGCTCCATGGCAGAGAACTGTAGAATCTCCATGATATTATCCGTTGCATACCATCACCTGCTACACATAGCTTCTGCTTTCTTAATGATGTCTTCTACTGATTCATTAAGATCAAGCCAAGTGTTCAATGCAGCTCTAATTTTCTTGAACTGGAAACTGTTAAGAATGGGGATGTCTTCTGGTATGTTCTTAATATATCCCTGCCACTCAACAATTTCTTGACTTGCCTTAGAAACTTGCAGCCTTTTGTATTTCTTCCCTTCAAGGACAACAGACATCTTACGAAAACTCATATGAGTTTCTCTAATCTAATTTAGGGTGTTAAACAATTTCTCCACCAATTTATGATGTTCTTCATTAACCTAAAGGGCCAAATCCTTAAATTCCTGGGGTGAAAACATAGAGAAACGAGGAGAGGCTACACTTGCAGTTGCATCCTCGCATTGCTTTTCTAGTAAGACTATCTTATGTGTATTAGTAGAATTTTCAACTTGTACATGACGAATTTCATCCTGAAGGGAGGTGTTTCTTCATTCCAAATCCTCTAGCCTATCTCCCCATAACCTCCTGAGATCAACAACATAAATCTCATGTTCTTCCTTGGCATTTACTAACTCTTCTTCAAGCTTTTCCAATTATTCCTTCTTCTAATCAATCTCCCTATTCAGTACCTATACTGAATCAAGGTTTGCACTAGCAAATGCCCCTAAGGTTGTGGTTGTCTCAATTGCTCCTTTCTAGGGATCATTTGTTTGTTGAGCCCATATTATTTGATTAGGAACAAATACTTCCAATCCACCTTGATCCATGCTTCTCTTCTTACCCCTCTTTATCACTTTTTTATTTTCATTTCTATACAAATAATTTCCAAGACGGACTACAACATCATCTTCATACTCAGTTACCAATTCTAAAGAAATTGAAATGACAGTCTCTGTTGAAATTAATGAAGGTGTTTGAGTGACAGTGGGACTAGCTATAGACATGGTAACTTGAGGAGTAGTCAGAGGGGTAGAGACAATCTGAGGAACTGATGGGACATGGGATGGAGAAGGGATTGAAGTGAAGGATTCATAAAGTGGAACATGATCATCATTAGCAGGTGATGATGAAGAGGGAACTGAGGGTGGCTCATCACTGGTGAGTGATGACAAAGTAGATATCGGTAATTGCTGAGGGACAGTGGAAGAATGGACCTCTACAATAATAGATGGGGGAATGGAAAATGAAACAGAGCTATTTGAAAATGGAGTGGCTCTGGAAGTCAAAGTGTGAAAGAGTTGTGATATCCAAAATGGAGGCATCACCCATGCAAACAAAACAAAAAGATCTTGAATAGATGAAAATAAATGTGTTGAAGTTGTAATGTCAGGGGTAGTAGTAACTTCCAATACCTATTGATCAGAAAAAGAGTGGTTCATCTCAATAGTGTCTAACAAATCTGTAACTGCTTGTGAATCTTCAGTCATACATACTCGATGATGTGGCTAATCTTCAATATCACTGTCAATAATATTAAGAGTAGGAACCTGTGAGGTAGGAGTCGCAATTTTCTGTCTCTTAGCTGGGTTTGTATTGTTAGGATATTTAGACACTTAGGAGTTAGTTAAGATCAACTTGTGTAATAGATCTGTTACGTAAAGTGTGTTTCTTTAGTATGCATTAGTATGCATTTGTAAATACTTAATCCGACGGTCACGATATGTTCCCGACATAGAGTGATCCGATGGCTCAACTTCTCTTAGATCATACCTACCATTGATCTGTGGCTTACCACCCGATTGGTCCATGATCTCTATTTAAAGAGCATGGAGGGTCATTGGAAAGTTGATCGATTATGAGAAGCTTATTTGTAACTTTCTTTCTTTGCATAATAAATTGTCCCGTAGAAGCTATTTGGCCGGAGCCGTGGAGTGTTTCCCTAACGAGGGTTTAAACCATCTCAAATAATCGGTGTATCGATCTGTGATGTGTTTGTGTGAAGTGGTTTCTATAGGTGTTCGGTATTTTGGGAGTACCCTGTGTACCCGAACATGGTATCAGATCTTTTATGAAGAGTCACTTCCAGTTATGATCTAGATCTTGAATTGTTGTTGCCGAAACTTGAAAGGGTTTATGGTTCTAGTATTTTTGTGCATTTTTGGGCTATGGGAGGTGTTCCATTGCGTCCGAAGCGTCGTTTCCATTGGTAAATAGTTTTCGTTTGATCGAAAACGGTTCCCGGTTGCTTCATAAACGCGTATTTCATCAGATCTGAAGGTATAATGTTACAGTGACGCTTTTTTATTTCTGTTTTAAAGAAAAAAAAATATCTCATATTTTATCAGTTTTACTATTAGATTTTTTTTTATTCAGATTGATGCTTTCCCCTGTCTGCGTGTGCTCTTTGCCGTGCACCTTGTGCGATCTCGACGAATCAAAAATAGAAAGGGAAAGGGTTTTTCTTGGCTGCGTATGCTCTTTGCCATGCACCTTATGCGATCTCGACAAATCAGAAACAGAGAGAAAACGTAGAGTTTCCGAGCAAGCTAACGAGATCTAACACCATAAGTGTGGAAATTTTTTTTTGTTTTGGTTTATGGTGTGATTTGCAGGAAAAAAGAAAGCACGAAAACCGAGCAAGAAGACTAAAAAAAAAAAAAAAATCGGTTCTCATATTTTACATGCCTTTTAATCTAACTCACTTGGTTCAAAGTTGCTTTATTCCTTAATAGGTCTTGAGTTCAAGTCTTAGGAAGTTACTTTTAAAAGAACAAGTGCATGCAATTTCTATTTTCAAGTTACTTTATTGTAAAAGTGGATCTCACTTAAATAATAAAAAAATAAAAATAAAAAGTGAGTCACTTAAGTTCTTTTTTATTATTGCACTATTTAAAGTAACATCATTGTAAAAGTGAAATCACTTATTTTATAAAAGTGATTCACTTAAAGCAACTTTATTGTAAAGTGATTGTCAAAGGTTCATCTTGGGAAGAGGGGGGTCCTTTATTTTAGCTGGTCATTTTCTATCTGCCACATCACTATTGGGGACATCTTCAAGAGTTTCTTTGTTCAAGCATAACTTCATCATACGGAGTCAGTTTTCAGTGCCGTTTTTTTTTAAACTACCTATTTTTTTCAAGATCTTTGTATCCATACTATTGGTTTCTACTTTTACAGTCATTAATTTGCAAATATGACTACCCCCTTGTGATATTCTACTTACCAGTTCCAACTATTTCTCATTCCAACTATTTCTCATGGCAATCTTGTATGGAGGATGTTCTATGAAGTAGAGGACTTTTCAGAATTACCTCAGGGAAAGAAACAAAACATACTAATGATGATAAGAAAATCAAATGGGCAAATAGATGTGACGAAGATCTTGGATTGATTAGGATGCCAATCTCTACTGATTTGCGATTCCACATATCTAGAATTGATGAACCTGATGCTGCTTGGGACAAGTTGAAATCTTTTTCTGGTAAACACAATGACATTCGAGATCACCAACTCAAAAATGAGTGGATTTCTTTAAATACAAGTGATTTTTCATGCATACAAGATTATTTATCTAAGTACAAAACTCCTATCCTCTTATGTGAAGAATGCAAGATTAAGAGGGAAGACAAACAATACATTTATCATATTCTTTCCAAACTTGGACCTGCATATTCTGTTTTTGTATCTACATTTTACTCCATGAAAGAATCCTTGAATGCAGCTAGCTATCAAGAGCCTAGTCTTGAATCTTTTTATGATTCTTTGATTAGAGAGAAAGATAAGCTTATCCATCTTGGAATAATTAACAATGCAGATACATCTAGGAAAGCCTTATTGTCCCAATAGAAAGAAAAGTCCAAACCTCCCAAGAAACAAAATTTTCACAATAATAAGTCAAACAAGGGTCCAAAACCCTCTCAGTCAGCTCCTTCTTTAAAAAATGACAAAGGATCCAAGCCCAAAGGCAAGAAGACTGAGAGTTATTGCAACTATTGCGGGAAAGATAATCATGATGAATCTAAGTGTTTCAAGAAGATGGAAGTCTTGGAAGCAGAAATGAAGAAGCACCACATCAGCCTAGATTCTCCTTCAGAATCTACCTCTCATGGACATGCACTTTACGCTTCTGATTATTCTTATAATGCATCCTCTTCTTCTACTTCAAATTAATGGCTCATTGATTCTGGAGCATCTTATCATATGGATAAGGATCAAGCCATCTTTTCTAATATGCATGAATGTAACACCAAAAAATATTTGTTGGTGATGGTAGATCTCTAAGTGTTGTAGGAGCTAGAACAGTTCCAACAGATAATGGTCATTTCAGTGATGTACTATGTGTTCGAAGAATTTCCTGCAATGAAGTTATCAGTCTATCAAATCACTCATTCTGGTGAAGGTAAAACTGTGACGTTTACACCTCACCAAGTTGTAATCAAGGATTTTAAAGATCCTCAACAGGTCCTAGCTACTGGAATTGTTGATGATATTACCAGGTTGTACAAGTTTAACAACTTTGGGTCATCACCTTTTCCTTCAGTTTTTGTCGCTCATAGTGATAACTTGAGCAAACTTTGGCATGAGCAATTTGGTCACTTAAATTATCGGTCATTGCAACAACTATGTAAAAATAATATGGTGACAGGTCTTCTGATGGTATCTTGCAGGGATGGTATTTGTTCCGGTTGTGTACTCGGAAAACATCATCAAAACAGTTTTGACAAACGTGCCTCTTGGCATGCCTCGGTTCCCTTGGACCTTGTGCATAGTGACTTGTGTGGTCCTCTTCCATCTGCTTGCTTTTCTGGTTTCAAATATTTATTAACTTTTATTGATGATTACACCAGACATACTTGGGTTTATTTCCTAAAACTTAAGAGCGGAGTATTTAACATGTTCTTGGCCTACAAGGCCCTTGCTGAAAAACAATCTGGTCATCAAATTATTAAGTTAAGATCTGACAATGGAGGAGAATATGTTAACAAAAAGTTCACTACTTTCTACACTGAACAAGGAATCCAACAACAACACACTGTTCCATATACACCACAACAAAATGGTGTAGCTGAACGGAAGAACCGCACTTTAAAAGAAATGGCTAATTGTATGATCCAATATAAAGGACTAAGTCTTCAATTTTGGGCTGAAGCCATTGATTGTGCAAATTACATAGTTAATCGCACCCCCACTAAAGCATTACAAGGTATCACATCGGAAGAAGCATGGAGTAAAATTAAACCAGATGTAAGTCACTTCCGTGTGTTTGGTAGTGAAGCATGGGCTCACATTCTAGATGAAAAACAGAAAGCATTGCAACCTAAAAGTGAAAAGTGCATATTTGTTGGATAGTCTGAAGATATAAAAGGTTATAGACTTCTTCAACCACATTCTCATGATATAATCATTAGAAGAGATGTTAAATTTGATGAAAATCTCTTGGCCTGCGAGCCTAACTCGGTGATTGTGCCATCTTTGGCCTACAATCCTGATTCGACGATTGTGCCTTCTTCTTCTTCTTCCAACTTCCTTGACAAGTTTCCAACTCCAGTTTCTGATGATGACAGTGAGGATGAAAATCCACCTCCGCTTGCTCATGTTCCTCCAGTTGCACCAGCACAAGTGCTTCCTCGATGGGTCCGTTCAACATGTGAAGCAGCTAGTGATCTTTCCGGTGATCCTAGAAGATCAACGTCGAACACGTTCTCAATTTCAGCGAGCCTCTTCTCTTTTGGCTCAAGTTTCTGATAATCATGATCCGGAAACCTTTGCAGAAGCTTCAGGAAATCTAGATTGGGATGCAGTTATGGATGAAGAATATCGTTCCTTAATGGCGAACAATACTTGGGATCTTGTACCTCTTCCAAAAGGAAGAAAAATTGTCAGATGTAAATGGGTCTACAGAACTAAGTATGCATCAGATGGAAGTGTTGAAAGACTTAAGGCAAGGTTAGTTGCCAAATTTTTTTTCCAAGTTGAAAGTATTGACTACAATGAAACCTTTGCTCCTGTCGCAAAAATGAACTCCATCCGCCTTGTTCTTTCCCTTGCAGCCTTACACAACTGGGAAGTCCATAAAATAGATGTCAAGTCTGCCTTCTTACATGGTGATTTACAAGAGGAAATTTACATGGAACAACCTCCTAGATATGTTCAAAAAAACTCTAGCCTTGTCTGCCACCTTAAGAAATCCTTATATGGCCTTAAGCAAGTTCCTAGAGCTTGGTATGCCAAAATAGATAGCTTTGACCTTGACACTGGTTTTTCTAGATGCCATTCTGACCCCAGTGTCTATACAAAGAAAGTAGGAAACCATCTCATCATACTTGTTCTATATGTTGATGACTTTATTCTTACTGGTAGTGACCCTAAGCTTATAACCCATGTGAAATCCAGTCTTAAGCAAAATTTTGAAATGTCAGACTTAGGAAATTTTCATTATTTTCTTGGTCTCCAAGTCCTGCAAACCTAAGAATGAATCTTTCTTTCTCAGTCTAAGTATGCTTGTGACCTTCTTCATCACTTTCACATGGAAGATTGTACACCATCCCCTTCTCCCTTCCAGTATAGAGTCAAACTTTCTGCCACTCGCACTTCACCTGAAGTAGATGCCACCTTGTATCGTCAGCTTGTTGGTAGTCTCTTATACTTGACTCATTCCTGTCCTGACCTTTCCTTTGTCATTGGTCGTGTTTCTCGTAATATGCAAACACCTCATGAAATTCAAGGGAAAGAAGTTAAAAGAATACTTTGATATATTCGAGGCACAATTCAGTTCGGGATTCATTACAGTACAGGGGGAAACCTTTGTTGGTTGGTTTCACTAATTTAGATTGGGCTGATGATCCTTATGATTGAAAGTCTACTGCAGGTTATGTTTTCAGTCTGGGATCTGGACCTATCACTTGGGCTTGTAAGAAACAATAAGCTCTTGCTCTTTCTTCAGCAGAGGAAGAATATCGAGCCACAGTTAATACCAGTGAGGAAGCTTTATGGCTTCGACAGATCCTTTTAGAGTTTGGATTCGAGTAGTAGTAGCCTACTCCAGTTTGGTGCGACAATCAAAGTGCCATCAATATTGCCAAAGATCCAGTCCTATGTCAATGAAACAAACACATTGAGCTACATATGCACTTCATCAGAAATCTTGTTCATGATCGTGTTCTTAAAGTGCTCTTTTGTCCTACAGATGATCAAGTTGCAGACATCTTCACCAAGTCTCTTACAGAAGCAAAGTTTTCTAAACTTCGATCTATGTTAGGAGTTCATGAACTTGTCATTAAGGGGGGATAGGCTCTAATGCCTCCTTCCTTCTCCTAATAGTGTCACTTTTGTAAATCCTTCAATCCTATCCCAAGTTGTTCTTAAGGAGAGATGTTAGGATATTTAGACACTCAGGAGTTGGTTAAGATCAACTTGTGTAATAGATCCGTTAGGTAAAGTGTGTTTCTTTAGTATGCATTAGTATGCATTTGTAAATACTTAATCCAATGGTCACGATATGCTCCCGACATAGAGTGATCAGACGGCTCAACTTCTCTTAGATCATACCTACCCTTGATCCATGGCTTAACACCCGATTGGTCCATGATCTCTATTTAAAGAGCATGGAGGGTCATTGTAAAGTTGATCGATTATGAGAAGCTCATTTGTAACTTTCTTTCTTTGCATAATAAATTGTCCCATAGAAGCTATTTGGCTGGGGCCATGGAGTGTTTCCCTTACAAGGGTTTAAACCACATCAAAACATCGGTGTATCGATCTGTGATCTGTTTGTGTGAAGTGGTTGCTCTAGGTGTTTGGTCTTGTGGGAGTACCCTGTGTACCTGAACATGTATCATCCACTATTTGATCATCAAAAACATGTATAGTTGCAGCAGTCACTTGAACATCCATAGTAAGCTTAGGAGGTTCAATTGTTTGGGTACCCAATACTGAAGATATCTGTGATAGCTTCTGCTTCATCTGATGAGAAGTTTCCAACAAAACTTTGACATGTTCAGTAGTCTTTACCTGTGGAATATCGTCCATAGGATTTTTACCTTTATTTCCATCTGGATAAGTAAGCATTAGAGGGGAATTGGCTTGATGGTTCTCCTTTTCCTTTCTATCCCCTCTCACTTGTTCAAGTAGATTCATTTCCATTGTTTTGAAACTCAAAACTTTAGTTTTAAGTTCTCTCTGATATTGCATAATCTGATGCTTCTCTTTTGTGCTCTTGGCCCTAGCTAGGACTTCAGAAAAGGTATTCACTCTTTGGTAGATAGAATCATCTGGGACTTCTTCATGGACATAGTCCATCTTCTTATGATATTGTTTAAAATGTGCATCAAGGAATTTCTTAGGATCATGTTTCCTTTTGGGAGGAAAACCCAAATTTAAAGGATCCATCTGGTCACTAAGCACTACAGCCCAATTTGAGGTTGGGATGACTAATGGCCCAAGGTGTAAAGAGAATTTAGGCCAACCTTTCTTTTTGGGACTAGTGAGCTTCTTGTACACACCATCGGTAACATCTGATAAGAAACTTCTTGAATGACCAATCTGTTAGGAAGTATTTTAGGCAGAAGATGAACAGTGTTACTTCCCCAGACTCTGATGTATGAAAAGGACTCATAGACATACCAATCACCAATTATTAGGATATTCCTATACTCCATCCTAGTCCCACCAGTATTTTGATCATTTACATTTTCAGTCATGCATGCACCTTTAGGGTTTGCATGCATTTTGCATGCATCCCAGTCATCAGTCCAACACCTAGCCCTCAGTTAGCCAGCCCCCAGGAGCTTCTCACTATTCAGTTTTAGCCCTCCAGTCGCTTAATGCGCCCTTCTTCCTTGATTTTAGGGAGCAACTCGCCCTTCTTCACCTACCAATCCAGTTGTCACTCAGTTACACTCAGTTACATTGAGTTATACTCAGTTACACCTACCAGAGTTAGTTTGATTGATGGTTGACAGTTACTTGAGCATTGATGACTCAACTGATGATGATGAAGACTTCCAGTTGTGCTCTGATGATCATGAGGACACCTAGTTGTGCTCCGATGACACTCTGAGAGGATAATTTGAATTGCCACCTTAGGCATTCGAATCCTCTCTACCATTGTACTATTTATTTGTCCATATTGTGATTAATTAATTAGTGTGTGTGAAGTATTATTGCTTCTATCTGAGTTCTACTGTACCATATTATTCTGTTGCTCATTATACTGTATTGTTCACTTTTCTTCTATTTTCCTGCTTAATCATAATTACTCTTGTGAGGTACACATCATCTCTTAGATCTGCTGTGAGGATTTTCACATGGTATCAGAGCACGTTGAGAGTATTGTTTATCTCCATTCTTGAGATTTTTTTGCAGGTTATTACCAAGATTTCGAGTGCAGTAGTTGCAGCAGTTTCTGTATTTTTGCAGCAGTAGCAGTTGCAGTTATTCTCTATTGTTTTTGCAGGTCTTCTACAGCTTCAATGGATTCATATTTAGAAGGAATCCCTCTTCTTTCTCCATTCAACTATGATGAATGGAAACCAAAAATGATAGCATATTTAAAGAGCCATGATCTCTTTGATTGTTTTTTTGAAAGAGAGTTTGAATCCTATAAAGAGAATATTGACTGGTTGAATAAAGGTGACATGGCCTTTGGAACAATGATGCTTGCCTTGTGTGCATACCAAAGATTCAAATTCAAATACCATAATGGTGTTGAAACTCCAAGAGAGTTATGGACTCCAAAAGAGTTATGGGCTCACCTGGATGAAAAATTTGGCAGAAAGAATGAAGGATTTGGTCCAAATACCTTCAAGAGCAAGCAAGGTGATGCATTTGCTCCACTTGATGGTCTCTCACATCATGATGCATTCGCTCCACTTGATGGTCTCTCACATCATGATGCATTCGCTCCTCCTGATGGTCTCTCAGATTATGTTGTATTCGCTCCCCTTGATGATCTCTCAGATCATGAACCAGTATCATCTCATATTGAAGTTGTTGACAAAGAACTTGCAGATTCTCCACTCATGCTCAAACTTTCTTCTCTTTCTGTGCCAGCTCACACTCTAGATATTGCAGAAGGTCCTAAATCCTCTCTTGCACTAGAGTTTGTTGGTTTGCATCATGATCACATGATTATTTCAGAGGTCAAAATAGCTACTGAAGGTAATGCATTCGCTCCTCTCCAGCTATCTCCTCTTTTATACTACTATATGATCATAAATTCATGCTTTCAGAAGCTTATTGAAGATTATGGCCATTGCCATTCGCTTGGGATAAATTCTCATGCAATTAATGGTTTTGATCTCACCTCTCATGGTTCAAAGGAGATCTCAAGAAACCATGATTCAAGTCTTGGATCTAATTTGGATTCTAAGCAATTATTGCTTGGGATAATTTCTCATGCATATGATAGTTTTGATCTCACCCCTGCCGGTTCAAAGGAGATCTCAAGAAACTGTTTTTTAAGTCTTAAATCTGATTTTGATTTCAAGCAAACATGTAATAGTTATTTTTGGCATAATCTCACCCATGGTGGTTCGAAGGAGAAGACAAAAGACTATATGCACTTTCACAGATTTGATCCTACCTCAGCTGATTCGAATCACAGGTTCAAGGATCATTCTCATACTGTTGGATTTGTTCTCATCACATTCGATCTGAAGAGAAAGTACAAGCACATGCTTTTTGAGCATGATCCACTTCTTCCCAAGAAGAAGATACCTCCAGACATATGACCAAGCATCACACATGCTTGAGTTTGGAGCATTTATTTTTATGTGTGCCTTACAGTCTATTTTTTGAGGAGGGGGTATGTTTCCCATGAAATTTTCCCACTTCCTTGGTTGATTGATTGTTATTATTCATTGTATTGGGTGACCTTTGGTCTTAGCTACCAGGGCCCAGGATGGATTAAGGGGGGGGTGTTAGGATATTCCTATACTCCATCCTAGTCCCACCAGTATTTTGATCATTTACATTTTCAGTCATGCATGCACCTTTAGGGTTTGCATGCATTCTAGGGTTTGCATGCATTTTGCATGCATCCCAGTCATTAGTCCAACACCTAGCCCTCAGTTATCCAACCTCCAGGAGCTTCTCACTATTCATTTTTAGCCCTCCAGTTGCTTAATGCGCCCTTCTTCCTTGATTTTAGGGAGCAACTCACCCTTCTTCACCTACCAGTCCAGTTGTCACTCAGTTACAGTCAGTTACAGTCAGTTACACTCAGTTACATTGAATTACACTCAGTTACACCTGCCAGAGTTAGTTTGATTGATGGTTGACAGTTACTTGAGCATTGATGACTCCACTGATGATGATGAAGACTTCCAGTTCTGCTTCGATGATCATGAGGACACCTAGTTGTGCTCCGATGACACTTTGAGAGGCTAATTCGAATTGCCACCTTAGGCATTCGAATCCTCTCTACCATTATACTATTTATTTGTCTATACTGTGATTAATTAATTAGTGTGTGTGAAGTATTATTGCTTCTATCTGAGCTCTACTGTACCATATTATTCTGTTGCTCATTATACTGTATTGTTCACTCTTCTTCTATTTTCCTACTTAATCATAATTACTCTTGTGAGGTACACATCATCTCTTAGATCTGTTGTGAGGATTTTCACAACTCCTTGGTAGATAGAATCATCTGGGACTTCTTCATGGACATAGTCCATCTTCTTATGATATTGTTTAAAATGTGCATCAAGGAATTTCTTAGGATCATGTTTCCTTTTGGGATAAAAACCCAACTTTAAAGGATCCATCTGGTCACCAAGCACTACAACCCAATTTGAGGTTGGGATGACTAATGGCCCAAGGTGTAAAGAGAATTTAGGCCAACCTTTATTTTTGGGACTAGTGAGCTTCTTGTACACACCATCGGTAACAGTCTGATAAGGAACTTCTTGAATGACCAATCTGTCAGGAACTATTTTAGGAAGAAGATGAACAGTGTTACTTCCCTAGAATCTCATGTATGAAAAGGACTCATAGACATACCAATCACCAATTATATTGATGAAGGTCCTGGCATCAACTGAAAAGGCAGGTTCCTCTTGTTTGAATATCTTGAAATAAATAGTACCCATGAAATGGTCACAAATGTCATAAAGTAAGGGCACAAAATTACTCTTCCATAGTGTGGAGTGATAGATATGAACTGGTGGACCTGAATGGGTCCAATTCCATCCCATGTTGGGATATTGGAACTCTGAGAAAAAGACATCAATAATGAAGGATGAAAAGAAAAAGTGTGGTTTCTTCAAAGCAGGTGCCTTTTGATACTCCTGGATGGTTGTTTTAAGCTCTAATGATAAGATAAAAACCCAAGGCAAGGAATCACCTGTGGTTAGGACATGATGAGCTATTGGATCCCATTCAACCTTGAAGACTGAACAATTTGGAAGGCCATAGAGCCTACAGAGCATGGATGCCAGTAAAGAATAAGGCTCTCTGAACCAGTAAATCAGATAGAGGTTATTAGCCTTTGGCACATACCTGTTAGGTTTAATCATCCACGATTTCAACATTTTATCAAAATTGTACCTAGTTTTAAAAGATTGAATGAATTCAGAGCTAAGGATCTACATAGCCGACTTAAGAGCAAAAGCTCTGGTAAATACTTCAAAGTGGAAATTTTTCAATTGTGACCCCGTACTATCATTGAATGAATAGTCTTTAGGGTTAGCATCGTCTGCTATCCACTTAACGGCATCAGTGTAAGGAAGGATAGCGGTCCTGGAAGCAATCACATGGATTTGAGAAGTCCTAATATTCTCATATGCAAGTCGGTCTTCTTTAATGCATGAAAGGTCATCATTATCAAAAATTGAATAAATTTTGGACCAGTCCATTTGATAATCTTCGGTAACCCTCTCACTGGTATCTGAGAAGATACCAAAATTCGGGTCTTTGGTCAGCAAATCCCTGTGAATTGTCTTAGACCGAGTGTTTCGTGACATTTTTACAAAGCTTGAAAATTCTAGTAAATAAATCAAAACTTAAACTATAAACAACAAAACTGTAAATAGCAAAATTATGCGAAAATGACAAAAACCAACCTGGAAATAATTGAAAATTCATGAAAATGACCCTCGGTAAGAAATTCACATTAAAATCCACGTAGCAGAGTAAATTTTCAACAATGAAAATGATAAAGAAAAATAGAAAAAAATATTATATTTATCGAGTTTTCGTGGGGTCAAATCTGGACCGTAGGATCAAAAGAAATGAATGTTTGAGATTGACCTCTGCAGGATGAGGGGTCGGGTGACGAGTCTTATTTTCAAACTTTAATCATAATTCCCGCAATCTGTAATCCACAATTGCAAGTTGCGCTTTATAACCTTGCAAAATAACGGACGAAAGTGTTTCTGCATCCCGCAATCCGCAATTGCGGGTTGTGGGTTTTGGAAATGAAAACAAACTTTAAAATAAAAATATCTTTTCCGCATCCCGCAATCCACAATTACGGGTTGCAGGTTTTGGGTTTGTGGGAATCAAATCACATTTTGAAAGAAATGAAGGCTTTCCACAAGTCAAGAAAGCAACCAAAAACTTGGAAATTTTCAAAGGAAAAATGGTAATTACACAAACCAAAAGCAAAGGCATGAGATCATAATAAAAAAGGTTTAAAAACCTCATTATTTTGGGTAAGAAACTTGCCCAAATACCTGTGTATTTAAAATTTTGAGGCTCCCATGTTCAAATGAAGCATGGGATCTGTTTTACCTACAACATGCCCCTTGGACTTCCCCAAAGAGATCGGCATCTCACTATGTGCGCCATTCCTCCAAGAGCAAGAATATGAAGAGAAGAGTGAGAGAGATGTGGGAACAAGTTGAAGAAGATATGATCACGAGCCTGTAAATTCAAATTGTAAAAAATGACTTTATTTCAGCTCCAAATTAAAGGTATGAATGGCCTTTCCAATTTCCAATTAGGATGGGAATATTTCACCCTCGAAATTGGTGCTAAGGAAAGTAGAATAAACACTCAACTTGCATGGACAAGATATTCTCTCCAAATTAACAAATGAGAAATGATCAAAATCCCCTCTCCTTATTTGTTCTTGTATTTTATAAGCCTTCGAAGTCCTCCATGGCTCGAATTCCCTCCAAGATCTTCATGCCAACTCAAGTTGGGGAAATATTCCAATGAGTGCCACTTGTCCAACAATTCCTAGCCTCCCTCTTCCATCAATTCAAATGTGGGGGATCTTGGATTCCATAACTCCCTTATGCTCCCTCTTGGAGGATATTTTTATCCCTAACATGTCATATAGGTGATATTTCAGCAATCAAGTCTGATCCTTGTCATAAGTTTTATAGCATCTTCATCATTGTTGTCATAAAATCTAGGGAATCTAGCCCAAGGCTTGTCTCAATACCTCTACGATGCATCTTCCTCTTCCATGGGAGTTACTCTTCCACTAAAAATTGACCCTCAATGAGTCATTCCAAGTGTAATTCCCTTCCAACTCCCCCAAGAACGTTGGAATCCACCTTGGATTCGAATGGGTGAGAGTAGGATGCCATGTGGCTTGGAGAATCTTTCTTTGTGTGGGTCCCACACCAGCAATGCTCCTCCATGACCAAGTGCCACCTTATTTTCCTATTATAAATATTTGTTTATCCCCTTTTAATATAAATTGTCAAGCTAATGTCTATTTGGGGTTTTATAGCTCCCTTATTCCGAATCTAAATGTTTCCACCCCAACCTAGGGAACTAGTAGATTGGTGGAATTTTCCCTTCTAGTGATTTATTTGGATGGGGAAATTACAAATAATATAATGTCACCCTATGCTTGTAAGCTTTGATTCACTTAATCATGCGATGAGTTAAATATGTGTATTACTATAGGGTTACAGTGTAGCTTTGAACTTGTATGCAACATTATTAAATGGTGTATGTACTATTTATATAATAACATAAAATAATTATAGTCACATGAATTTCTGGGATAACTCTAGCAATCTAGTTACAATTGAAATACTTACAGTAAGCTAAACAACTAAATGATAAAACAATTTAGATAACTACTTTAACTTGCTACTAAAATGACATACTATTGAAATATAACAATCATTTATAGTTAACGAAATAGGAAATGTCATAAGTTCATAATTTAGGAGCGGAGATATGCTTTTATAATAGATAACTACAATTACATAGGAATTAAGCTAAGAACAATGAGGTAGTAGTAAAGTATAAAGGATAAAAATATTTACAAAAATTAAGTTATGAAACACATAGTGAAAATGCTTAGCTAGTCTGCAACAATTGTAGAACAGTAGTTGGGATGGCCATGTACCTCCCAGCCATAGACTATGAGTAGAAAAAGTTACTTGGTCATGTCACTACCAAGAATGCATTATGAATCCATTGGGGAAAACACTCTCCTCTTCTAGTCTAAATCCCATTAACCCTCTTCTCAACAAGGGTCTATCTCAGTTCAGAACTTCAAAATTCTTTAACACAATATCCAACTCATTTCTCTTCTAGAACCCTCATTTGAAGTTTCCTAACACTTACAAGTTCTCATGCAACAATACTTCTCAGCATACTTGGAAGCATCCTTCCTCCTCTCATATGCTCATATACAGAATAGTTTCCTAGGTCTTACCTCCAAAGGCTTTCTCTCTCCTTGGTAAATTTGTAGCCTTTCATTCACCCCTATAGTTTTGGGTATTAGTTCAATATTTGTTTCTCATTACACTTGTGATCTCTGTCACTAGAGAGTAGGATTGTGTTCCCCACTCATGGATTCATGTTCATCTCCATTCATGGCCACCCAACTATGTTTTCTAGTCATTAAAATTATTTAGAAATTGTCTTTTACAATAGTCCTCACCCAATGACAAGTATCAAGCACATCCTTACACGCTTTTTCAGTTCTAACATAACAGGATAATTCTTCTCAAAAGCATAATCTGAATTTAACTAAGTAAAATCATGTATGCAAACTAGAGTATATTATAGAATGCACATGCTATGGCATTGATTCACGAAGTGAACCCACATGGCTAATGAAAGTCTCTATATTGTGTTAGAGGTAATGGAAATATAGGAAAACAACCATATATAGAGTTAATAATTAATTAGTTGAGAGAGGAATGTGATGCCCATATTATGTATGCCTAATATATAAAGAATGTCATTTTATGTAAAAATATCTCATATTTTAACAATGGAATAATAAATTTCATGTATTTTAACCTCTAGGTTGTTCTATTCTCTATCAATTGGCGATACAATATCGATCGTTATATAAGTTTCCATCTATTTTGGTATTTTATAGTTGGAAACTTTGTGACTATTAACTTGTAGGGAAGCTTTTATCTTCATGTCACACTTTTCTAATTTGGGGTCCATGTCACATACCCCAATTTTGCAAAAATAATGTAATTATTTTATTTTATTCCTGAGACATTATGTTAAATTTAATGCTAAGTAGGAATTGATGACTCAGCAGAGTCACCAGAAATGGAATGTAATTTCTGAATATTTTATTATTGATAAATAAATTATGGAGACAACAGCATGGGAGAGCTGTTAAAAGAGGTTACTGGTCTAACTGGTGGAAGGAACTAGGTGGAAAGGCAAAAGACAAGTGGCAGCATCCTCAAACACTTCCTAAGTTGTAGGTGGCAACTTCCCTATATTTTAGGGTCATGATTCCCCAAGAAAGTGGAATTTGAGCAGGTGGCTCATTAATGACAGTTAACCCAACTAAGACCTAGGCAATCTTTTAAATAGTACTCAATGAACTGAGCTGGGGGTTCAACATCGTTCTGGAGGGAGAATACATTCAGGGAATGATATTCAGGAGTCCCATTGAGGAAGTGGGAAAAACAGTAAGGAAGTGGTTTGAGAGGGAATGCTACAGTAACTTGGTTCCAGTTTAGCTACTTTGGCTGAGTGAATTGTTTGCTGTACCTAGTTCCAGCCAGTTAGACCAGAGCAAGCTCGGGGGTCCTGAGAAGTGCTGTCTAGGCACTCTCCAGGAGTTGGTAGGGAGGAACAGCCTCCCATTGCTGTCGTTGTCTACAGTTGATACAGGTTCTGCCACATATTTCCTGATGTTTATTGAGTAATATGAATGTAGTTTATGATTATCTCTTCTATGTCTGAACAGTATTTTATTTCAGTAAAAGTTAGCATCTCTGAATTTTAGTAGATAGAATCTGCAGAACTTTTATGTCTTAGAAATTCCCTAGTATCACTATCATCATACAGTTCAAGTATTTGTTTTATGAGTAATGTTCCTTGTTATTATTATAAGTTATAGGATGTTATAGTGATTTTTCACTTGTTTATTACATTAGTTAAAAATATAAGGATAGGCTACTTATACAGTAAATATTCCTGGAATTACACTCGTTAAAACAATTATAGGAACAGAATTTTAGAGAACTTTATAATCACAGTGAATTATTTTTTTATAGATAGTTTAGTAGGTATAAATCTTAGCTAAACAAGTATACAGGTCTATATCGGTCCCATGAATTAGATAAACAAGTATACAGGTCTCTATCTGTACCAAGAATGGGTGAACCATTTTATGTTAGTAAGTTTAATTATTTACTGTCAGAACATAGTTGAACTATTATTGACTCATCATAGATTTCGAATTAATAGTATAGCCATATTTTTCAACTCATTACCTATTTTTCTTCTTCCGACAGAATCTTAGCCAGAACAAAACAATTGATCATTTAAACAAAGAAAATCGTGGTGAAGAAGTTCTTTTAAAGTCTATCTTTCCAGTTTTTACAACAAGGAACTAACAGCAAAGTTTGACCTAGCTATTGACTTTCGAACAGAAGGACATTAAAGACAAAAAAAAAATAACTAGCTCAAGTCCGAATCTTTTCATTATCACAGTATTTCTTTTGCTCACTCTCGAGCTCATTTTCTTCATGCAAATGCACAGTATCGATAGAAACCTATCTTAACAATAGATTAAACATCTCGTTCGAAACTTATATCCACAGAGTTATCATTTGAACCAGACCGTTGTTGTTAATTCGAAATTTAAAACCCTATCACTCTATTTATTTAAGAAATTTATTACCAGTATTTAAATTTTGATTAATATTACAATGACTCGACCGCAGACGTAGCTCCTTTCAGTACATTGTAGATTCTAACAGGCAGAACCTATCCTGGTGTGTATTAAAACCACCATAAAAGCAAGAGTTTAAATTCATAAATTATATTATCCAAACCTGGGAAGAAAACCCCAACTTGACAGAGTTATTTAACAACAAAATCCCTATCGTTACCACTTAAACACATAAAAACAAAAAAACGCTGAGAAGTAAGATTAGGTTTTCACTCATGGCGATGTCATCTTTTCACTTAAATAAGAATTATGGAAACGTAACTATATCCTATTATAATACACAGTATCGAATACAAAAAGAGAACGCAGACATTTTTGCAAACTTTCCAATCCTTACAACATATTTATCTACGGCCGTAGCCTCGTCACTGACAAAAGCTTGTTATAGGAATTCAAAACACATAACACACACTAGCTCGACTGTACCAAGTCTTGTCCAAACCTCAAATTACCAATGAAGACGTAGGATTAAACATTTTAGTTAAATACATTGTTTTACTAATAGCCGAATGCACAACTCCTGTAGAAGTGATTGTAAAAATAAAACATAGTACATAACAATGGAGTAACAAATGCCTTTAAACAAGCCAATTCAATGGGCAACTTTATATTGAGTTAAATTCAATTAAAAACCTGGGTAGTACACCCCAAAACCCTTCATGAGTACAGTAATGAAGGTAGAACCATAGGATCGTAACCCCATATTCAGAACAGGCTTCTAGCCTGGTTCCCTACGCCTTAACATATAACAAAACGTTGGTGAAAACCATACAACACCCTAAGGAAAACCATTAATTTACAGTCAGCCGAAGCCACAATGCTTCTATCCTATGACAGGGATAACACCTGTCAAGGTCTTGCAGGGTCAAGCTATTAAAAGACTCAACAGAACGACGATAGCAGTAGATTCATGCCCTTTGAAGACAAAACCCTATTCGTCCACACAAAAACCCCAAGGAGAAAATGCCATGGTAAGGACCAGGCTTACCCGGAGGATCCAGATGCCAAGAGCTGTGTCCTGTACGTCTTATGGAGTGTTCAATACCTGCTGAGAATTGGAAGCCACAAACCAATTACCATTTATATTTTCAATAAACGAAACCCACAAGCTTTTAATTTTAATATCGAAATAACACTACGAAACCCACAGGATTTACTCACCAGAAATTGGAATGAAGCGACCACATAGTGACAGGTCTTGAAACCACGAACGATGGAGTGTGAACCCTAACCTTGGCCACCAAAGAAGAAATGGTGAATTCAAAGATGCATTCCACGATGATGGTGGTTACAGAAATAGGTCAAAGGAAGGCAACAATGGAAGCCGCGACTGGTATGAAGCTTGTAACAGAAAGGATAGAACCTTAGGGTTCTCACAAAAATACTACAACTGTTAAAAAGTAAACAAAATATATACAACTCCTAAACCTTAGCAAGGGACTAGCGCAACAAGAGCTCAACAGTGTGGGAAGTAGATTCCACCATGGTTTCGGCAAGTTTTGGACAGGAAAAACCCACAGAGCGGTCGAGCCCGAAGGCGAGGGAAGAAATGGTGAGTGGTAGGGTTTGTCAACCTCTTATGTGATGAGTACTTGGTTGTGAGTTAGCCACGTATCCCTTAATTTATTCCCATGCATTGGATCACTTTTACATAGTTTGTTTATGACGACAATACCATCATTTTGCCAATTAAAAAGGATGATATGGATATTCCATAGGGTCGCCTTACCATATGATTGAATCCATGATTTGATTATTGCAATCAAACGTTGTATAATGAACAAGAACACTTTGTCTACGACCCATAATTCAAAACAATTGTTTTAACATTTAACATTTCCATGGGAATATCACCTTGATACCAAAGAAATCATAGTAAGTATAAAATGAATTATTGCTCGGTGATATTGCTATATACAATTGCATAGTTTGCTCATAAAATTGAATTATAAATATCATATGAAAAACCCAATCTTGGAAGTAGTCTACACATAATGGAGATATATCAATAAAGTTAGGGATGCATCGACAATTCCAAATTTATCACAACAAGTTTTCAACTACTTCAATTTCCTTATAAACTTTTAAACAAATTACTCTGGATAAGCTTAGAATCATTGATATAAAGATAATTTGTTCAATTTATACAAGCCTGAGATGGTTAGACGGAGACTTGTAGAATATCTAGTTAATGCTGACAATAGGTAAGAGATTTATTTTACTATGCTAAATATGAGGCGCATCTACAGTACAGAATCGTCATCAATGACAATTATTTCTACAGACTTGTTTAATTCTTGGACACTTCAGAAATACAGCTATCCTCGTCGCTAGAAGTACAATTTCAACAATAGAAAGAATCGAGAAGTTGGTAGGCAGAATGCTACCTTCAAACACTTGAAAACTGAGTGAGCAAAGACCTTTTATTTGAATGACTTTTTGTACAGCTAATTGGAGTATAGCATTTTAAATTATAATTGTCGCGACCGCACCTTACTTGTAGATTTGTAAAGAGGAAAACAGTTCGATGCATTAGCTCGTAAGCTAAGTAATCCCATCCTGTTATGGCAAGTTCCCCTGGAGGTTACGACACAATAAAACAACTATTAACAAAAAAAAAAAGATAACCATAATAACACTTAAGTACAATAAAGATCCTTCATACACACTTACAACCAAGTAAGTTAAATAGATAGTTAAAAGACTGCTTTTATACAACATTTATTAATATCATAAAAATTTTAAATTTTTCGGAAATTTTCGGGTTTTGACAGTCCATAACTTTCTAAATCCCATTTGAGGTGTTAAATGGTTGTTTTTGTAGTCAAAATTTTAATAAAAAAGTTCCCAACCTCTCAATGTTATTCTATAGATTGATATATTTCCAATGGCATGGATATCATCTCAATAGGAGTTCGCATAAGGACTTTATGCCTCCTATAAGTTGACCTATATTTTTTACCACTATGATACTAAGTGGATGTCACATTACTCACACACATGGAGATAATCATGTGTGGATTTTCAAGAATATTCTATAGGGTCCAAAACCCTAACATTAATTGTGTTAGAAAAGTACAAAGACTAAAGCAAACAACACTAACAATAAAACACAAGATTTATTTGGAAATTTTATTGTGCATAGGTAAAACCACATGACAATGAAATTTTTTATCTTTTATTATTATTGGGAACAAAAAAATTACACTACTTTCTTCTCTTGTAATACAATGTTGGGAGTCACTTTCCTTTTAGAAAATATGTATGAGTGTTCCAAAAGGAACCAAAATACCCTACATGAATCTAGAAATTTTTTCCTTGGGGGCATCCCACCCACTCCCCTGGAAGGAGTCCTTAATGAACCCTCCTCTAAACCCGCTTCACTAGTCCTGTTGCATATGAATTGTGTGTCGGCCTAGTCCTGAACTCTACAAGAAGAATATTAGAGAATATCTGAATAATGAATTCATATCCTAAGATTCTCCCACTTGAATTCAATATACAAGAATTTCCTTACCAATGTTTTCAAATTGTATGCCATTTCCCAATGCTTCCTTCATCAAATTATTTTTAGCAAGCCCAACGAATTTTTGCACTAGATTCAAACTTATTTGTCCTGGATAGCTTTGTAAACATATTTGTAGTATTCTCATCATTATCAATTTTCTCTAGCAATATCCTACCTTCTTCCACCATTTTCCTTATAAAATGGTACTTAATATCAATCTGCTTTGTGTGGTCATGAAATATTGGATTCTTCACTAAGTGAATAGCACTTTGACTATCATAATGCAAATTCATCTTCCCATGCATCATATTGAATTCATCTATCAATCGATCTGGCCATATTGCCTCTTTACTGGCCTCAATTTTTGCCGCATATACTGCTTTAGTGTTTGATAAGGCCACCAGTAGTTGTAACTTAGATTTCCAACTTACAGCTCCATTAGCAAAAGTGAAAATATATCCTTTACTAGACTTTCATTCATCTATGTAAATCAAAATAAGAAAATATTTTATTTTTTAAATCTATAAATCTATTAAAAATAGGAGCATTTGAAGTGCCCCTTAAGTATATTAATATCCACTTCACAGAATTCTAATTTTCCTTACTATGATTCAGCATGAGTTGACTAACAACTCCCATTGCTTTAGCAATATCTGGCCTAGTTATAACAATGGAAAATATGAGGATACCTATTATTAATGAATACATTATATGAGACATGCTTGTATTCTTTGATTCTATTCCAGAACACTATTTGGAAGAAAACTTGAAGTGTTTATGAATTTGGGTGCTAACTGGTTTTGCATCTTACATACTGAATCACTACAAAATATTTTCTATAGCTGACTTTTGACTTAACAAGATATTCCTACTATTGATTCTAGCATCAACATGGTTTTGAAACATCAGAACATGATGTCAATGACAAACTCTCTAAGATATTTTGTTATCCTATTATCTCTCAACCTTAGATTCACTTTCGAGACCCATTTTACATCTATATTTGGTAGAGAACTACACATTATCTCCTCCCCACATAAATCTTTAGAAATTTCATCATGTTGATCAAAATATGTCCTCCATCAAATCTTTTCAATTGCTTTAAATAGTTTCCCTTCATTTAAAAAACATATTCTCTTTCCCATTAGTTTTGTATCCATTATCATTCCCCAAAATAAACCCCCCTTCCTTTAAGCTTCATTGGTTAGAATTCCCATTAATATTTCCTTTCTTAATAAGAGTACTATTTTCCAATATCTTATTTTTATTGCTTAGTAAAATCTTCTAACCTTGTTCAAAAGGGGTGGACAAGGATTAAATATATATTGTTGAACATGTGATGTATGAACATTGATAAGATAAAGGTGGATCAGATAGAAAGACATGCCAAGCACATTTTGATGCTTTGGACTACGATTATCAAGGTTAACAACACTCTCCCTAAAGTATTATATTGCTTTGTGCAAAGTTGAGGGACTTTTTGTTTTAGTTGTATTATCTGGTTATCATGAGGTGCTACAACATGGTTTTTGGTAGGATTCACTTCATCTGTATATGTACAATATATTGGATAAAAATAGGCCCAAAATCCGTCGCGATCAAGAGACCAATATCCCATAGAGTTGAGTGTTCCAAGTGTATAAGCAGAGGGGGTCACTAGAGTGTTTGGACACTAAATCCATTTTGTTGAATTTTCAACCAATGTGATTGTTTTTATTTTCGAGGAACGGTGGGTGATACTTCATATTAAACAATGGCCATTTATAGAAGGAACAAATTCCAAAAGTTCTCAGGCTCAGTTGTTGAAAATAGAGCAGAGTTTCAAAATGGGAAACAATGCGAATTTCGATAAGGTTGATCACCCAAAGTTGATGGACTCAAAAGTGCAATGGAGTCATTAGGAAATTGCTCACATAAGAACATGCATGCACTTTTAATAACGTGCATACATTCCTATTTTAACAAGTTTGGGAATTCTCGAGCCGCCAACAAGGATTCAGAGTCATCCTTCCATGAGTGCGCACATTTCTTGAAGCACACATGTTAGGAGTGCATGTTATTTTCTAAAGAGCGTGAGCTTACTTTTCTATTTTTTTAAAGGTGCGACCAGTCTATTTTCCCCATAGACAATGTTTTGCATTTCAAAGGAGATTGAGCAAATGATTTGTCAAATTAGAGTGCTCGAGGAGCCAATCAGCTGTGTAGGGGACCATACCTTCATCTTCATTGGATTCTAGGTCAGTATTTTCCATTTTATTTGTCTTTTAATTTCATATTTTGTTTATAAAATGAACAAACAACTAAACATAAATTTGTTAACTAAACTTATTTTTTTAATCAAATTGCAGCAAACCTAATTACTATTAGGATATTTTAATACTCCATCATTGTCCTACTTGCATTATTTACTATTTGCTAGCACTTAGTGATGTTATTTTCCCCCTAGTGGTGTGCAGATGTCATCTAGGACCCACTAGCACTTTAATGTTCCTTGCATGCATGATTTTAGGACCCTTAGAGGCAGTTCCAAATATTTTAGAATCCCACTCAGTGACTCAATTCAATCTAACTGAGTTGCACATGAATTGGTGACTCTAAAGGGAGTTTGAGCTTCGATCACCACTGATTATGGCCTCATGCACCCATTTTTTATTGATTTACATGTCAAACTCATGGATGCATCCTCCTTGGTCAGTTAACTGACTGTTTCATTAGTTCAATGAGATTTGGTTGAGTTTAACTAAGTTTGGGATCTCCAAAGCACTGGTAGAGGTGACAATTACTCTGCTAGATAGACTGAGACTCAAATTCTCCTAGGTGATTTGAATTCTCTCCATTGTAACATCATTGCTGACTATATTGATTATTGGATCATTTGACATTATTTAATTTGTTCCTATCTGAGAACTCTCATGCATGATTAATTGTATGCTCATTTTTACCGCAATTTTCACTACAATTCATCTTTTCTACTCATTCTTTTTCTATGAGGTATAGTCAACTCCATGATCTATTGTGGTTTAGAATTTGTGAGGAACCTACAATAATTAATTAATGAAAATGTACGAAATAGCATAAATAACAGAACTCATAATAGATTTATTGATCGCGGGCCACTTCGAGGGGGAAACCTCCTTTGAGCAAGGTCAATACAAATAACTTGACGGTGCCTTCATTGGCCTCAACACACACTTATATACTAAGTCTATGCGCCAATACTATGGATCGATACCATGGAACATATAATACTATGGAACATCTTACAAAGCATATGCATCCAATACTATGGATCAATACCATGGAATAGATAATACTATGGGCTAATACAAACATATAATACTATGTGATGACTTACAAAGGATATGCGTCCAACAACAATATACCAAAAAAGTAAAGAGAAGGGTTGACACAGGTTCTTAACATCCCCTCCCCCTTAAAAAAAGCTTTGTCCTCTAAGCTTTAGATGTGGAAATTTATGTTGAATCTGAAGGAGTGGTTCCCATGTAGCATCCTCTGGTTTCATTCTGTGCCATTGAATTAATACCACTGTGATAGATCGAGAGTGAAGCTGGCGAGTGCGCCTATTGAGGATGGCCTCCGGATCCAAAAGGATGGATCCTTCATTATTCAATTATGGTAAAATAGTTTGTCCTCTGATGTTGGTGCCAAGAACTTTCGTCAGACAAGAGACATGAAATACTGGATGAATGCAGGAAGAAGGAGGATGTTTCAATTTATAAGCAATAGACCCAATAGTATGAAGAACCTTATAGGGCCCATAGAAATTTGGCGCGATCTTATGACGCCCTTTGAGTTTTAGGGAGGATTGTTTGGAAGGTTGTAGACGAAGAAAAACCATATCACCTACTTGAAAAGTGTGCTTAGAACAATGCTGAGTGATTTGTTGTTGCATTTGAATTCTTTCCATGTGAAGATTGTCCTGCAGAATTAAAAAAATCTAATCGTGGTTTCGAAGAACCGAGTCAATTTCCTGAATGGGTGAACTGCTAAGTGTGTATGGATGAAGAACTGGCAGTGCCTGACCATAGATTGCTTCATATGGATTCATTTTATATGCAGTATTGTACCACTAGAACCTTTCAATGAAATCCATATAAATATCTATCCAAATCTGTGTAGGGATGGGAAAGGGCTTGAGAAAAATCAGAAGGAGTGTCGTTTCACCCTTGTTGACCTGGAAAGTATCACATTCAACCACCAACTGTTGAATTGTCCAGTTCATTCCCTACCAAAAGAAGTTACAATGTGCCCGCTCATACGTTTGGAGTAACCCAGAGTGCCCTATCGATGGAGAAGCATGGATTTCATAGAAGACATAGCCCTATTGAACAGATTGCAACCAATTTGGAACTAGCATAGAAATAGCTGAAAGAGAAACTTGGTCATCAAATGTGCGAGAAAGAGCATCCGCCACTAGATTGTCCTTAGCATTCTTCTAAGTGATCTCATAAGAATAACCCATGAGTTTACTAACCCATTTCAGTTGTGCTGGGGAGGAGAGCCATTATTCCAAGAAAATTTTCAGACTCTGGTGAGTAGTCTTGATGCAGAAATAATTCCCTAATAGGTATGGCTACCACTTCTATATTGCATGCAAAATATCCATCACTTCGTTCTCAGATGTAGAGGCAGCTAAATTCTTACCGAAAAGGTCTCTTGAAGGAGGCCATCCCACTGGTTCGGCAAAGACACCTGCATATCTATCCAAAATGTGTGGTAGATCCAAGGGAGTAGTGGAGACCATTGATGGGTGCATCTAAATGGAATGGAGCTCAGCGATGACACCATGTCAATTCTTTTTAAGGATCTTTTCCAGGCGATGTGAACTGATGATGTAGAGAGACCCTGGTTGTAAGCCTGTAAATGTGTGTTTTTTCCCATTGACTAAAAAATGCATCCAAATTTCAGCAAAATACCATAAGATGGGGACAACTGTGCGTAACCATTGAGTGCCCAAAACCACATCACATCCGCTTAAGGACAAGGAAAACATGTCAGAGTGCAAGTTATAATATTCCATAGAGATATGCACATTGCGACACTTCCAATTACAAGGTAAGGTGCCCCCATTGGAAATCATGACTTCAAAGTTGGAGCAAGGATGGACAAAACGATCATCCTGTTGTGCGATCCGAGGGTCAATGAAGTTATGAGTGCTACCAGAATCAATGAGTATTGTAAGAGGGAGATTCTTGAAGTAACCCCTGACCCGCATTGTTTGTGGGGTGGTGACTCTAGCTAAAGCATGGAGAGATATCTCTGGGTGGTCATCTAGAGACAGAGGGTAAACAGGCGGTTGCTAAATGCTGACCTGATCATCTATTGTATCTGGAGCTTCTTCTCCAAGTTCATAGGTAGGCAGAGAATCCAAATCCAAGAGATAGAGTTGTTTCTCAACACATCTATGTCCCCGAGTGAATTTCTCATCACAATTATAACAAATCCATTTTTCTATGTGTGCTTGCATCTCTGCTTAAGACAAATGCTTGATAGGAGTTGGGCGAGGAGCTGGGAATCCATATTTCGGAATGGAACAAAACTGGATTTGGAGTGCTCTTGGGGTGTGATCTTGTCCTCCACCAACATATCCAACCCTAGGACTTCCATCATGTGTTGGGATAGGACATTTGAACCTCTGAGTGGATTTCATCCTTGAGACCACTGATAAAACAACAACTCTTGTAGAATTCATCAGAAAATCCTTTAGTGTGATTGGCCAATTTCTCAAATTCTGTATGATACTCTCTCATAATGCCAATTTGATGAAGTTTAGTGAGTGCTCCTGTGAAGTCATCAAAATCACTATGACCAAATTGTTACAAAAGGAGTTGGCAAAAATCTGTCAATTTTGGCTCGTCATCAGCTTTGATGTACCAACGGTACCATTGAAGGGATTCCTGTTCCAAATGAAAGGATGCAAGTGGAACTTTGTGTAAATCAAAAGTATTATGCAGACTTAAATATTATTCTTCCCGGTATATCCATCCAGTTGGATTATTGCCATTGAAGCAAGGAAAATCAAGCTTCGGCCCATGAAAATTGGTGGAAGAAGAGAACCCAGTGTCTACAGAAGATTCTGGTTGTCGTTTATTGTTCATGGTTGAATGCTGAAAATGGAGTCTGAGCATTTTTTCATCCAGATAATGGAGTTTGGTTTTGAGGGCCGCAAGTTCTTCCTCCATGATTTGTGCTCCTGTGTGGGTAACAACCATAACCATGAGTGTTTTTTTTTAATGAATAGAAAAACACAAACAAAAGCTTCTTTAGTAAAGGGAAATTTGGATTTGGGAAAAACTCGGATGGGTAATTGGGGTTTGGCTAGGTTTTGAACACTCTCTAATGGACATGGAAGCAGAAAATGAGGATTTCAGAAGTGGGGTGAAAGAATGAGAAAATCTATCATAGAGGGACAAAAGAGCAGAAATAGGAAATGAACATTGTGGCAAAATTTGAAGGCGATTGGGTGAAAATCGAAGAAGTTAAAGCAAACCCTAAAAATAGACAAATGGGGGATTTCCGGTTTGGGGAAGTGGAATTTGGGATAGAGTCCTCAGGAATGAAATATGCAGAATGGGATTGAATGGGTGTCAGTGAATTTTCAAGGGAAACGGAGTTAAAACAAAGGAGATATGGTGAAAAAACATTTTTTTTTTTCGGAATGGATCTGCAACGACGCGGAAGAGATCAAAAACAGTTCTGGATAAATGTAATCTATGATTTATTAGCTAGAAATAGATATGCACCCCCAGTATGCATGGCTTCCTAAAGGTTCAAGTATTCACTCTGCCACCAATGCTATCTAACGGCTTACGTATCGGGGCAGTACCCATCACTCCATGGCTCAGGTAAAACTGATAACTACTTTGCCACAAATGACAGCTCTTGGTTTACCTCACGGATGGGAACTAGTCAATCAGGTAGGGGTCATTTCCCTTTTCGCTGGAAAGTCCTCTCAATGGGACACCTACTTCAGGGTTCCTTTGGTACTCCTCACAATGAGTTTTAGGGATTATTCCCAAGTACTTCCCACAGTTAAGTGGATCAGGATTATTCGTGTATCTGAACTTGCAATTGATAGGAAAAAATACAGATGCGATTGTTTTTGGCAGAAATTCCATCCAGCGAGCCCAAGAAAGTGATCTGATACTAGATGTGAGGAACCTGCAACAATTAATTAATGAAAATTCATGAAATAGCAGAAATAAAAAAACTTAGAATAGATTTATTGACAGCGTGCCACTTCGAGGGAGCAAGCTCAATACAAATAACTTCGCGGTGTCTTCATTGGCCTCAACACGCACTTATATACTAAGTCTATGTGCCAATATTATGGATCAATACCATGGAACATATAATACTACGGGATGACTTACAAAGCACATGTGTCCAATACTATGGATCAATACCATGGAACAGATAATACTATGGGCTAATACAAACATATAATACTACGGGACGACTTACAAAGCATATCGTCCAACAACAATATAATAACAAAGTAAGAGAAGGGTTGACACAGATTCCTAACAGAATTTCATATTGTGTTAGAGCTTAGAGAGCATAGGTTGAGCAACTGCTTTCAGTAGTGCAATAGAAGCCTCTGGATTTCCACAGCAAATCATGGTGCCATTGCATTGAATTCATTGGAAAAATCCTTTGAGGTCTATCCAGGTGTGAAGGATCTGCAAAAATGTTCCTATTGTCTTAAAGAAGTTCTTAGTAGTAGTTTATCTCCAAAATTTAGAGTTTTTTGCAGGATATTGAAGGTTTTCAATGTAGCAGTAGCAACAATTTTCAGTTTGTATTTTCTCCAGTAGTTTCAATGGAGAATTCGATTCCTCCGTTGTCTCCAAGAATCCTGGCACCCTTTAATTATCTTGATTAGAGATTTGATATGCAGATGGTGTTGCACAACAAAAGTATGTGCAAGGTCACAATGGGAAAGGAGGTCAAACCTCAGGAAGTTATTGAGAAGGCCAATTATCTAAATAGATTAGATGAAGCGTTTGGTTTCATGTGTATTCATATTTCCATATATTTTCTCTTCCACCTTGATGTATTGAAGACTACAAGAGAGGTTTGGTTGAAGCTTGAGACCCTCTTTGGCAAGCAAGATGAGATAAGGGGCCTTATTCTGGAGAATGAGTTAATTTCTCTTCAACTCGACAGTTTCGAAACCATAGAAAAATTCTTCTCTAAATTCAAATCCGTGTTCATGCAATGCAAACAATGTGGCATTGATGAGAAGGATGAGCAGTTGCTGCAATATATTCTAAGCAAGCTTGGTCCATAATTTTCTATATTTGTTTCTACCTTTCATTCAAGAATATTGTCAATCTCCAACTGGAAAATTCCTTCCTTAGATGCATTCACCGAATCTCTCATCCAATAATAAGACCAATTGATTTAGATGGGCGCCTTGAAGGCATCCAAAAATAAAGCTCTTATGGATGGAGAGTCAAAAAGTGTGAATGCTAAAGGGAAGCAGAAAGGAAGGGACAAGAAGCAAGTTGAATCCAAACCATATGAGAAGCTTAATCCATCAGAAGCAGCCTCCATATCCAATAAGGATAAGCAAAAGGGGTTTCAGAAGACTAAGTGTTCCTATTGCAACAAAGGAAACCATCGAGAGATATCTTGCATGAAGAATAAGATAGATCAAATGAACAAACTTCTTGAACAACACAACATTTCCCTCCCAGAAGGCATAAGGGAGACTGATTTTGGAAGTGAGACATGTGATCATGAGAGATTTCATGCACTTAAGGATGGATTCACACAATCACAAGCCTTCCTCATAGATTCTGGAGCCTCCAATGATCCGAATTTTAGGGGGCATATGGTCTAAATTCGGATGTATAAGCTATAAAAGTACTAAATAGAGAGGCCACCCTCTCTCATTCATGGTATTTAGTAGCACATAGTTTTGGCCCATGGTATAGCCTCAAAACACATTGTAATAATGCTATATAAAGGCCTAGAAAGCCTTCTCATGATATCAAGTTACTCATTTGGTTTCTCTCATATTTTCTATTGTTCATTGTGAAATTATTTAGATCTGAGTGAGTTATTGGTAATTAGTTTTAGAGGTGGGGCTCTTCTTTGAGCCTCACCTCCCATTCAATTCATGTGTTTTTGTTCATGCTTATTCTTATGCAATATTAGGGTTTTCATGTGAATTTTATGATAGATTTGCATTCTTAATCTCCTCATCTCTCGGCATTCAAGCCTTCCGGGTCTCAGCTCCCAAGATCCGGATCAGTGGTATCAGAGCGGGTACGCTCTCCATTGGGACAATATTTTGAAGGATTATGCGGGTTCAACGGAGGTTCCACAACCTCTACAACAACCCATGCTTCTCTACAAACCCTTGGCATCTCTATACTCAACACTCTCACATTCAGCAAACTTTGAACAGGTTCCATGGACTGCACAGGAGGTTTTAGAGGCTCTACCATAGCTCATCGGAAAGGTATTTCTGTTATCTCAAATGGGTATTTCATGGAATTTCATTTTGTTTCCCGGTTTGTGAAATATGCTTGTTTGAAGCAGCATATGTTTGTGCATAATGCGGCCGGACGTACAACAACTTTAAACAAGTTCTACTAACTCCATAGAATGTCTCAGAGGCTCTACTATAGCTCATTGGAAATCTCTTTCCATCTGCTAAAATGGGTATTTTACGGAATTTCATTTTGTTTCCTAGTTTGTGAGATATGCTTGTTTGAAGTAACACATGTTTGTACACAATACGGCCGGACGTACATACACTTTAAACAAGTGCTACAGACTCCATATAATGTTTCAGAGGCTCTACCATAGCTCATTGGAAAGCTCTTTCTGTCAGCTAAAATGGGTATTTCACAGTTTTTTATTTGGCTTTCTAGTTTGAGAGATATCATTGATTGAAGCAACAGATGTCTGCAAAATAGTGTGCGCGCGTCTCTTGAGCTTCAACAAACATTTTCTCAATCTCTGGGCCACCCCAGAGCAAGTATGTTATATGGATGGAAAGGTATCTTTGAGATCTAAAATGGGTCTTCAATGGAATTCAATTTCAGTATATGCATCAGAAGCTATGAATGGATTTACAGCAAGACATCAACTGCACCAAAGATCATGAATTTTTTATTTTTTAAAAATCTTAATGTAATCATGGTTATGGGTCAACCACACAAAACCCATGGTTATGGGTCAACCACACAAAACCCATAGTTATGTATTGTAATCATGGTTGTGGGTCAACCACACAAAACCCACGGTTATGGGTTAACCACACAAAACCCTTCTCTTCAATGGAAACAAGCTTGTCATTGCCACCATGGTTATGGGTCAACCACATAAAACCCACGGTTATGGGTCAACCACACAAAACCCATGGTTTTGAGTCAACCACACAAAACTCTTCTCTTCATTGGAATCAATCTTTTCATTGCCATCATGGTTATGGGTCACCCTTGCAAAACCCACAGTTATGGGTCAACCTCACAAAACCCACGGTTATGGGTCAACCACACAAAACCCTTCTCTTCATTGGTAGCTAGCACATTGTAATCATGGGTCTCTTTTTAGCATGAAATAATGGGGACCATCATTTTCTAAGGGGGGAGGAATGATCCGAATTTTAGGGGGCATATGGTCTAAATTCGGATGTATAAGCTATAAAAGTACTAAATAGAGAGGCCACCCTCTCTCATCCATGGTATTTAGTAGCACATAGTTTTGGCCCATGGTATAGCCTCAAAACACATTGTAATAATGCTATATAAAGGCCTAGTAATCCTTCTCATGATATCAAGTTACTCATTTGGTTTCTCTCATATTTTCTATTGTTCATTGTGAGATTATTTAGATCTGAGTGAGTTATTGGTAATTAGTTTTAGAGGTGGGGCTCCTCTTTGAGCCTCACCTCCCATTCAATTCATGTGTTTTTGTTCATGCTTATTCTTATGCAATATTAGGGTTTTCATGTGAATTTTATGACAGATTTGCATGCTTAATCTCCTCTTCTCTCGGCATTCAAGCCTTCCGGTTCTCAGCTCCCAAGATCCAGATCATCCAACCACATGATTACCTCCAAAGAATAATTTTCTTCTCTATATATGAATGATGACTCGAGTATTCACATGGGAGATAATTCTTAGATCTCTACTGAAGGGGAGGGCACAATGCGACTAGAGCATGAAAAATTCAAAAATGTTCTATTTGTCCCTTCTTTGGTAGCAAACATGTTATATGTTTATTAGCTGACACACACAGGTTCACCAAAGAAAGTAAGTTTTGGACCTGACATAGTTGAGATTGCAGAGATCTCTTATGGGAAGCTTATAGTGAAAGGGTTTTCAAACCATGCCTCAAAGGAATATGAATTCTCTCACTGTTTTCCATACTCTCTACCTACTCCATTGGCATCTGATGAAGATCATAATGATGTCACTTCTAATGATCCAATTTCAGATTCTGAAGATGAGGACCAAGATCTTGATGTTGAGTATGAAGTTCAAGCAGATCTAGATCCAGATCCAGCACTTGATCCCAATCCATGGCCAAGGTCAATATGGGCTCACAAATTCTTTGAAGCTACTAGGAACATAGTTGGGGATCCATATGACCATAGAAGAACTAAATCGCAATATCAAGATGAAAACCTTGCACTATGTCATACAGATCCACTTCTCTCAGAGAGATTCTACATGATGGTGGGGTCTGATCCACAATATTTCAAAGAGACTTGCCATGATGAATCTACAACCAAGTACAAAGAACAGTTGGTTGACAAAGGGTACTCAAGGGTTCATGACTTGGACTACAATGATAGATTCACTCCAGTAGAAAAGATGGTTTCTAAAAGACTTGTTTTGGAAAATACAACTTCGAAACAGTGGGAGGTACATCAGAGGAGAAGATCGAGATCCAGATCCAAATATAGAACCTGCATTACTATCCTACATAGGAGAAGATTTCCTACATTTTTACAAACTCTTTCACTTAGAAAAATATTTTCCTTCCCTGCTTAGTGTGAAGGATGCTTGAGTTTCCCGTTGTTCATTTTTTAGGGGGGGGTATTTTTCCCATGAGGTTTTTCCCCATCTCCTTAGTTTCATGAATAGTTATTTTTATCATTTATTTGATTGTATGGGTGACCTTTGGTATCAGCAACCAGGGCCCAGGTGTTAGGATATTTTAATACTCCATCATTTTCCTACTTGCATTATTTACCATTTTCTCTTAGTGATGTTATTTTCCCCCTAGTGGCATGCAGATGTCATCGAAGACCCATTAGCCACCTAATGCGCGTTACATGCATGACTTTAGGACCCTCAGAGGCAATTCCCTATATTTTAGGAGCCCACTCAATGACGCAGTTTAGTCTAACTGAGTTACACATGAGTTGGTGACTCTAATTGGGATTTTGAGCTCCGATCACCACTGATTGTGGCCTCATGCGCCCTTTTTTTATTGCTTTGCATGTCAAACTCATGGATGCACCTTCCTTGGTTAGTTAACTAATTGTATCATCTTGTATCATCCGTTCACTGAGATTTGGTTGAGTTTAACTGAGTTTGGGAGCTCTGAAGCACTGATAGAGGTGACAATTACTATGCTAGACAGACTGAGACTCGAATTCTCATAGGTGATTCGAATTCTCTCCAATGTAACATCATTATTGACTATATTGATTACTGGAGCATGTGACATTATTATGTTCGTATCGAAGTTCGCATGCATGATTAATTGTCTGCTCATTTTTACTGCAATCTTCACTGCAATTCATCTTTTATGCTCATTATTTCTTTGTGAGGTATACTCAGCTCCATGATCTGTTGTGATTTAGAATTTCACAATTACAATGGAGCTTTAAGATAACCCAAAACAATCACCACCACATTAACTTGCACCAAACCCAAATCCCGAACCACCAAATGTTAACATGGAAATTGATTTGGATTTGAGATCTCTTAGAAACCTTTTTAATTAGTTGTGAAATACTAGAGAGCCCACTTGATTGTCAATACCCACTTCGGTATAGGCAATTATATCTTCCATTGCAGATGCCCAAGGACAATTAACCAATATGTCTCATTACAAGGATACAATGTTTGAATACTATAGCTCTTGTCTAAATAAATACAAAGTTAGGGAACTAAACAACACCAAACATCAATTGATGACAATGTTTATTGACTCAAGAATTGGATTACATCCATTAGCAACATAGAAACATATTTATATAGATTGGTGCACCTTCCTACCATTTAGATACCTTTGGATGGAAATGTGGTTTATGGTATTTGACAAACCTCCCTACAATAATAGAGAGGTTCCTCTATATTTCCTTAGGAAATTATCGAAAGCGTTTGTGTTAGGTCACCATGTCAACTATATTGAGATTGGTGAATTTCATGGGGTGTATAATGGGCCTACACAAGATAGAGAGAATCCTATATGTAACCAATTTCTAGGTCCTCTTCCTCCAAGGAAGCAGGTGTGTTCATTCCCTTCTAGGCCAACAATATCACTACCTCACTTTTCATTGTTTCCAACTTTCTGCCCATTATTCGTTCCAGGATACATGGGAAGTCTATCCTATGGCCATTCTTCCATGACTCTTGGGATACTAGTTTCATCCCCTAGGATACCTCCATCTATAGTACATGTAGTGGGGGTGTATTTCCACCCATCCCCACCTCCTTTTTCATCACATGCACATGTGCAGCACCCAAAAATATCCCATACTATAGTCACCAGTGTCACATCTACTTCGATATCGCCACCTCACCTCCATGCACCTCCCCCACCACCATCCCATTATTATATCATATTGGATGTGATATAATATGCTCCATTGTATTAGCTTGTGCAAACAAGTGCTCCATATGTTGGTGAATCTCCACCATTTCCTAATATATTGATAGCTAGACCATTCATTAATGGATTTTTTATGTATCATGAATGGAATTTATTTTAGGATTTTTTAATTTAAATTTCATCTTTTAATTCTTTTATCTATTGCATGGTAGCATAGCTGAGAGACTAGGGTCATAGAGGAGGGAAATATCCTCTCTACTCACATTACCATCTATGATGAGTTTTCTTGGATTGAATTGTAAAATTTCAAAGTGTGTTAATTCATTATGGAAAAAAGTCTTATTATTAAGTGGTTTGTTTGTCGAGTGTCCATAGAGAAGAAGCACACCAAGACCGAGAAAGGAATGCACTCCTAGTTCTAGAACTAAAAAGAGAAAGCCTTTGACTTCAAGGATGTAGGTTAGAATGGAAAGGAAGGAAGTGGCCAATGAGTGCCATTTTGTACAGAGGGCATCATATGCCAGTCTTCCATGTATAGGAAGGAGATGTCATTTTGTATATTGGGCACGCAGTGCCATTTTGTAAAAAATGTACATTATATATATATATATATATATATATATTCCATGCCATATACTCTATGAATTGAATTGTTTGTTTATTTCTTGTTGGTGAATGATTATTATGAAGAGGAGGAGGAGGGTTTACCTCTATATATTCGCAAACTATTATTATTATTATTATTATGATAATGATTTTCCCAATATTCAAACCTCGTCCATGTTATCAATATGGTGTTGGTATCATGGTTTCTTCTCTATACACAATTGGAACCCTTGAAAATATAACTATTAAGATTGTGGTTGAAAATTGTTGTTAATTCCTTGGTCAATATTTCATGTAGTGGACAAATTACTTGGTTGATCAATAGCTCACGCGGTGAACAAATTAATTATTAATTACTAACATATATTGGTGATTTTTTCATTCTATACGAGGAATGCATTAGAAAGAATTCTTGGAAGACCTTGTTGAAATTTATGAATATTTTCATTCCCTTTATTCATCTAGCATATGGATTTTGTACATTAGTTCTTGCATTCACTTGACATACTTAGAGTATATAAATGTTACCTATTTGAATGAAATTGATATGCCCTTCGTTATGGTGTGTGTCTCTTGACTATGTATTCTTAGAATATACTACACCAATCCCTTGAACATTAGAAGAGGGAAATCAATCCCACTACAATGTGTAGCATGACTCTTAGAGCGAGGGACAAACAACACTACCATGAGGAAGGGGAGAGTGGATATGGCATTTAATTTTTACGAAAATCCTAGAAACTGTAAGAGAGGGAAAGAAATGAATAAAGGACAATGGGTTAACCGTAGTAGGCTAATCTGGTTTTTTCATTATTTATGTGAACCCATTTAGCAAACTAAATAGGGTTAAATTCCTATTCTCATTTGTTGAGCTAATTAATATAATTGTTGAAGATGAAAAAGAGGTGAAAAGGAAGGATCTTGTATACAAAATCTATCTTGTATCACTCAAGTTACATACATTATCATGGTTTTATTTCTTAGAGTTTATGAACCCTATCCATGTTGCATTACACAAGGACATGGTAAGACAACTCTAGTTCCATGTTTTAATTCTATGTGTCCATCCTAGGGTTTCACTCATCAAACTCTATGTCCTCAACTCTTGCACCAACACAAGCATCAAGACTTTCATGGATCATCAAATATACAATAACTAATTCTTCTTTCAGCCAAGGAACCTCACAAAGCTCAATACTCATCAATATCATTTTTCCATGATCATACACTGGCCTTATCTCCCATAAGATTACTTCTCTAATACCATACAAGGTGTTATATCCAATATTCATGTCATCTACTAGGTTAGAAAACCCTATCCCTACACCAAGGGCCATCATACTTATCATTTTCTTCAATGTCATATTCTTCTCTATCGTTTTCATAAATAACACAAATCCTAGCTACACAAAAGTAAATATGCACATATCACATAAGAGTAACTTTTCCTTGAAAATCAACAAACTCACACTCTTTCTCTCCCTCCTTGTATTTTCGAGGGTTTCCTCATGAACCCTAATGTCCCAAAGACATTTACAAAGATATAGTACCATAATGATTATGTTTACAAAATCTTTCTCCTCCCTTATATATACAAATAGGAAAGGTAATAAGTACATGTATCCATATAAGAAACCGATAAGGAAACCTCACATGGAGAAATCTAAAATGAAATGATAGAAAAGTGCCAAGAAGGGTTCATCCAACACCCAAAACAAAACACCCTCCCATCATGATTGTCCTTGGGATGAGTGATCCTCCTCTAATATGGTGCATTCTTATACCGGACAAATTATATAACTATACTAAATTGCTAATAATAATAGCAACCTTAAACAAATAATACATCTCAATAGCAGAGCTTACATCCAAATATGATCATCTATATAATATCTATATTATGATAGCAACCTTAAACAAATAATACACCTCAATAGCAGAGCTTACATCCAAATATGATCATCTATATAATATCTATATTATGGGAAAATGGATTGCCCTAACTGCTGACAGATCGTGATGTAAATCCGGCTCTGGTGACGATTACAAATTCCAGAAGCTCTGACGGATCGGGCATAGCTTGTTTTAATCCATCGACCTCAAAGAATCGGTCCATCCATGCACTTAACAACGGCATCGTCTCCGGATTTATTAAAATTGTGTTGGTACCTTTCTGAGTAGCTATGATATATGGCGACATACTACCGAATGCTATGTCGACAAAGCCTATCTCATCTCCTCCAAAATACGCTTTTCCCGAGAAACATATGTTTGTTCGCAGAGCTTCCTCTACCAACAGAAAATTTGCAACCAATTCTTCTACAGCTTTATCTAGCTGCTTGCCCTGGCCCGAGAAAACTCCTCGAAGACCTGGATAGATCTGAGGCCAACCATATTCAGAACGAGCATAAGCGTATTAGATGCAGATTTATATCTTACCAGGAAATTTCAAAAAGACAAATAATAGCGGCCGATAAAGAAAGGGATACCTTATCGTCAACAAAGGCAGCCCAGAAGCGGGCAATGGCTCGGTCATATGGATCTTTGGGCATAAGAACTGGGCCCTTCGTGTCCCATGCCTCGTCTATGTACTCCACGATATTGTTCGACTCGCAAACAGGCTTTCCGTTGTGGATAAGCACCGGAATCTTCTTGTGGACAGGGTTTGACTGTAGCAGCAGTTGGCTCTTGTTATCCAAAATTTCTTCGATGAATTCGTAATCAATACCTTTAAGAGCAAGTGCTAGTCATACCCAATAGCTTCACTTGCCCGGCTTCTCCAAAACACTCCATCGTCACTGCACTGTAAACCAATGATTTTGTCTCTGCGTCTTCTATCTGTATATATACTAGTCCCCGATCCCGAATATTAAGAGAAATCGCACCGCTAACATTCCTAACCAGCTCATTGGCGCACCCTGCACAGAATTCCATTAAAATTATAAATACAAAATATGAGTAAAGCAGCCATTAAGTAATGTATGATGGCATTCTAAACTGTTACTTATTTAATATAGCCACACGCGTAATGAAAATACCTACCTAACACAGTTGAACGTCAAATTTGAAGGAAGAGTGCCCAATAGCTAATGAAAACAACTAACACGCCAACTATTGGTTTTATATTATTATTAATATCTTTTCATTAACTAGTCAAGTACGGTGTGTATTATTAAATTGATCGTTACCATGAGAGTCAAAAGTTAATTTTGACATTAAAAATAATGATAATACTAAATAAATAAATTATTATAATAATAATTTTAGAGATGGTATGATATGACGTCTTAAATTGATATTGATTTGGACCATACAAATAAACCAATACGTGTAAAGTTATTGAAATAAAAATTATAAAATGAACACTCAAGTACGGTGTCTATTATTAAATTGATCATTACCATGAGAATCAAAAATTAATTTTGACATTAAAAATGGTGATAATAATAAATAAATAAACTAGCATTTGCCCCTTAAGGGCAAAAATGAACGTCATGACGGACAAGTGGTAGAGTCAGGTAGAAACGACAAAAAAAATATTATCTTTGGCATGAAAAGGTTGGGTCGGTGATGGATGGGCTAAAACTCGCGACTACTTCAGCGGAAGATAGCAAAAACGCTGCGATACGAGCGGTTAAGATAAACCACAAACCGCGAGGCTGATCGACAACAGATAAGTAAAAGTTGGCGAAAAAGTTGGCAATAGATGGCTAAAAACCTGCAGTCGTTTCGGCGAGAATTAAACAAAATCGCGTGACCAACTTTAGCCAAAATAGTCAAAACGTTGTGAAACAGGGCGACAAAAAATGAACAAGAACTTGCGACCACAAAGAAAGCAAAAAACTGGTTTCGGTGACTCTAACCTATCCTCTGCGAAATGGTTGGCCTAAATGCTGGAGACGCGGCGACCAAATCGGTACCTGGTGACCTGACGGCGGAACTCCGAGCGAGAGGGCAGAACTCCATCTCTATCATTATTAATGCCTATAGTCCACTGTGGTCTAAGAAGTGCTGACACCAGAAAGAAGTCATCCTGGCATCATTTTAGGGACATTTCACGGAAGGCACGGAGTTCAAATTTCAGATCTATTTCTAGAGTATATAAAGTATTCTTGTAGCAGCACCCCCGAAATCGATTTTTCTGGGTATAGGAAGGCATCGTGGCGGATGGTTATGGGTACGTGTGATTCAACCAGCAAGGGAATTTCGGATGGTTATGGGTACGTGTCAACCAGCAAGGGAATTTAATGTCGCATCTTTGATCCAATTAAGCCTCTTGGGAAGACGAGTATGGATATTGGTCGAATCATTGGATTGCCATGTGACAGTGAAAGGATTCCACAACCTTTTCTGAAAGGTTATCTCTGGTGCTTCAAACGACAAAAGGGTTCAGATATGAAGATCGCATCCTTAGTCACAACAGTGCCATTTTTCCTTTGTTTGTTGCCCTCATAGATGGAGCTGCCTCTTTGTTCTTCTCATACCCCAAGAAGCCGATATAAATTATTGAACCAGTTGTAAGTTGATTTCTCTGTGTGCACCCTATCTCAAGCATACATCTATATCAATCATTTTAATCGTGGAGTATTATGCCATGGAGCCAAATCACTTATTTTTCCAAAGGGCATAAAACAACTTCTCCAAGAATAGGTGGCATATTTTTTTCCTTGTGGATACTTCAACAAAAAATGGTGCATTATTAGAGGAGTTTGGGATCTTTTGCTAAGGTTGGGGACCTCAAAAACTTCAATCTCAGTGTTGGGATCCATGAATCACCTAAATTTGCTTAATGAAGCTTCAATAATATCCTCTCCCAGTGGATATGGCATTCTCTGCATCTTCAAAAATTCCCTACCCTTGAGAGGATTTTAATGATGTGATGCTTAAGTAATTGGATGAAGATATTTTTTATGATATGTGATTCCTAATTTGTAATGAATTTGGTGGACTCTAGATAGTACTAAGTAGAGTGACGAGACACTCATTTTGCATGTAATATTTTCATATGGCATTTGCCAATATGAATGAAAACTCTCTTTTTGACTTTATTTTTAAATCCATGAATGGCATTCTGAAATTTGTGTGGCATATATATAATTTGATGTATCCTATCTGTATTGTATCTAGATTGTTCTAAAATATTTCCATATGCAATGTGGATACAGTACTTATATTCATCCAACTTAGTTTTGCCATTATCACAATAGAATCATGTTTTTGTTAAGATTTTTGGATGGTGTTATAGTTATAAACCCCAACAAGAGGAAAGGATCTTCAACTCTAAATGAAGATCAACCAGCCATCTTCAAAGCTTACCATGGTCCCAAGAGAAATGTTTTGAGAGCCAGGTTTAACGAAGCAGCCTTGTGATAGTCTCTGCATCTAGGTTATCCTTTGTCAATAAATGAAAGCTCTTCTAATGACACTCCTGGTCATGGATGATCCTACGGAAAAATGGCAATTTATAGCAAAGAAGAAAGCCAAAGGAGGATCCTATGTCAGATGCAAAAAGATGTCCCACATAATTACCAACATCAATGCATTCTTAATAAAAGGGAATAAAAGGTTGACATGAATGAGTTGAGAAGTATGAGTTTGATATGAATGGTATAACTATTCTTAATAAAAGGAATAAATGGCTGACCAAAATGAACTGAAAAGCATGAGCTTAGCTTGTAGATATGAATTATATAACTAAGTCAATCCAAGGAAGGATAATTTGAGACCGAGACAGTAATTGGTCTTTCATCTTGAACAAAAGAAAAATGGATACAAGATAATAGATCATGTTTATGAAGAAGGTAAAGTTAGGGGTGAAGTTGAAAGGGGATGGTTCTCCAATAATTGTTGCTTCCAATGTGACAACTTCAAATGTGGCCAATGTGATAGTCCTAGAAACAAGAATTAAGATAAGCGAATAAAAAATGTTAAAATAAAGTGAAGTAAGGAGTACAAAACTAAATAAGTGAAATTGAAGGTGTGGAAAGGAAAACATGCAATGTATTATGTATAGTGTTGCATGTACACTTGCTCATTTTGACAATTGGACCTTCTCAGAGTTGGTAGCTTTCCACAACATGATTGTATATAGTTGGAAGCAATGTTTCGTGCTTATGAATTCCATTAGAGATAGAGATTCGGAATCAGGTTGTTGCTAAGTTAAGAGAGCTTACTTGTTTGAGAGCAAGAACTTGTACAAGTGGGCATAGATCAACTGCACCATGCATTATAAGTGAAACAACATTTTCGGTCAACAGATTGTCCATAGTGTGGTAGTGCAAATAGATGGATTATAAGAGTATGCTGGAAAAAGGGAAATATTGATATTAAGTGTAAAGATAAAAGAAAACAAGGGTATATATGTAGGAGAACATGGGGGAAGATAATTTGATATCTCAAGCAATACATAGCAATATTTTTGGAAAAAAACCTGATTTTGAATATAAAATATGTTGATGAACATGTGAGGCATGAACTTGTGTATTAGAGAAATACTGGAACCTTTAGAAATCACAGTACACATTGTTGCTTCTATCTTGAAACCCATATGTTAGCATTTTATGATAGGTAAGATTTGAACAAAAGGTTAAATGACAATATTTTCAGTGTTTCTTACTTCAACTTGCATGTAGGGATGTTAACAAAATATAAATTTCTAAGGTTTTAGTTGATTTCTTCAGATCATAGCAACAACAAGGGTAACTATAACAAATAGTAAAAAAGTTTTATTAAAAATATCAATAACTGGGTTTGATTTTGTATCAGTTTTATATTGATGTGTTACATAAAGTTTTTATAACATTTACATGTTCTACACTTGTTGTTGACACTAAGAGGAAATGCTTTTACACTATATAGCTGTTAATTAAAATAAAAATAAAAGTAAATAAGTGCCAAATCTAACTACTAGTTGAACCTGAAAAGAAACTAGAAAAAAACAATCATGGTTTCAATATCAAGAAACAACTGTTATTAACCAGATACAACCAAGCAACACATGTACTAATAGTTATTAGCATAAGCCAAATTTGTTATTATAATTTTCTGAAAATTCTATCGGATAAATCATCTGATTCTGATAAGAATCGTCACAATTGTAGACTACCGTTTTGTAGGAAGTATAAAAATTTAAGATGTGCTTTTGTGCGGTAATGCGCTTAAATAAGGCATATAATTGGATTTAATCGGATATTTATGTTTGAAAAAGCAAGAAGCAAGCTGCAACTGTGGAAGGGAGCTGGAAAAAAATGGCGAATGATTTGGAGGAAGGGGGCAGTCCATATGTTGGCCTCTGTGATGATATTAACAAGAAGCCCTGTGTTCACTGTAATGGGATTTATAGGCCTGCAATTTTTTGCATTTTTCTTATTACGGTTGCCCTTTGCTGGTGGTTAAGTATGTAATTTTGAGGGGATGAGTCAAAGGCGTTTCAGAGAAGAGTTTGGGGTTTTTTTTTTCCCCGTATCCATGGACGAATGAGGAGCTCTCATGGTAGCGAACATGGTTTCATTTCTAGACCGAGAAGAAGTGGGGATTTTTTTCACATTTGATTGAAATACAAAAACAGACAAAGTCTAAACATTCAAACACTAAATTTCATGGAAATTTAGACAGTATTTTCCACACAAACAATGAATTAGATGCCCTAATTTCCAAATACGACGGAACAATTGAATTCACAAGTCAATGGAATTATTTTTTTCTTTAATGGAAACCTGAAACACAAATCTATATAGAACACTCACAAAAAAAAAATCAATCTCCATTACTATTGCCCGTCTTCATGCCACATCATCACAATGTCTTTGAGAAGAAATGATGAGACCCTCGTTTAAGGAAGAAATTAGAAGAAATGATGAGACCCTCATTTAAGGAATAAATGAGAAGAAATGATCAGACCCTCGTTTAAGGAAGAAATGAGAAGAAATGATGAGACCCTCGTTTAAGGAAGAAATGAGAAGAAATGATGAGACCCTCATTTAAGGAATAAATGAGAAGAAATGATCAGACCCTCGTTTAAGGAAGAAATGAGAAGAAATGATGAGACCCTCGTTTAAGGAAGAAATGAGAAGAAATGATGAGACCCTCAATTAGATCCTTGATCAATGGTAAGGAAGGCCGATCTCAAGATAGTGGTTTCCCGCTAGCTCACTCGGTTAAGGTGTGGGTCTTTTCAACAAGGTGACCCGGGTTCAATTCCCCTTGGGGGTCACTTAGTTGAGAGGTGACACCCAAAACCAAGACAAGTTGAGTCCGGTGCGGTCCAAACTGAGTGCGATGCTTATGTGATGTTGATGGCTTAGATACCCCTAGGTCATGGTTTCTTAGACCATAGGCCACTCATGCAAGTCAGGGTGATTCGAGCAAAAAAAAAATGATCAAATTTTATTTGATATAATATTATTTTATTATATTTTATTTATATGTAAATATTATAAAATTAATTAAAATAATGATTTTCATAGATTTATGGTTTAGTTTACATTGTGTAATATTTTGAATATTTGAAAATATTAATTTTTATTGTTTTTAACTATAAAATAGTTATTAATTTTTTAATTAAATTTTATAAATTTACATTAATTAAAACTTTTATATATTAAAAATTTAATTATTAAAATTTACTAATTCTATATTTATAATATAATCATTATTTTTATAAACATTTTTAAAAATATAAGATTTATAATTTAAAAATTTAAAATATTTTTTTCCACATATAATCTCCTCCTCCACGTGGCCAGCTCCCACCGCCATCCAACCCACCCTATTTTTCCATGTTTCCCCCAAGCTCCAATAGGGCTCATGTCTACTCTTCCTGGTCATCATCCGCGCGAGCCGTTGCTCCCTCTCCACATGCTGGCCTCCACTAGCTCCACCGATTAACAACTATACACCCAGCTGGAAGGGAATCATGAGGGCCCCTGGGCTGCATGCTAGCCACACGGGCTGCATGCAGGCCCTCTCCCCACTGTCCATACACAGGGCACCTCCCTACAAGGGAAGTTCATCCCTCCCCATGCGCGTGAAGGCCTTTCGGGCTCAAACCTGGGTGACTGGAGAGAGGTGCTAATATATCTCAACGAAGAGAGTAATTTGTGCAGAGAATAGAAAAAGGTGAAACCCCATCGCAACTTCAAATCCTTCCCATTGAAACAAAGATATTTGTTTTAGTTTTGATTTTGTTTGTTGAATGAGCTCTCACAGCAGTATTACCTAGATGGTCAATTTATTTCTTGAGTTAACCAATGGTCAATTTGTTTGTTCAACTTCTTAATTGTAATAAAGCAGCTCAAGAGAACCATGCATGGAAGATTTGAGTGTAGTTCAAAGGCTGAAATAGAGTTTTCAGTGTTTGAATAAACTAGTTCAGCTCTTGCTAGATCCATTTGTTATTGAAATATCCATCTGTTTAACTTTGTTGGCTCATGCGACTGAAAGAACTAGGGACAGTGGGAGTCGCGTGGAAGATCATTTGATATCTGCGTGAGTACCTATTCGACTGCAAGAGAAGGTGACTTCCGCGGTGCATGAATTAACCCTAACAGAGTTTGGGCAGCTGGGAGAAAACGTATTAGCTTAAATGAAGATTCTATCTCATTCATTCTAGGTACTTTGGCCTCCCAAAAGGACTTATAAAGCACATGGGGATCCGTTGTTTGTTGGATGAGGAGCATTCACACTTTAAGTGGGTTCACCACGAAGATTCGTTCTTCGCTATAAAAGTCGGCCATGGGATGCATTTCAGCAAGGGAATTTTTTTTTTAGAGAAGCACAACCAATGTGTGTCCACTTATTTAGCAAATTCTTCCACTGGGAGTTCTACCACTTCATCAGTGAAGGGATCTACTGTGGAACACAATGCTCCAACAGTTTCGAAAATGTGTGTTATTTATGATCATCAATATGGAGAGGAAAGACTAAAAGGACAGTTTGCACCCCCAAGTCTTAATTCATCTAGATTTTCCAATGGTAATGGTAATAGCGGCTTTAGGTTCAATCCGAAAAAATGCACGTTCATGTGGCATCTTGGTTAGGCAGGCTTAAATGGTGCGTGACGCAACCATTCATGAAATTGCCAGGAACTTTCCTTTCCCTATTCCATGATCAACTGGGTTTTTGTTCAACACTAAAAAATATTCATTCCAGACGAAAAAATAAGGAACTTGCAAGCAACTGAGATCATTGTGGCGTTGTATACCAGCGATTGGCCAGTATTGATATAGATCACACAGGAAACCGTAGTACCAAAGGCCTACTGCTAACTTGAAGGTCGTATCCACTTTGCGCTTGTGAGATCAACCAAACAAAGAAAATATTGAGGTTAAGTGTTCAATCCCAATCACCCCCATACATCTTCATCTCACCTTGTTTTTCTTATTCTGTATCCCATGGCACACCTTTCACCCTTCTCTTCCACCTCTGATGGTAAGAATAGCAACAATGTCTATGAAGTATTTATTAATCACTGTGGCCAAGTGCAAACATTGGCCACCGATCTCTACCATCGCCTTCACGCACATGGAGTGCGAGTCTTTCTGGACTTTGAGGAATTGCACCAAGGAGACAGCACAATTTCTCAAATTGAGGACGTTATTCGAACAACCTTCGTACATGTAGCAATTTTTCTATGTTATGCAGAATCGAAAAACTTGTAGGCCGCAAGTGAACAGAACCTTCACCTTCACAACGGCCGACACCATCCATGTGGCAGCATTCCATTCGCTCTATGAGCGAGGAATCTAGCTGACATGGATGGTTATGCTTCTCATTGGTGAAACGCCCCTCCTCCTTCCCTACTCTCTCCCATGAAGTGCTCTTCTCCATTCTGCAATCTATCCCTCCCCTTTGCAGCGTGCTACCACTACCACACCCACACCCATTCACTCCACGCACCCTCTAGCCGCAGCTTTACTCCACCCCATCTCCATGCCATTTCGCTTCCCCGTTGTCCTCCTATAGCACCCCCGCACTTTTCTCCCACAACCCCGCGTTCATCCCCCCTTCTCCCTCTTCTCCCTCCTCACCCCCTGTTGCCAATCATAACCTGCCCTACGCATTATTCCACTATGCCCCCCTCCTTTACGCTCCATTCCAGCCCTCCCATCCACGCCCACACCCACTCCAGCAGTCCATCGTCGCTAGACCTCCTCTTCTTCCCACCTACTCATCCTTTCCCTACCAGCGCTTCCCTCTCCACCATCTCCACGGTCACCATTCCATGCTGGCTATCAAAACCCAGCAATTTGTTAAATAAATGTCACCGCGAGCTCCCTCCTGCTGCCTCCTCCTACTGCCGACGATGGAGCCATTGACAAGAGAATTTATTAATGGAAACATAAATTTCCTAAACCAACATTACACATTACCTGCAAATAGTCTGAAAATGCTTCATTACCATGATGTGATTCTATAAATTCTCGGCATGCCTGATTAGTTTTACTAAACGGAAGCTCCGATAGGCCATTGGAATTTCGGCATCAAACACGAAGTCAATGCATGACAATTCCTCTGGAGGCTTAAACAAACATAAGAATACTGATAAAAAAACTAAATCAAACCTAGAATCCTCTTGAGACACCCAGCTCCAATAGTAAGGGGTGTCACCCCAAGTGATGGTTAATGCTCTTGCAGATAACACATGAAACCCACTTTTTCTATGGATCGCTCCATCCAAACCGTCTTTTGTTCCAGTATAATATGAATGCGATTGATAAATGAATGATTGAATGGCAAATCTGGTAACCAAAAGACAGAATATAAGGTTTATATGAATACATTTGTTCCCCCATCTATCATAATTGAATCGCGGAGATGAAAGTAGAGTTCTCTCTTCAAAAAGAATGCGATAGGGGAGACGGCCTTGGAAATTATCTGATCCTCACATTGTTTGGGGAGGAATTTACTCCAGACACTATCTGATTCGGCGACAAATGAGAAGAGTTTGAAGAGGGCTGAAAGTCTGGAAACTTGGCGTGGAGTAGCGAAGCAGCGGATCTCACATATAAGGTCTTCTGGAAACTCATATAGATCAATATTCTTAGGCTTAGGCTCAGTTTACCGCTAAGGTTGTGGTAATACTGCAGTTGAATTCTCCATGACCACTTTGAATCGGAAATTAGGACACCAGTTGCAACACTGCTTGCGATGCAAATGAAAGACTACGACGTAGATTTTTTTCCAGCCGAGTTGAATGGAAACCTTCAGCTGAAGGGACGGGCCAGTGATTTGCTCTTAGATTCCCTTGCTCTTATTTTTAATATAAATTTGTCACTTGATGAGCAACCCAAGGAGGGTCACCATTGTTCAAGATGGTTGCAAAACAATTGAATTAGGTAGAGAACCATGAACAAGATAAATACATTTAAAATATCTCATGATCGTTATTTAAGTAAAACACATTGTATATAATAAAAGTAATTCACCCATTTGGAATAATTTAACCATTTGGAATAATTTAACTATTTCACCAATTTAAATATATTAAATATACCTTTTGGGACTTGTTACACCTTTTTAAATATATTAATTTATCCAAATTTTGATGTTTTGAAAATGATTCACCACACCGCATACTCACTTTAATGAAATATTTGAAATGTCTAAATGACTCTCTAAGCTCCCGAGGGCTCTTCCACATGTAGCCCTCCTCCACCCACCAGCCTTGCTCCTCACCTCCCCAACCTTCCAATCGCTTAAGGGAGCCCACAAGGAGGTGGCCTGCATGGATTCCACGCATCTACCCTCATGCCACTAGGTGGCTATCATCAGGAGCATGGGATGAGGGAAGTCTTTCTCTTTTAATCAACCCTTCTATCCCTCGTGCGTGTAGCTGATCCTACCCAAGATGATGGCGTTTTGGCTCTGTGGAACATGGCCATGGAAGATTGGTGAAGGCGCTGGTTTGGTGGTGGTTTGAGTGTTTAGAATACTTCAAGTTGGCATGCCTGCTTTCAGGTGGTAACATCTAATATTTTGGTTTTGTAGCACATTTGTAGGATTTCATATGGGAACATATAATCTTTTGTTTTTGTAGCACATTTGTAGAGTTGTGTTCATGGGCAACCGCAGATAATCCTCAGCTTACTGTGGAAACGTTTTCGAATTTTTCAGGTTGTCGACAGACTGGTAATTTTCATATTGGCTAGTTTACTCCCTAATCGCTTAATAAGAACTTGATCTCCAATCTCAGGAACATAAAAATTAGGGGAGTTTTCCTGAACATGCAATGGCTCTGTTTCATTTGGACAATATTCTTCCACTATAGAAGCGATAGCAGCTTCAACTTCTTTCAAATTCGAAGCATAAAAATCAGTGTTTGCAGGAAAGAGAGTGTATTGACTGGTGAGGCTAACGGACTTGTGCTCCAGTTTTCATACTTAGTTCCCTCAAACCTGTATTGGAACAGAAGACAACCAGAGGCCAATATTTCTCTCTGCCATGGTCACAAGTATCATTCATCTCTGCCGTCGTGCTATCTTGTAACCGCCAACTCTGCTTCAGCATTTGTGATCGCCCGTGCTTTCAATCATTGCTAGTTTGTAATTCTAACAATGTAATGAAATAGTACTTTCCACTTTCAAACTTCTTCTATCCTGTTCAGGTTGTGATGTTAATCAGCTCGGCAAGATATTTGTGAATTTAATTAGCTGTCGAAGATTAAATTTTAATGGATTTTCAAGTTATAATCTTTGCAGCCATTGCGTCCATCTTGGTCAGAGAAAAGACATGCAATTCCCATGCGATTAATTTTAATTTTCCTTCTTTCGATTTTAATAAAGATTCAGTTTATTTCAGTATGTCCGGCGACTCAATCGCCTATGTGCCCATATGATCAACACAAACTCGCCAAATCGCAGCGACGCATCGGCGAGAAGTCTCGCAGCTTTAATATTTTCATTTTTGAACTATTTGCAGATAACGTTAGTTCAATATTTTCATTTTTGAACTATTTGCAGGTAACGTAGTTCAGGCTCACAGCTTTCATATGGGCACAAACTCGCCAGAGTGCAGTGACGGGTCGGCGATAAATGTCGCAGCTTTCATATGGGCACAAACTCTCCAGAGTGCAGTGACGGGTCGGCGATAAATGTCGCAGCTTGTTGGAGCTTCACTTGATTATAACTTATTTGGCATGGCGAGAATTAATAGAATCAAATTGTGGTAATGAAGCATTTTCAGACTATATTTGCAGGTAACGTTAGTTCAGGAGGTAGCATAGGTAGCATAGGCGAGAAATCTCACAGCTTTCTGTCGCTTTCTATCCCGTTTATTATAACTTATCTAGCATGCCGAGAATTTACAGAATCACATCGGGGTAATCAAGACTATTTGCAGGTAACGTTAGTGCAGTCGGCGGCGACGATGCATAACCATCCACGTGGCAAGATTCAATTTCCTCCATGAGCGAGGAATCTAGCTGAAGTGGAGGTTATGCACCTCTGTGGTGAAACGTCTACCGCTTAAATATTATAATAATAATTTTAGAGATGGTATGATATGAGTCTTAAATTAATATTGATTGAAATAAAATTTATAAAATGAAGAGTCAAGTACGTGTGTATTATTAAATTGATTATTACCAATTTACCATGAGAGTCAAAAATTAATTTTGATATTAAAAATGATAGATAATAATAAACAAGTTAAATTAGCACCAAAGTGCTTATACCTGTCTTTTATTATAAAGCAGGTATTTACATTGAATCAATTACTACCTAATGATAGTCCCCTAGTTTCTATGATGGTATTCTAGGAGTTTTGTTTGTTAAGCACCCCAAGATTAGAAACTCAACACTAGTGAAATTTGCTAAAGTAACAAGAGATATCTTAAGAAAAATTTAATAAAAAATAATTGTATACGAAATATGAAGTATGATTAAAGAATGCATTATCTTTAAAAGTGTAAAGTCATTAAAGATTTTGAGAAATTTAAGTCATGATACAACCACTTGCAAACCCCATATATATATATATATATTAGAAAAACAAATTAATACTTAAAAAATAATAATAAAATTATCTATATTTAAAATAGAGATTGATTTTAAAATAACGATATTATAAATTGGAAATCATTAAATTATATACACAAATAATGTCATAGTGAAACTAGAAAGGATAATACTTTTTAAATAAAATATATTTTATTAATATTATTCTTTTTGATAAATTACAATTTAAGAAATATTAACTTTTTTTTGATGTTTGGTTATAGTTAGAATTTATTTTTTATTGAGATTAATGTAATTTAAAAAATATATATTTATGTTAAAGTTTTTATTTTTTAAATAAATAAAAAAGAAAAATTATTTTTAAATAGTTAATTGTCTTTAAAAATTCAATTACAAATAATTATTTTTAAAAAATGAATATTACAAATTTATTTATTAAAAAAATTGTTATTATTTTATAAAAAAAATTCATTTAAAAATAATAATAAAATGATTAAAACTAACTTAATGTAATAAAATCACAAATATCCACAATGAAATTCTTAATGTTAATTTCAATTATTATAGCCAAAAGAAAACTAATATCAAAATGAGAAACTACTATATAACAAAAATAAGAAATAACTCTCAAGAACTTCCTAGTAAAACTAGGAGCAATTCTTAAAACACTCTCTTAGATTAAAAATGTTGATAATGAAAGTAACTTTTCACAATCCTTAATCTTCTACCTTATCAAAATTATGATACACTTTTCTCTAAACTACCACCACAATCATTATAATTTGAAATTAAATCATACGTAAATAAATAAAAAAATAATAAATTACATTTTAAAATTTTAAAAATTATAACTACCATATTTGAAAAATAAAATGAACCAATAAAACAAACACACGAAACAAAAAAAACAATAAAACATACACACAAAATGATGTCACTATAGTAGATAGTGTATACTTAATGACCCATAACCTAGCCATAAAAAACCGGAAGAAGCTACCATTAATGACTCATAATTAATGTTATCAACTAGCACCTCTTCATTCTGTCACAAAATCTATAGAAAAGAGCCCATCAGTTTTTATTTTTTAATTATTTTTTCAATAGAATTCTAACAAAAATAACATCTACAATTATCATTTAAATATCACATCACAAATGGTTTTAAAAATATTTATAAAAAAAATAATTTTTAAATTATAAAGTTAAACATTAAACTCACAATCAATGCACACAGCGTCCAAAGACAAGTGGCAAATTTATAATTTTCTTAAATTTTTTATTTTTTTATTTTATTTTTTATTTAATAAAAGTCACATCCCAATAGGGCTTATTTGTCAAATCAAACCTCAAAGCCAATTAAAAAATAGAACTTATGGCTTTCCTCCAATCAAAAATTAGAAATTTGTATTTCCTAAATTTAAAAAATTACTTTTATATTTTTTAAAATATTTAGTTTAATATTCTATTTTTTATAAAACATTTGAAAACTATGGAAAAAATATTTTACAAAATGCATATTAACTAAAAAGTCAACTGAAATTGACTGCAAAGCCATTGCTATATACTCTGCCTTCGGTAGGTATAATAAATAAACAAGAGCCGCATGCAGCAATGCTCGTGACAGAGCAGGAAAAAAGAGATTGACTCTTGCTTTGGCACCTTGGCTGTTGCCAAAAGATTTGCCATGCAATGTCCGGGCCTAGGTATTGGGATGTGGCAGGGCAAGATTGCCATTTGCAAATTTTCATTATGCTTTCTATTCAATGGACCAAATAGCAAGGTCGATGAAAATAACAAGAAATAAATGAGAAAAGGAGCATGGGAAAACTTGGGTGTGCATATGCTATTATGACTAGGGATCTTCGGCGTCAATTTTATGTCATGACATTAGGATGGTTGTGGCCCATGTTAAAGACAGTGGCAAGTATTGATAAATTCAGTGGTTGAGCATGGAACTTCACATCCATGAACCAAATAGGTGAGAGAAATTTTCAAATGTAAGTTCACACCAACAAACTAAACTAGGGTCTTCAGCTTCGTGAGGAAGTGAGCTAGCAAGCTATAGAAATAATTATCCCATTTAGGCCCAACTGTATGCTTGAAAAGCTCACTCACATCACATTTTTTACATCTGCAGGCCACTTTCAATAGCTAAATAAATTGGGAAAATTTCAAATTTTATCTAATTAATCTATAGTTTTCAATGCATTCTATTTATCTGCTCCATAAATTAAGGTAGGTTCTATACAGAATCTGGTTGGTACTGCAATTTGCTATGGTTTTTGTTTAAGTAATTCAATGCTTATTGTGGCAATTCTCTTTCCCATTTGATATTCTCGAACCCTTTGTTGGTACAAATTTTATGTTGGTCATCTTATCTCATAGAAATCAAAGATCCATTAAGATACCTTTAGCACTAGTTTTGAAGTATTTTCTAGGGCCTTTTGGACATACATAGTTTTCTTGCCTCAGATAATGACATACATAAAAAATTTAATTACTTTTTTATTTTTGGTATATACTATTACGTTACATTAAGTTAAACATCTCCCCCAAACTAGGTTGTAAGCACCTTGATACTCTCGGTGCAAACACTTTTGTATGAACGCAAGGTAGTCTTGCACAAAATCATTTTAGTATGACACATGTGTTTACATGAAGAATGGACAATACCAAGTACTATCTATAAACAAGTTTAACTCTCTCCACCCCATTGAACAATTTTTCCCAGGTGCTTTTGGCTGCCTTCCACTCGAAAGAAATAAATAGTGGACACTAAGCCTACACCATGATTTCCTACAACAAATCTGACTTTTCATAGACACACTAACATGTGCAAGATGGCTGTCAATACTTCTCATAAATAGACAGAACTATGCATTGTGGCTATGGATACATGCAAGCTTTAGTTTAGAATCCACAATGTATTGTGTATAGGAATGCACAAGGAGACCCTCCATAAGGGTTTTGAGTTGCATCCATGTACTATGCAATCCCATAGACATCAAAAGATATTTTGGTAAATCCTCAAATTGTTGGCCAATGAACAATAGCTAAAGAATGGGGACTAATTTTCATAGCACATTAATAGGTTCATATTCTCCTAATCTAAACCTAGTTAGGATACCAAGATTCCCTATTTAATTCACAAACGAAATTTCCCTCAACTAAGATATTTATGTAGCTACTTGTCCTTTAGCTTTCTGGTTAAAGGAATCACCTTTAGTGAATTATATTTTTATTTTAATTGACATTTTTTTGAAGGGGGGTTAAAAGACAAATCAATGGAACGAGAGGGTTGAGATACATGAAAATGTTAAAAAACTGAAGGGGATGTTTTCTTGCAATAGGAATATATGCATCCATACAAAACCACAATCCATAGAAGAATCTTCACACAAACCATTGCAAGAAACCTTATCTTAATATACAAAAGACTTTACAAATAATGAAAATCAACCAATCAAACAATTAACCAAATAGAAGGTCTCAACCTGGCCAATGACTATAATGTTTAGGTTAATTGATAGAAGCAACCAATCAAACAATTAACCAAATAGAAGGTCTCAACCTGACCAATGACTATAATGTTTAGGTTAATTGATAGAAGCAATCCACTTAAATTCATGCTAGTCAAAAGTAAAAACATGAGTAAAATATGATAAGAGATTTGAATTTTTAATTTGTTTGATTTAAACATTTATCATTGATCTTGCAACTAAAAAAGACGACCCTTGCACTGCAGGAAGACATGCCCTTGGAGTAGTTTTCAGGCCTACCTCCACATAAGGTTGTGGGCAAAGTAACTTTGAATATAAGAAATAAAATTTTAAACTTGCGAGTTGGTTGGTGATGATTTGGACCGCCTGCCAAGGGCATGGTAGGAGTAGCCGCCTCTGTCGTCCCGCCAGAAGTTTGAAGAGATAAATATGTCCTTAGTATGGAGCTCAACGAAGCGCTTACATGTGAAACACAAGGGGTTTGTTCAACAAAACTTGCAGGTTTTATAAATCTAGAGCTTAGGGGATTTCCACTATCAATGAGCAACATAATAGCTTGGGCCTACGCTTTTCCAATAAAGCCGAATGTCAAATATAGGTCATAATTACTAAACCGAGGAAGGGAAATTAAACCCATTTGTCAAGGGCAGATAAACGAAGTTATACCTTGCCATTTGTTATATCGCCATAAACATTTACCATGATGGCAGAAAATAGTTAGTTGTGTAGTAGGCGGCTTAATTGGTGGTGTCCAAGTAATAGCCAACCTTGCAGAAACCATACAGTCTTTGTATTAAGAATATGAGAAAAGCGTGCCTCTGTTATGAAAATAATACTGCAAGAGAACAAGAAACTTCAAATAAAAGTACCTTATGGTCGATGAGCTTGGAGGAAAACTACCACGAAATAGCCACGGCTGAGCTGTTGTGGGCACAAAACCCTTTTTCTCTGCTCCAGGGAAAGGCTGAAGGAAACCAAAACCTGTCTGCTAGGAGAATAAACCAAGTTGGGTTGAGACATTTTCCTCATTTATAGGCATCGATCCTTTGACATCTTCTTTCCCATTGCTAAGTAAACATTTTCTCCATGGCCTATGACGGTGTTGCCATTCCCTTTCTCGTTAAAATGTTTGCTAAAGAGGCTAAAAGCCTGTGTAAAATTAGACCTCATTGCTTGGCCAGCTGTAAAAAACTTAAATACCATGTCATGGATAGAAATATCTGGATATTGTGGCTATTATGTAACGAAAACTTTCTCATAAAGATTAACCCAATATGCATATCGAAGACAAATTCCATGCAATAGCATGATACAAAGATACAAAAAGATCCGCGCATTTACAAAGATCCTTAAATATTCCTGCAATTACGAGGGAGGCCAGAAACCTTTTAAACAGATTCAGATCTCCACGGTTGCCACAGACATATCTAAATCCGTAAAGTTTCGAGGTACGTAGAATTGAATCAACTCTCCGGTTGACAGGTTTAACAAACCACAAACCTCACGCTGTACAATACGCTAATGATGAGTACTCGTAGAACGTTTAGTGAAAAAAATATGGCCACGCCACTCTGCAGTACACGGAATACATAATTTTGTAGGAAGAATGATCTGAGGAATCCAATCGTTTTTATGATCATTGTATTTCCTCAACTGTCGTCCAATGATCGTATACAAGTCCCCAGAAACAACTAAGGCCGATACCAATGTCGATGGCCCCAACCTCCTCAATATATTATTCACCCTTTCCCATAGATGCGTATTTGGATCAAATACTTCTGTGTTTATTTCGCCGAATACGAACAAATTTTCTTCTATAAAAACTCCAAAACAGTTTCCTACAGGTTGGCTCATTGGAGGCATAATTTCCCATGTGTCTTCTTCCACATTGTAAGCCTCTGTTGCGGGAAATGTATTTCGGTTTCCTCTCCCTCCCGCAACGTAGATAAGTCAAGTGAATGAAGATATAGAGTAGGCGAAGCCGTACCTTAGCGTGGGCATGTCAGCTCCTCGACGCCATTTGGCAAAGACTAAATAAAAAATGTAGACTCTCTACAGTATTTCCATGTTTTCATGATGGTGTGCGCCGATCAGGACTATCTTCCGATGAACACAGATGCACTTACAGACCAATGGAATTCCTTAGGAAAGTAGAGAATGGGACGTAGCATTGACTAGGTGTGCCTCACGGAGTCACAAGGTCTAATACTATTATTCAACTGCTATTCCAAGCGATGCTTGAAATACTGAATCATACATATCAAGTGCTCCCTTGTTGCAAAGGTCATTTGCTTCGAGGGGCGTACCCATTACAACCCTCCATTGTCTGCACACAACTTTGAGCTTATAATGCGATTGATACGACACTCTAAGCAAGATCTTTCGAATTATATCATCCGGAAGTTCGGGAAGAGTGCCATTCTCTCGCAGCATTGCCAACTTGTTTGAAATGTGTAGCGTGATATTGAAGGAGGAAGGTGGAAACATCAATACGTAGGGATCAGTGCACAGATGTCACTTGGTTTCCCCGCTTCAAAAACTAAGGCAAAAAATTTAATTAAATCAAAATTTGACTTTGTAAATTAACAAATTAATATTTTGAATTTTGTGTCATTTAAACTACTATGTCCAAAATGATCACAAGATGTCACAAACATAATAAAATATTATAATAATAATTTTAGAGATGGTATGATATGGCATCTTAAATTGATATTGATTGAAATAAAAATTATAAAATGAAGAGTCAAGTATGATGTGTATTATTAAATTGATAATTACCATGAGAGTCAAAATGATGATAATAGTAAATAAATAAAATATTATAATAATAATTTTAATTTTAGAGATGGTATGATATGGTGTCTTGGATTGATATTGATTTGGACCATACAAAGAAACCAATACGTGTAATGTTATTAGTCCAAGGCAGGGCTACACTTTTAGTTGGGAAGTCAAAACTCTTTGATTTTGTATTAATGTTTAATTTAGGGTTATACTTTTAGTTGGGAAGTCAAAACTTTTTGACTTTGTATTAATGCTTAATTTTTTATATTGGTTCGGATAATATTTTGCGATGTTTCCAGAAAATAGTTTATTAAACTGAATTTAAATATATATTTTATTTTTTGAAAAAAGAAAATAGGATTTTTTGATTGGTGAAGGACTATTGGGATTTGACATAAATACCTGCAAGAGGATTTAAATTTTTAAAAACTAAAATTAATTTTAAAACAATTTAAAAAAAAGAAATTACAAAATTTTACACCTCAAGTTGGTAGAAACATGACAGTGTGAAGGCTCAACCCTCTGCCACGTGGCCCTCCTCGCCCACTTTGCTTATCAGATCTTTATTGCTTATGGAACCACTGCTTGTGCCCAAGGTTCCCGCCCAGCTACCACGTAGTCCGTCGATGAGAATGATATAGTTGTCGTAATCTATGGAGGTTATATGGTACGAGCCTGAGTGTGTGATCAACATGAGATTCCGGTTCACGCATTGAACGTAGGTCTGGAACCTTGGGTTTCGTTGTCACTTGCAGTAACGACACCACATTATTCTCCTATTGTGGATGAAGGAGCTAGATGAAGCAATAGGAGATTGGAAAAAAGTGTACTTTGAAAGTACAACCTTTGCTAAAATCTTAATTTTTTATTAAGAGTGTTGGGGCATCGGGTCACTATCAAATAAGCCTCCAACAAAAACATTGGAGCTTGGCGAGATACATGGTGGGACACTATCGAATAGGGGTCCAATGAAAGCATCAGAGTTTGGGCGGCACTATTGAATAGGGGTCCGAAGAAAGCATCGGAGTTTTGAGGGTAGCTCGACGAAAGGATTGGAGGCTGGAATTCACGGAATAATCACCAATTACATGAATAGCTCTCAAGTACAATATTTATTAAACTCCTAGCCCCATTATGGGGAAAATAAGCTAGTGTATGTGCAACCTTAAATTTTAACTCACCACCAATGAATAACAAAAGAAGGCCATACTTATTTTTTAAACCTCCGCCATGTCAAACCTTAAGTTTTTAACCTTTGAAACCTTCGCCATGTCTGACCTTCACCTTCTAACATCCGATGGAATGAAATATTTTTAGCAAAAGTTTGACATATGATGTGGTGATGAAGTGGTATTTTCGTGATCACATTTATTAACATGTATAATGTATTATGGGTTTCAACAAATATGTTTCAAAAGTTCTCACTGAACCAATTTAATAATGAACTTTTATTAATTCATGTGTTTTTTTAAAGAATCTCGTAATAAAATTTGTTTTATAAGTTTCCATTAAGCCAATTCATACAAAAGTTTTCATTCCTAAGCTAGCATCTAGTGGGTGGGATGCCTGCCGCTCAATAGTTTATAGAGAGCCATTTTAAAATTGTAAATTAATGCTTTATATGTTTCCCTTTGCTTTATGATTCCCACTGCCACGTGGCTCATTCCCACGATCCTCCTACTTTTTCACCCTTGGAGCTTTATGATATATGACCTCGAGGTGTATTCCTGTCACAAGACTCACCTAGCCCACTCTGACCTCTATCCCCTTCATCTCTATTCATTTGGCAGGAGCTGGTTTAACATTCTCAATTTTAACTCCGCCTTGCCATTACCAATTGGTTTTCATAACATTCTCAATTTTAACTCCCCCTTGCCATTACCAATTACATCTGAACATGACAAGTTTAACATCTAGATGCCATTAGATAAGATGAATAAATATGTGGAAGCCAGCTTAACTTTAAACCTTTAACACTTCCCTAACTAAGGGAGGAAGTAGTAGGTGCACTTGGAAGCTTCCATGATCACAACAGTCCTATCAATTATGCTTAGTGTTTACATATAATTTAAGGACCTATAATTTAGGAATCTGATTACATGATCTACAATCTACGGCTTATAACCTAGTTAATCCAAAATCATACTTATGTTGGCTTGAGTGTGCAAGACCAATCTTTCTGTTTATTGTAATGCAAAACTGGCTCCACAATTTTGACACAACCGCAAGATTTATTATGGTCCTAAATTAGGTGTTTTACCCCAATAAGGTAGATTTTACCCATTAACTTACCGGTGGCACTATCTGGGCTTTTATTTCATTGTGCATTGTTTTCTCTATCAAACACCCTCTCCCTCCTGCAACTGTTAAACCATAGAAAACATCGCCGTAGAGATAACAGATAAAATACCCTCGATAAAACACCCAGGTGATGATGTCTTTGGCCCACATAAGGAGGTCTATTAAAATAACGAACTACCTAAATATTAACTTGCAGTCAGGGAATTAGCTACAATGAAGCTTTCTTCCTTATTGAAATGAACTTTGCCACCGTTTAATCACACAAAGGAGCGTGACAACATGAATTGTTTATAATATTTGATCTGGTAGGGATCAAAATAATGGAAAAGCAAAATAAAAGATTGAGAAAGGAACGAAAGATATAGTAAGTATTAAAATAAGATTGAAATAAAAGAAAGATAGAGTAGGTATTAAAAGATAAGATTGAAAATGGAAAAACACTTAAAAATCAAATTTATAAATTTATATTGTTTTATATTATTGGAATAGGCTTTTTTATATTTTATATTAAGGATTCCAATTTTTATTTTATTTTTATATTATATATATATGATTTATAAAGAATTGGAGTCTGCTTTTAAAAATCAAATGTTTAATTGTTAATTAAAGAATATAAAATTAATATAATGTAGCGACTTTTGTTTTTAAATGATGGTTCGCCATTTGTTAGAGGGCTACATCCATCGGGAAATGTACAATACTTGTTATTCTGGAGAATCAATGTCTGGCCAACATTACAATCATTACATAGTCAAAGTCGGCTCCCAAGGAGCAAGTGTCACAAAGCGAGATTTGAACCCGGGTGGGGAGGACAACAACATTCCTCGACCATTTAAATTAATTATCCATTTTGTTTTTTAAATTTATGTAATTTAGTAATGACCTTATATTTAAAGAAATAAACATTGATTTAGAACGAAAAAAAACAATTTGTAAATCTTTACGTTTTAAATTTTTTATTTTTATTGTTCATATTTATTTTTATTATTAGTCCTTACCAAGGCACGAATATACTTTTTATTCAAAGTCAAAATGCTTTTGAATATATATTAATTCTTAATTTTCATGTTATTTATTGTAAATTGTTATAATGTTTGAAAAAGATCATTATTAAATTGAATTTTTGGAAATTTGAAAATATATATTTTATTTTTTGAAAAAGAAATTCATTTTTTTTATTGGTTAAGTACAATTTGGATTTGACATAAATCCCTGGAGGAGGTTTTTAATTTTTAATAGTAAAAATTATTTACAAATTATTAAAAAAAATAAAAATTATTAAAAAAAATAAAAATTATTAAAAAAATTTAAAAATTTGACAAGTAATTCATACAGTACATATATATATTACACAGGACAAATCGTCACTATCCAAGTGGTTCAACCCCATCTGGTTAGCATCGCAGCTAGCTCCCCATAATGTGGCTCGTGATCTTTATATGCTCAATCTTCTGGCCTCTGTACTTCTACAACAACTGTCCAAGCTCCGACAAGACTTGATCCCATGCGCTGCTCAATCTTCTGGCCTCTATCAATTTCTCGATTTTCTTAATTTGGCAGGTTTATATCTCACACATGTGACCACCAGAGAGGAAACTAAAACCATGGATAGATAGAAAGATCCCCAAGGAACAAACGTATGCCATTAGATGATTTTATTGACATAAAGACAACATTTGGTGGGCATTCGCTAATGCCATTTTGTAACTGGTTTTAACACTTACACAATTTTATCAAAACCTTGGTTTACTAAGGTGATTTTTTATTTTACCAATATTGGAAATATGAAGCATCCAAAGCATGGGGGACAACATGCTGATTCCATCCATGCCAATTTCATCCTCTGAAAACTCATCCTCTCTCCTTGGCGGGCATTTTACTGGAACAGTGCAAATCAAGCTAGAAGGCACTTTTGGCAGACTAATAACTTAACCCTCAGAGACTTTTTGGGAAAACTAATCATATCGTCAGATGCAACAATCAACCATATAGGTCCCTATGTACTCATAATAATTTCATCCGTCAAATAAAAATTACATGGCGTGCATTTCCGTGAGGCCACTTAGGCATTTTTACCAGCACTGGTGCAAAACAGCCTGAAACCCTGTTTTGGCAGACCTATAACTTTTTCATAAAACACCCTTTTTTATAACTGAGACCATGGTCATATAGTTGCTTCAACAAGGTACATCCTAATACTTTCAGATAATTTTTATCATTCACTTATGAGATATGGAGGGAATTTTCCGGAGGCCACTTAGACCAGTTTTCCAACACTTTGTCAATTTCCAAATTTTCACCAACATGCCATATTTTTACAGACTAATGTCAAATTGTAACAATCACTTCATGATAGAACTAGAACACTATAATATTTCCTCTCAACCTCATCACACATACCACATCATCATACATGCCATGTCATCACTTCCTTTGTTATTCCTTTGTTTACTGTTTAACATTCACTGAGTTTTCCCTACCATCATGTCTTTTGTTATCCTTTGTCATTAATGAACTCCTTTGACATCAATGACAATAACACTCAACAGTCATAGTACCTTCAGGATGTGATTGTTACAATTTGACATCATTATATAAAGGTTTGACAGTTTGGTGAAACTATGGAAATTGACTAAGTATTGGAAAATGAGTCTATGTTGCTCTAAGAAAATGCCCACCATATCTCATAGGTTAATGATCAAAATTATATGAGAGTGTCAGGATGTATCTTGTTGACTTATGCATCTCACCATGGTCTCATTTTTATTTAAGATTGTTTGAGGAGAAAGATATAGGTTTGCCAAAACAAGGGTTCATGTTGTTTTACTGGTTGGGAACCCAGTTCAATAAAATGCTTGCCCAGGTCAGAGGATGATGAATCAGAAGGTGAAACCAATTGTGATGAGCTCAGTTAGATGTATACTATTGTCTGGTATCATAGTTTCAGTGTTTTGGTGAAATACAAATTCACCTTGAAAATTGAAGGATTTGGCCAAGTATAAACTCTTCTAGTAAAACTGCCTAAGTAGCCTTAGGAAAATGCCCACCACCTTCTGTATTTGGTTGATTGATTAATTCTGAGGATATAGGAATGTAGATTGTTTGTTTTTTCATCTAACCATATGATTAGTTTTGCAAAACAATCATTAAGGGTGAAGATGCTGGCTTCCCAAAAATGCCCTTTGGCATGATTTACACTATCGTAGTAAAATGCCTGCCAAGGAGAGAGGATGAGGTTTTAGAGGATGGAATTGACATGGATGGAATCTGCATGATTTCCCTCATGCTGTGGATGATTCATATATCCAATATTGGTGAAAATAAAAATCATCTTATTTGACATAGGGTTTTGAAAAACTATCTTAGTGTATAACCCAATAGTTTAAAAGGCCATTTATAAATGCACACCATATGTTCTCGTTTTGTACATAAATTTATCAAATGTTATGAGAATATACAAGATGCAAGTAGGGTCCACATGTGAAGCAATCATCTTTCAAGTGACATATGTCAAGCTTAAAGGTGTTGAGGATCTGACTATTCTCATTACAAACTACAAAACTACAGAACAATACAAACCAAATATCAGGATTAAAGAGTCAATTTTTTTATAACCCCTGCAAATATGTTGAGTTTCATCCTAAATGTTTCCTGCTAGAACTTAAATGCCTACCTGAATGTTTCATGCCTAAGAGATATAGCCTATATGTTTCATGCATGTGAATTTCATCCTTTAAACAACACTTCTTTAAGAAAGAAATTAAACATCTACATGCTGTTGAGTTTCACCCTGAATTTTTCTTGCTCGGAGCTCTATGACATGACAGTATTTACTCCCATGAAGAGGCTAGCCTTTGAAAGGTCATCTGCCTAAGAACTGATGGTTTCCAAGAATTGTCCATTTTCATGACTTTATTATCATTAATTTCACATCTCATTTACCTGTGATTTAGTACATCTATCTTTAAAGAGGCTATCTTTACTTTATTTTATTAATAAAAAATCATAAACATAAAAGATGCACAATCTATTATTTTTTATGTATTGAATGTAATATTGCGCAAACAATCCTTACTCCGGTACTCGTTCCTACCAAACTCCGCACTAGGTTTGATGATGTTTCAAAGCATGTTTCTTAGTGGTTCACTGGTTTGACTTACTTTTTTTCTTCTGGTATGCAAATCAAAATCATGATTAATGTTAAAGCTTTGATTCACTAAATTACAGTGTTTTAAATTTAAAATAATTAAAAAGAAAAAAAACATTAAGATAACTATTATTTTACCTTTTTACTAAAAATCTATTTTAAATTCAAAATACTATTTATAATTTAATATGAATCATGACAAATTAAATATTTAATTATTTAAGTAACTAACATGGAAACCATTCATATGTTTTAATGCCATTTCAATTAAAAATTTGAAACTCATTTGGAATATGACGTAACCATGGCAAATGATGAATTGATTGTTTAAATATTATAGCAAATGATTAATTGATTCTTTAAATCTTATAACATGGAAAAGCCACCAATTTTTGAACTATTTTTAAACTCCATTAACTAATGAATATGATGTGGTTTTTGTAACTATGGTATAAAAGAGTGATTACCATATCAATTACCATAGAAGGTTTTTCAATTAAAATCCATTACAATATCAATTAATAATCTGTTGGCTTTTTCACTATATTGATTTCAAAATAAATTTTGGCTTTTAATGAATGGCCGCTAACAATGTATTTTGGTTTGGTCTTTAATTGTATGTAGGTATCAATAAAACTAAGGGATTGTTTATTTGTTATGCAGGTCGCGGGTTTTATGGATCAGAACATCACGTGCAGGATCAAATATAACGGATCAACTATTAATTATGTGAAGGTTTTAAATATAATGGAGCCCATAGTTCGCGTGAAGGAATCCAAACAGCAATCAATCCAACAACCGATTCAACAATTCCAGACTATTTTGGGAATTTGATTAACAACAGCCTCAACCATTTCAGAAATATAACCAAGTTGTTGAACAACTTTTAGTTTTAGAAAACTGTATCAATTCTCTGGAACTGAATCCTTGGATTCATTATCTATGTAAACACTATATAAACACAGCAGCTGTTAATTACATGGGTGTGTTGATATTGAGTTTGTAAACCAAGCTGATTATTTTGTAACTCAGTTTCTTCTCAATAAAGAATTGGTTTCTGGAATTAATTGCATATATATCATGCGTTGTTTAAATAACTTTAAAGGACATACACGAAAGGTGAGTTTGTGAGTAAAAAGCTTTTAACATTCATTTCAAAGGCATGCATAAAACTTTATGGATTAATGCTATGGTGAGAATATTTACACCTTGCGTTGATCTTAGTTTGATCTTAATTACACATAAATTAAAAAATATGCATGGAACTTTAAGTGGAGTGTTTCAAGTGGAGTATTTTAGATATGTCTTTTAAGAATAGGTTTTTTTTATTTGTTTGTGAATTTAATTTAATTTAATTTAGTTTATGGTTAATTAATTAATTAGTTGTCACAAGTTCATTAGATTAAGGTTTATGGTGAACAAGTTTATTAGTTTATGATTGGTTCATTTGGTAACTAGTTCATTTTTTTTTTCTTTTCTGTTTTTTCTAGAGTCTCTTCAATATAGGATTTTTTTGGTTTATGGTCAACATAGATTTTATTTAATTAACTTATCCTATAGTTTTGCAACTAGGAATTTTGAAGTTTGAATCCGTAGCATTTGATTTAGGCAATTAGTTCATAGATTGAAACTAGTTTGTAGATTGGCATATTAAAATAATTTGTATCTATAGTTCATAGTTTGTTTCATAGTTAAACTATGTTTATCAGTATTAGGATAGATTAGGTTAGGCTTTGATCATGCACATACAATGTCAGCACCTTTAAGCTTACGAGCCTAGGGTTGACAATTTAATGTTGAAATAGATAGTATATATTTTACTCGACATTTTTGGTGCCGTTGTCGGGGAGGTGCTAAGGGATTGGGGTTTAGGTAGGTTGGTAGGTTGCCTTTAAATTGCACAACTTGGGGGAGGAGAAAAGGTAAGACGCAAAGACGACCTCACTACAGGATTTTTGTGGTGTAATATCCCAACGCATCCACTTTAGTGGGTCTCTCCAAAGCCTTGTTGTTCCTTTCATGCAAGTGTTCTTTTCTTTCTGTAAGTTTGAAGTTTGTTTACTTTCCTACATTTTAATTTTCTATAAGTGTGCTTTCCTTCTTGCAAGTTTGTTTTATTTTGGAAGAGCTAACTCTTGTGAACAGATAACTTGGTGACAACAAGGTCTAAAGTAGCAGGAGGAGTTCAAGTTTGCTTTAAGTAGTGTGCTTTAGATCTACAATTAATTTCATTTCATTTTCCTAGGATTCTTAAATTTCAATTATTATCTTACTGGGTGCTGTAGAACCCCAGACACTAATCCTTGTGTGGGTAAAAACTTTTAAAATCAGCCGAATACTTTGATGACTTGTTGAAGAAGAAATGAGTCTGTATGATTGGATCCATGAACTACAAGACGAGGATTTGGATCCTTGTCAACATGAGGAAGAGATCTTAGAACCAGAAATCGAAAAGTTTCTAACATCTTTATCTCCAGACCTAGATTCTTCTTGCATTCCAGAAATCGATGAGACAATTCCTGACATCTACATCACAAATAACGAAGAGAGCCCAGAATACAAAGATTATATTGAGACTTGGTTCCAAGAGGTTGTTAGGCCATAACATCGTGCTATCCTTCAACATCTTTTGATGCTAAAACAAGTAGATCAGTTGGTTCTTCATATTCAGGTAATCATTGTGATAAATTTTTCATATATGGATACGAGTATGTTTCTTACATTACTCCACACATGGTTACATTGGAAAAGTTCTTACACTTGAATAAAGGTTTTTGTTTCTTTTTAGGAAGAGTTGGATAATATGTACATAAATAAAAAGTTGTATGTTGTTAGTTTAGCTTAAAGTTTAATGCATTTTCATCTTTTAGTTATCTTTTAAATAAAAGAACTGAGAGAAAGTAGTATTAATGATTAAACCAAAACAACTCGAATATGTATTCCTCTTAATACATGCATATTTATAAAAGCAGTTGCTAGAAGACCAATCTTTAACACTATGGGGATTTACTTAAACTTTAAGGTCTACATAGTAATACCCATAGGTAACTTGAACATCCTAGGTTCATTATCAAAGCTTGTTATTTAAGCATCTTTATTAAATAGTAGAAGGAGAGTAAGTGACAATTGGAAACTTATATGAAGAAGATCGACTTAGGGACTAGAGAATAGCTTTAGGTCATTCTCTTTTGACACGAATTATAATTTAAGCCTATTATAAATAATGTTACTCGTGGGATTAAATTTAAATTATGAGTTATGTGCTTAGCAGACTTAATATACTCTAGTACCAACTAACTTCCACATGCTTTAATATCTTTTTGAAATAATTATAATTACGAGGCAAACCTGCCAGGGTACTGAACAGGCCTGTTGGCAGTGGGTCCATGACGAGTAGAAATCATAAATAAGGAAGTTCGGTAAATAGAAGAAAACCCGTCGGGGTACTGCACAGGCTCGCTTGCAGCGGGACCATGCTTGTATGGTACCAAGCTAAACCCGTCGGGGTACTGAACAAGCTTGCTGGCAGCGGGGCTATGCCAGGTAAAAGAGATATGATAAACACATTGTTGAAACATAATCCATTCTATGTTGCTCTAATATATTGTGAATTCTATGTATAGTCTTATACACTATCTCTTGATCTTCTTTCCCAAAGGGTACTCCAAAGAGTATGATTGCATTAATGTTTAAATAAAAGGTAAAAGCTGGAGCTTTTCATGCAATACATCCAATGTGTGTGTGCTATAATTTATAATCTCTATATAAATTTCACATGTTACCTTGATTTGTATATCAATTTGATTATGGAACTATATTCTATGAATCAATATACATAGTTGCAGCAACATTTTCCATACATTACTTGTATATTGTAATCACAAGAAAATAAATGTGCTTGTTTCATTTTCTCATTGCCTTAAAGGAATTTGGGCCAAATGGAAAATTTATGTTCCATTCTTAAAATTGAGTTTATATTGCAATGTTTTTTATTCTTGACATGTGGTTTGGGTGTTGTACAATCCAAGTCAGAACTTAAGAGATCTGTTGTGGTAGACAGTGGTTCTGGTGAGAGTACAGTGAGTGAAGTACATACGAGATTTGGCACGTTTATACCCGAAGGAAAGGTTAGTTTCTCTTAGTTGTTTTCTCATTATTATATATTTTAGTCTTCATGTTAAGGAAAAGTGAATCAAATGTACACACCATCTTTTGTCCTTTTTGTCAAGAATTTCTTATCAAAATGTCCCACTTTTTTTCCAATGATGATTTTGTCAAATCAATTATCTTTTATATTTTTATGTTATTTTTCATGAGGTAATGTTTCTCTTTATTGGTTAGAATCAATTTTGTTGATTAGATTGTAATTGTTTCAAGGTTTACATTTTTTTTTGTGATATTAGCTTATTATTGTTGATGTAATTGTAACTTCGGAATGTATTTCACCTATTTATATTGTACTCCTATAGAGATGTTATTATTCCTCTATACGGAAGTGTTGTCATTTGTATTGACAAATGTCGCAAGTGTCACAACTTGCATGTGATGGGTTATTAAACCACCAAGTGTGGGGTCGTCCCTGATTAGTATAACCATGGGTTATTAGATTGAGTTAGACAAGTCGGCCCTGCTAGGTTATTAGGCAGGTCAGGTCATGTATAAATAGAGTGTGGAAGGCACTCTATTTGATCATCTCATTATTCACTTCTACACTACTCAAAAAGTGGCGCACAAGTGAAGAAGGAGGAGTAGCTACTAGAGAAGACTATCTCTTGTACTTGGGTTGTATCATTGCTCTTTCTATCTCTGAGAAAGTTGTGGGGTTTTTCACCTTTATGGTTTTCCCTAGCGAAACTCTGTGTGTCTATTGTCTCATGTGATTACTTGGTGTGATTGATATGCATTGTTATACTTGATATGTTGTACATGTTATTCTCTGAGTAAAGATCCTAGAGTATATTGAATTAATGCTCAAAAATTAACAATTATAAATTTTTGTAAGTTCATTCAAATGGATTTACTCAATTTATGATTTGTCAAATTACTACTAGTCTTTTTCCATATGGCCATAATTTTGACCCAATAAAAATGACTTCTATATTTTTTTGGAGAACATATGACGTACCTTATACAAAAAGTCATAGATTTACATAACGTTGAATATGTACAAGATAGAGAAAAAGCTATCTTAATGCAAACAATGTTGCATTAAGGTTTGAGTATGCACTGATAAATACATTTTTGTCATCTAGTATCAATAGAAAGTCCTTGGCTTTGAATTGTGTTTGAATTCTGTGTTTTTTTGGAGAAAAAATGACTTCTCTTACACATAAAATCATAGATTTACATCAGATCATATATAATAAAGATAGAGAAACAACTACCTTAATGTAAGTAATGTTGCTATAAGGTCTGAGTATATGCACTGACAGATACATTTTTAACATCTTGTATCTGCAAAAATCCCTTGGCTTTGACTTCGGCATTTACCTAATCTACTACCAATTTTAAAAAATTTGATACATCACTTACATCCTCTTTGAAGGAATACTTCTAACATGATTTCCAGAGAGAATAGAGAACAAAATTTTGTATGCATTGTCAAAGGAAAGTGTAATGTCTGAAAACGAGGAAGTTATAATCTTCAAGAATGGATGCCTACCAATGAATGTTTCCTTAAAGCAAGGAAGATAATTTATGTTAAATTTTTTTCCAACAATGATGTGAGAAGGAACATTCCTAGAAGAGGTGCTTGAGGGTTTCAGGTTTGTCGCAATAAAGGCACTTGTCATCTGCAATTCCACTTATGTCAAAGTGTGGATTTTGTAGGCAACCCTTGGTACAATGCTATCCATGGGAATACTTTGAGTTTGTAGGAGAGGTCATGTAGGATCAATCATTTCTTGTTTAGGAATTCCATTAAAATTCGCCTTGTAAAGAAGACCATCTTGCATTGAAAACTGAGACTAGTGGGGTCTTTTTCTGTATGAAAAAGGACAAGTTTTTGTTGTTATATTAAAAATATGGCTTATTATAACCCTATTTCCAATCCCTCCAAATGGGTTCCTTTATAACATTATTCACTTTTGGTAGATATTCATCTTTAATGAGACCCTGTAGCTCCTAGATAGTAACTCTGTTGGATGAAAACAATCCCTAGATGGTATGTGACAAGTGACTGCAAAGAGTCTGACTAAATTAAAAAATAAGCACACCTCGAAAAAAATAGGAATTCTTTCTAAGAGAAAAAAATAAAAATGGGAACTCAAGCTTATCATAAACCCCATGCACACATTAGTTACAAGGGATTATCCAGGTTGTTGAAACTCAATAGGTTGCTCTTAGAAAGAATTACTATTTGAGTTCCCATGCACCGTGTTTCTGCAACAGACGTTAGTTACAATGTTTCAACAACCTTCGCAATGTGAGCATCTGCAAATATTTCAAATTTATTTATACAAAACTGTCATATGCAAATGAAAATTGAATACTCATGAAGTTGCCACATTTTATGCATCCACAATGCCTCCAACCAATGCTACCATATTTTGTCTCATGGCCTAATAGTTTCATTTGTCTCACAAGCCAACAACTCTGTTATATTTCAAACCATGGTAGGAAGATTCTGAAACCAGAATTTAAACCCTCGGATCTAGGAGGCTTCAGACCTAAGCACCAGTCAAAATAATAAATTTGGATTGATGTAAATTACAAACACATAACACTGAAATATGAACAACAAGTATACAAATTTGATCTCTCAAATGTGGTTTTGTATTCTTTTCACTGGAAGAAATACAATGATCTAGCTCAAAACCCTACCTTCTAATCACTAGCTCTCCCACAAAGTTGATAGAACATTAACACCCACTCTGACTTCTTTGATAGATGAAGGCAATGGTTTTACAAATTTAGAAGCCATAAACTTAGAGGTAACCCTCAAGTTCCAAGCCTAAATTTAGCCTAAAATAGTGCACAGAGAATAGTTGGAGGAGGTTGCCTAGATAGGAGAGAATTGCTGGAGTATTTAGCACATAAAATCATGTGCAACCTCCTAGGGATCAGCACCATCCTCCTAGAATAAAACTATGAAAAACACATGGAAAAAGGCATATATTCTAATAATGGACAAAAAACAGTCAACTATCTACACGAAACCACTTTTCTAAAAATAGAAAAGCATGTCTAGAAAATAGGAAGGATGAAAACAAACTCAACTTCTACCTATATCTATTGCCCCCCATAAAGGCTCCTACTATTGCTAATGTGCCATCATTCTTTGCACAAAACCAACAGAGTGCAAGGAAGTTGTACTCCATCAAACCTAATCTCTTGCTCAACATCTCAAACTTACCCTTTGCCAATGCCTTTGTTAAAATATATGCAACCTATGAATCTAAAGGAAGATAGTCAAGAACCACTGCTCCCTTATTAACCTTGTTTTTGAGGAAATGGTACCAATCTATGTGCTTGGAGAGATCATGAAATACTAGATTCTCAAACAGTCTGATACAACTCTAATTGTCACAGTGTACCACACTGGGCTCCAACATCTAATCGATCATCACCACTATCAACTTGCAAATCCAAATGGATTTACAACTAGCAGAGTTGTCTTCCATACACTCTACCTCTGTTGAACTAAGTGACACTATCGACCACTCCTTATTGGAATGGGATATCATACCTAAACCAAAACTAAAACAACAACAAGAAGTATCAAATCGATTAATTTTACTTGATAATATCCTTGTGATTAGGCCTCAAGTTCAGGTTATTAGGTATGCATCAGTATATTATCTTGTTCTCTAATAACCTTTTGCAGACCACTTTAATAGATTGTATAATTGTTTTGGATATTTTATTTCCTTAGTATGGTAGATTTTGTGCTTCTCAGTGTGTTTTGAAAAATAAATTGGATTTTAAGCATGGTTGTCTTTGGATATTATTGTATTTTCTTAGAGTTAAAAATGATACAATGTAGATGTTCATATTGCTCCTCTCCCCAATTCTGAAAGGGTGCTAGATCAATGGAAGAGCGCCTGAATTACAAGGAGGAGGTTGGTGGTTCGATTCCTCCATGCCCTATTTATATTGCAATAATGGTATTTTTAATAAAATATAATTTATTATGATTTATTATGTCTTTAGAGGGGGTTCATATTGCCTTTGTATGTTGCTACAAGGGGAGTTCTAAGGCGCCTTCATATGTCACTACGAGGGAGGTTCGAAATTTCCCTTGTATGTTACAACAAGGGGGGTTTGTAACCTCCCCCACAGGTTTGCAATAAGGACTTTTAAGGGGGGTGTTTGAACCGCTCCGATAAGTGTCTACGAGGGGGGTTTAGAACCGCCCCTAAAAGTCACTTTTTTGGGGGGGGAGAACCACCCCCAAAAGTCACTTTTAGCATCGGTTTTGATCTTTTCCAAAACCACCCTTAAAATTCCAAACTTTTAGCGCCAGTGTTATTCGGGGTGGTTTTGTTAAGACCACCCCCAAATGTTTGTAAGATGAATTTGTAGGGGGGGGTTGTAACCACCCCCGTAGGCACCTACGGGGGGGGGGGGGGAGTTTGTAACCGCCCCCGTAGGCACCTATGGGGGGGGGTTTGTAACCACCCCCACAATTTTGTAATAAGGAATTTTAGGGGGGCTTTAGAACCGCCCCCAAAAGTCACTTTTAGGGGCGGTTTTGATCTCTTCCACAACCGCCCCTAAAAGTCCAAACTTTTAGAGTCGGTGCTATTGGGGGTGGTTTTGGAAAGACTGCCGCAAAAGCCAAAATCACCCCTTAAAGTGACATTTGGAGACAGAAGACAACCCCCCGTAAAATTCAAATTTGTTGTAGTGGGTGGCGTATGTATAATACTTATCAAGAGTAAGGTGATAATTAAAATTCATGTAAAAATTTGTCATGTTTAATAAATGCTTCAAATGAGGAGATAAGACTCTAGCTAGCAGACAGACATATGAATTGTACAAAATAAATAAATTCCTATGGAACTTAGTAAGAGTGACCATTAAAGAGAAAAATGTTCACATGGGTTATCTCTGTACATGAGTATAAGAGGGAAGGAGCCTTGACGTGATGAAGGTGTGGGATCAAGTCTGAAACAACTATTGTTTTGAGTGGGATGTGTTGGTTTCATTTGGCTTGTGTAAACACACTTGCATCATATCACTAAAGTGATTACTTATGTTTGGCACTAGGTTTTATGTGTGTTTTTCTTATGATTATCTTAGATGAGGTTATGTTATGTGCCTAAATCCCAAGTTCAATGGGATGAAAGAGACACCATATGTTTTATCATTATGTGTAGGATAATATGTGAACTAATGAAAACATTAAAAGTACCCAAGAGTTGTTTAGTTCCTTTGCAGATGGGACCATTCTGGTTCTTTGTGGTTCCTTTCGTGGCTTTTGTGGGGGGTTTTTGGTTACTTCGGAGTTTTGTTCAGTATCGGACGTGCACTATTTACTGGTTTTGTTATTCTTATGTTTTGGTGACTTTGTGTCTGTTGTTCTGTGTAGATTCCTATTGGTTTGTACTTCATACGTTTTATGATATATTAATTTGTATTTCATACGTTTTATGATATCTGTCAATTCTGAAACATTATATCTCACTATACTATTTTTAATATAAGTTATTATCCAATCTACCTACCCTGCTATTCGCTCGACAGCAATGATAAAAATGCAAAGATATCGATATACAATCCACCTACCGTGCTATTCGCTCACAGCAATATTGCAATGCAAAGATATTTTATGGTGTATACCAAAAATTTATGGTTATTGTTTGGCACACATTATCGAATTATTTCATTAAATGACGTATCATATTTAAAAAGTGTCTTATTAAAATGTATACCTATCGACACCTTTAGAAATGCTGTGTATATTGAATTCGATAGATACCAAGATGACCATGTATTAATTTTTGTTGAACAAGCTTGACATTTTAAATGAAGTTTGAAAAAAAATATGATTTTATGTATTCTGCATATCCGGAGTTGAGTTTTTAAGCATTCTCAACTTGAACTGTGCTTTTCATCAGCATTTTCAACTTGAACTCTTGTTCTAGCCGTGGCCTATAGGAACGCACCCTATGCAATGAAATGACATTGATGACTCTTAGGCTTCACACATGGAGCGAAGTGGGGCACTCTTGTGCTCAAATTCTGATGACCGAAGAGAGTTCAAATCCCTTTGTGGGCACATGCAATTTTAGCGTGGAGCCAAACTCTTTGTACAACCTCATGGGCACATGCAATTTTGGCGTGGAGCCAAGCTCTTTGTACAACCTTATAATTAATGTGGGTCATCAAATAAAATTTCAAAGTTTAATGGATCATAATACAATGGATCCACGATGAAATCACAATACAATATTACACATTTTGTGTAATCTATGTCAAAGAGCTCCTAGCATGTAGCACAAGTGTTGTTAAAAAACATGATGTCATAAGTACATACTCCAATGTCTTCCATTAATTATGCCACAAAACTCATTCACTAGGCCAAGGTCTTATACATAGTAGATATCTCATATAAATAGATACCTAGTGATATTATATATATGCACTTTTGGGTTGTGAAAGTCATTGCTACCTCTCTTTAACTATATATTTATCCTTTTGAGAACTCTTTGAGAATTATCATCCCCATAGGAGACTTCTTTCCTTACTTGGGAAACCATAGTGTTATGAAATGAAAGGATCCTCTACATGGTGCACCATCCTTACCGTGTTCAATCATATGATAAAAATGCAATATCTCTTTAATCCTTCCAATTTCATGTTCAAACAAATTGATGTGCAATGATTGCTCTACCCGAGTACGTGACATAGCTTCCAAACCCATAGAGTACTTCTCCAACATCCTACCGTGAACCAACATGTCCACAAATATAATACACTGAATTTTACCAAAGTGCTTGATGTAGGCTCTGCTCATGTAAGATAATGAATCCATAGGTGCATCAATCATGCATGAAAATACAAAATGGTCATAATGGCAACTAGGTGATGTCTCTTGCAAAATTTCTTCTTCCAAGCGAACTTGATGATGATGATGGCCAAGGTGGAGATCAATTTTGGTAAAATACTTGATCACATGTACAACTCATCCTTCTCAAGGGGTGTCTTTGTCCCCCATAACACTATGAGAAATTTCTAGTTGAAGTGGTTGAGACCAAGGATGATTCCTAGGTCCAAAATGAACCTGAGAAGCGGGAAGTGTCTCCTACTTCCACCTCTACACTGCATAGTTTCAACACAAGGATTTTTTAGAAAAATCCCAATCCACCAAGAAGGAAAATAGTGACTCCATCCATCATATGATTTCCCATGTAGGAAACTCAACCAATGCTTCTCATGGACAAACTTCTGGAAATGAAGGCTAGCTCACCCTCATGGATCCCAGTGAACATGATGTATTCTCCCATTCTCTATCACTTGGAAGGATCCATCATCATGTAGGATATCATGATCCCACAGCCACACTGGAATTTCATCACTCCCAATGTTGAACTGACTCTCCAAGATCCTTTCCAACAAAGCATGAGACTCCTCATGTGCCATGTGCACGCTGGTACCAAGTCTCACAACATTGCTACATGTCTCACCCAACTCATTGTAACATCCCTCAAATTCAACCCTATTGTTAATTCTCTTGTAAATGTACTTGTAAATTACATAAATGGCCCTGGTGAGGAGCTCAAGGCCAAGGCCCCACCAGTGGACCTCAAGCTAGTGTTATGTTTCTAAGTCTTACTTTGAGCCTAGAAGATTAAGAACGTTAATGCGACTAAAATGATAAATAACACAACCCTCTCATAAGAAAGGGTAACATAGCTAGTAAGACTGTGAGATTTACGTGTTTAAATCGTAAACATTGAGAGTGAAGAACTAGGGATGTTTTAAATTCTTAAAAGAAATCACCTAAGTAAAATCTAACATAAATTAAAAATGACTAGATGGAAATTATATATATATATATAGTTATAGGTGTCTTGTATACCTATATATAAAAAGTAATTAGACTATTGGCAAGGAATAGTCATTTGTATGCTTAGCATACTTAACTTAAAGTTAGATTAATAGATAAAAATTTATAAAAGTCTTACATAGATATTTTTTTTTAAAGCTAAATGTTGTAATAGACAATATCTAGTCACTTTTCTAAAAATAGTATAATTTAGACAAATTATGGGACATTTAATAAGGGTTTCCATTTTAAGGAACAATTGTATACAAATTGTTAAGAAGAAAATTAACAAGTATGAATATATATATATATATAATTACTAATGTTATGTAGACATTATACACTTAGGAAGATATATGCATAAGTATGAAGATTGTAAAAATCTATATGTGGATATATACATATATATATATAATTATTAATGTTATGTAGACATTGTACACTTAGGAAGATATATGCATAAGTATGAAGATTGTAAAAATCTATATGTGGATATATATATATATATATGAGATAAACAAATTATTAAAAAAACTATTATAAATTTTACAAATTCGGAAACGATAATACAATAGGGCTTCCACACTTTACAAAACCAGTAGAATATCAGTTAATTTATTTTCTTTTCACACCTTACAAATCTTTTACTACTGGAGGAAGAACACGATTGCCTTAATTGCTCGAGAGACATTGTGCTAACAACCCACTAGCATGAAAAGGAGTAAAGTCGAGGAATCCGAGGGCATAGTGGAGAGACTTAAGGAAGTTGTATCTTTAGTGGGTAGAGCGAAATATTAAAACTAGACCACGATGGTGAAGTTGTTCATCAATACGAGATGGTTCGAATACAATGGCAATTGCAGGCCATTCCCAAATTACAACATATACATCGAATAGTTAAGAGTACCTTGAAAAAATCGAAGTAAGGAGGGATTTCAGTTAGATCGGTTAAGAGACAACGGTGGTCTCATTAAGAGCCTAATCTCACTTCTTAAATCCTCCAGGAAAAACCCTTTTCCTCATCTATCGCGATTTCTTCCCTCATCCGAGTGGAGCCCCAACAAGAATCTTTTAGTTACCCACATGCGGGTTAGTGGTAGCAATAACAGAAGCTGTATGACACCATTTGTCATTAAGATAACAACAACCACTTGAGCAGCTCGAAAGCCCTAAGATTTATAAGGACGATCTCTGCGAGTAAGAGAGGGGGGGAGAAATGGCATATTCGCATTGTTGTGGAGCTCAATTGAAGGAAAAAGAAAAGGTTATGTCATTGCTCGCTCTGGAGATTAGTGGTTAGGAAGGCAATCCTTGGCGATGGAGAAAATGGTTGATTACCTGAGTCGCAGTTCTGGTTTGAAGTGTTCATGTAACATACTAAGGTTGAAATCGTAACTCCAGAACGAACTCCTCTGTGGTAGAAAGATTGTCAATCTTCACCTTTTAGCAGTTGGCTTCTTGTATTATGCACCTGGTTTGAATAATTATGGCGTTGCTTGGAGCAAGAGCTGCTGAACGGAGTACATCGAGGGGCGCTTAATACATTCTTAGTAACCCTCTGTTCACCACGTCATATTCGTGAATACCGAGGTAATCCTCTGTCTTTTGTGGTTCTGGAAAATTGCAATCCAAGCTAAGTTTGGCCAAGCTTATATTATAAGTTTCTAGATTTAAAAAAAACAAAAAAGACTGAAGGTTATAATAATATATAGGTGCAGATTTGAATTCTGTAGAATCACGGTGGACATCATAGCTATCTCTGCTCTATCCCGTCTTGTGATCTCTGAAGAATAGGTTTTGAATTTAGGGATCTGAGTTAAATATTGTTATATTTATTTTAGTATAGAACGTATTTCTGCAAGAGAAGGAAACGCATCCGCGCTAATCCTAGTTGGAAGCTATATATATAAGGTAACGTGTTAGGTATTAAGGTCTGTTTATATTTTACGTTCAGAATGAATCTCTGCGAAAGGGAAAATACAATCCGAGCTAACCCTAGCTGGAAGTAATGTTATATTATAAATGAGGATATGTGTTAGAATATTGTTATAGTTTATTAAATTCAGAATGTAGTTCTGTAAAAGAGAAAATACAAATCCGAGCTAACCCTGAGCTGGAAACTTTACCATATTTATAAATAAGGATCTGAGTTAAAAATTGATATTTATATTTTATTTATGCTCAGATTGTATCTCTACAAAAGCGAAAATGCATTCTATCTAATCCCTAGCTGGAAGTAACACTAGATTTATATTTGGTTATATATTTTAAAAAGGATAGTATGGAGATTAGTCCCTGTATGTGGTATTTGGTAGTTTTGATTTCTTCTATATTTTAGATCTATACGAAGTCGAGCTAGGAACCATTTTTAAGATCTGTGGTATGACGGGTACTTCTGCCTTTTTCTTCTTGAATTCTTGGTTAACGCCCAGGTTGTGAAGTCTATCCATAACTAAAGTGTGGATGCTTATAAAATACTTATAAACCTGAGATTGAAACTGAAATGTAAAATTTATGGAATAGTATAAAGGAAGGCTCAAAAATTTGTTATATATATGTGCAGAAGGATAAGTCACTGAAACGTGTGGTTGAGGTTGGTGTGAAAGTGAGCAGTTACAAGTATAATAATGCAGAGATAAGTCTCCGTAACTCACGTTGTTTTCTCCTTAACTTCCCTATTGGAAAATTCTTATTTTTATTTCAAAGCCTAAATTCTTAAAAGGAAGCGAAATTTTCTGTTTGAAAAATCGAATGATTATCCTTGTGAGTGATATCGTATTTTTATTCCAAATCCTTTTAAAGCTTTTTTTTTTTATTTCTCTAGCTACTTTGGAAAGCCAACATTTTAAAGTATATACATAAGCATATTAAACCGAAGAAGAGATTTTGTCATTATGTCTAATAATGAGTTGGAAGCTAGTAGAAAGCTTATAGAGAATTCTTATTTTATATAGGCTTTTCAAAATAATCATCTTATATTATGCCTAACAATTCATTGAAAGCTAATAAAGACTTATTTATTTATATATATATATAAATAGAAACTTTGTGACCATGTATACTCTATCCTTATTAGGATTTAGAGTTAAATGATTTAAAAGTAAGGTGTATTTCTTTTGATAAAGGAATAGATCATAGCACTTTATGCTTAGATCTTATATAAATCTCGTTATATATATATTAGAAGAATTATAATAATCCATGAGGGTCTAGGATTATATAATTACCTTTATATAATAAATATTAAAGGTTTAGTTTTTAGAAAACATAGTCAAATAAAGGTTTCCTTGTTTTAAATTTTTTTAGAAATAATTTTTTTAGCACCCTCTATGTGAGAGGCTTCAAGCAAGCAAAATGCTTTTGTATGGCGACAACGCATTCGACAACTAAGCCGCATACTTTTGTAATCCTCTTCATTGTTGAAAAAATATATGACTGAAACCTTTTGTGGACGTAGCCCAAGATGCGGGTGAACCACGTCAAAACGTTCTTTTTTTGCATGTATCCTTTATGTGTATATCTCTCTTGACAATTATGGTTGTATTTATGTATCTTCTTGTGTATATATCCCTATTCCATTTATATAGAATCATGATAGTGTAAATAAGCATGTTTTGAACGTATATTGGGTTAAAATGATGCTTGATGAAATACGTTTTTTTTCTTGGTTGATTGTGATATCCATGGGATAAAGTTGTACTAAAAAGTTTTAGCATGTATAGTTATATTCATCGTTATTTAGTAAGAGTTCCATGAACCGGTTCAATGTAAAGATGGTAAGATATGTTGATACGACTTTTATATGATTATCCCTTGAGTTTATCATGGCCTGGTCATGCATGTCAAGTTAAGTTATATGCCTTAATTAAAGATAGTTTGAGTAGCGGTTACACACTTTTACTTGAATGAGTTTACCTATGTGCAAATTGAAATAGAGTATTTGACATTGTAAATCATTTGACAAACATAACTAATTGACATTACATTTAAAGAGGAATTATTGTGCTTTATATTTTATTGTTATCATCCATAGTGAAAAGTTTAAATTTTTACTAAATTTTACTAGTTTAGAAATTTGGGTTCGTGACATATGGTATGAGAGCACTAGGTTAAAACACTTGGGCTTGATGGGCTCAACATGAAATCAATAAGTATGGAGTTAATTAACCAAGTTGTCTTTGTTTCATTTTGAATGGATGGACTAGAATGGACGAGGGTAATTCAAAGAACAACTTCAAGTTTTCTCTGAAAGGGTAAATATAAGTATTTTTCAAACATCGCTTTTCCTTTACAAAATTAGAAGCAAGGTATGATCTTCGTTGTAAGTTCTCCCTGCCAGATAAAAGGTATAGATACTCACATGATTGAATGACATTATCATAGAATGTAATATTTAGTTGAAATTATTTCAGTAAATGTGAAACATAATGATTCTTGTATTATGATTGACTAACCTTGTTAAGGAAATAGAAGTGACATCATATTTTTGTTTGATTCATAGCCCATTGGTAAAGTACTAATCTAAAAGAAATAAATAGGTTAAGAAAAGTGTTGTGAAATATGTCGAGTAATAAGTGATTTAAAAATTTTCACAGAAGTATCATTTAAGTTCTGCATATTAGTTACTGATATTCTATTTTTTTATCAAAGATTAATAAGTGCATTACCTATGAGCATCACTAAGTTAAAAGTATAGTTTTAATAGTATGCTCCTAAGAAGTAATTTGCTTTGAGTTGGCGAATTCATTTGAACATTTTCAATTTTGATAGTTACTTAGTAATGAGAATACTTAGTTGTTACGACATTTTCATGGAATGCTACATCAGAAAAATATAGCCTCATAAATGTTATAGAATGTAAATGAAGTTGTACTTACACTTACCGAAATAAAAGTTGATTCTCAATTATCAATGCTTAGAATGTATATCATTTTACTTAGGTTTGTATAGTACAAAGTACTTGTTGACTTTCTTTCATACAACCAATAGTGTGGAGTTGCCTAAGTAATTATTACCCTCGATTATTGATAGCGAGAATAAATTTAACATACTAGGTTACAAATTATAGTTAAAGATCTATGAACAAATTCATGTGGCCCATGCATTTGGATAATAATTTTCAAAAAATCGTCATTTTATTACTTAAACCTAAACGGTATTTCATTTAGAACTTCTTATCATTATTTGAGTTTTAAGGATAAAACTGGGTATTAATATTTGCAAGTAATGTCCCTAGGGGTTAAATTAACCTTATTTTAGGAATACATTATGATAGACCCTGTAGAGTAAGTTATATTTTCTAACAAGGATTAATGAGTATCTTGTTGATAGTTTGAAGAAAAGAATTCTAATCTTGTTGACGAAGCATGGAATCTTTTAAAACTCTTTAGATGATAAGTCTCAATTCGAAGTGAATCTATATGTAACTAAATACTAACATGTTTTCAGTAGGTTTGATCTCAGACTCACATTGAGGAAGTTGAAGAGTTTACATCGGAATGAAGTGAAGATGAGGCACAAGTAAATTGAGTGAGCATGCATATAATGCTATGGAACTAATGTGTCCAGTAGTTGAACAATCGAATCAAATAAATTTTTCTTTATACTAACATTGTAGGAAGTGATCTTAATATCGATTGATAACGTGATCAAGAAGGAACGTTGATTATAAAAGCACTTATACAAATGAGTTGATCTAAATCGCTCAAAAGTATGTAATGAATTACTTTCAGTGGTAAGACCTATGCGTGATGATGTGAAAATATTTTAATATACTGTTGTTATTATTATGTTGCATATGGCATACAAGAAATAATAAATGTTTGTTACCAAGAAATATTTCCTGGACTCAAACGAGAAGGTTTGAGGGGAAAAATGATGATTTCTGGACTCAGGCAAAGGGGACGGCATCATGAACTCAATAACTAGCTTATTGTTATGGGACAACTTACCCTTATTTGTGGTCATGTTCCCCACGGAAGTGGAACAGAGTAGGCGGAGTACTCGTTGAATGTTATACTGACCCAAAAGTCCTAGGCAAACTTTATATCCATCGAATTGAGCAGAGGAAGGGCTCATAATTTTCCCTTGTGTTGTTAGAACTGAGCACACAAGAGGTTCTATGAGGAGTAACTTTTCCTTGTGGTTTTGCCGTATCCACAGAAGAAGTTCGATGAGGAGGGGGGCTATGTTATGAGTTGTATTGTAAGACTGTCATGCTTCACAGAAGTATTCCTGATGAGTTTGCAGAAGGCTCGTGTTTTGAATGCAAGTCTCTATGATTGCTGAAGTACAAAAGAGTGTTATGTATGCAAGTCTCCATGATTGCAAAAACACATAGGAGTTTTGTATGCAAATCTCCATGATTGCTGAAGTACAAAGAGGTTTGATGATCACAAAGTTTTGTTGAAGGAAATGTTTCATGATGTAAATGATAGTCTTGTAATACGACTAAATGGATGTATTTATATGTGAATGTTATGAATGATAGAGCAAGTAGATATTCCCTCGAGGATGAGGATGATCGATAAACATTTACTATCTTGAAATTTGGTATACGTATGTTATACTAAAAAACTTGTATGAGTTGTACAATGTGCAGGTTCTAAGTGGAGAGAGCTTGTGGAAATTGCAAAAATGAAGACGACCAAAGCAAACAAATTTACAGCAAGCAAGAGATGATGTGAAAGGATGCAAAAGACAAAATATCAAACACCGTGGACGATGTTATCTTTAAGGGGTGGAGTGTGTAACATCCCTCAAATTCAACCCTATTGTTAATTCTCTTGTAAATGTAATTGTAAATTACATAAATGGCCCTAGTGAGGAGCTCAAGGCCAAGGCCCCACCAGTGGACCTCAAGCTAGTGTTCTGTTTCTAAGTCTTACTTTGAGCCTAGAAGATTAAGAATGCTAATGTGACTAAAATGATAAATAACACAACCCTCTCATAAGAAAGGGTAACATAGCTAGTAAGACTATGAGATTTATGTTTTTAAATTGTAAACATTGAGGGTGAAGAACTAGGGATGTTTTAAATTCTTAAAAGAAATCACCTAAGTAAAATCTAACATAAATTAAAGATGACTAGATGAAAATTCTATCTATCTATCTATCTATTTATAGGTGTCTTGTATACCTACATATAAAAAGTAATTAGACTATTGGCAAGGAATAGTCATTTGTATGGTTAGCATAATTAACCTAAAGTTAGGTTAATAGATAAAAATATACAAAAGTATTATACATAGATAGGATAAACAAATTACTAAAAGAACTATTATAAATTTTACAAATTCGGAAAGGATAATAATATAGGGCTTCCACACTCTACAAAACCAGTAGAATCTCAGTTAATTTATTTTCTTTTCACACCTTACAAATCTTTTACTGCCCGAGGAAGAACACGATCGCCTTAATCGCTCGAGAGACATTGTGCTAACAACCCACTAGCATGAAAAGGAGTAAAGTCGAGGAATCTTAGGGCATAGTGGAGAGACTTAAGGAAGTTGTCTCTTTAGTGGGTAGAGTGAAATATTAAAACTAGATCACGATGGTGAAGTTGTTGATCAATACGAGATGGTTCGAATACAATGGCAATTGTAGGCCATTCCCAAATTACAACATATATATCGAATAGTTAAGAGTACCTTGACAAAATCGAATTAAGGAGGGATTTCACTTAGACCGGTTAAGAGACGATGGTGGTCTCATTAAGAGCCTAATCTCACTTCTTAAATCCTCCAGGAAAAACCCTTTTCCTCATCTATCGCGATTTGTTACCTCATCTGAGTGAAGCCCCAACAAGAATCTTTTAGTTACCCACATGCAGGTTAGTGGTAGTAACAGCAGAAGTTGTATGACACCATTTGTCATTTAGATAACAACAACCACGCGAGCAACTTGAAAGCCCTAAGATTTATAAGGACGATATCTGGGAGTAAGAGGGGGGGAGGGGGAGAAATGGAATATTCGCATTGCTGTGGAGCTTGATTGAAGGAAAAAGAAAAGGTTCTGGCATTGCTTGCTCTGGAGATTAGTGGTTAGGAAGGAAATCCTTGGCGATGGAGAAAATTGCTGATTACCAGAGTCGCAGTTCTGGTTTGAAGTGTTCATGTAACATACTGAGGTTGAAATCGTAACTCCAGAACGAACTCCTCTATGGTAGAAATATTGTTAATGTTCACCTTTTAGCAGTCGGCTTCCTGTATTATGCACCTAGTTTGAATAATTCTGACGTTGCTTGGAGCAAGAGCTGCTGAACGGAGTACATCGAGGGGCGCTTAATACATTCTTAGTAACCCTCTGTTCACCACGTCATATTCATGAATACCGAGGTAATCCTCTATCTTTTGTGGTTGTGGAAAATTGCAATCCAAGGTAAGTTTGTCTGAGATTATATTATAAGTTTATAGATTTTAAAAAAAAAAAGACTGAAGGTTATAATAATATATAGGTGCAGATTTGAACTCTGTAGAATCACGTTGGACATCGTAGCTATCTCTGCTCTGTCCCGTCTTGCGATCTCTGAAGAATAGGTTTTGAATTTAGGGATCTAAGTTAAATATTGTTATATTTATTTTAGAATAGAAGGTATCTTTGCAAGAGAAGGAAATGTGTCCGCGCTAATCCTAGTTGGAAGCTACACATATATATATATATAATGTAACGTGTTAGGTATTAAGGTCTGTTTATATTTTAAGTTCAGAATGAATCTCTGCGAAAGGGAAAATACAATCCGAGCTAACCCTAGCTGGAAGTAATGCTATATTAAAAATAAGGATATGTGTTAGAATATTGTTATAGTTTATTAAATTCAGAATGTAGTTCTGTAAAAGAGAAAATACAAATCCGAGCTAACCCTTAGCTGGAAACTTTACTATATTTATAAATAAGGATCTGAGTTAAAGATTGATATTTATATTTTATTTATGCTCAGATTGTATCTCTACAAAAGCGAAAATGCATTCTATCTAATCCCTAGCTTGAAGTAACACTAGATTTATATTTGGTTATATATTTTAGAAAGGATAGTATCGAGATTAGTCCCTATATGTGGTATTTGGTAGTTTTGATTTCTTCTATATTTTAGATCTATACGAAGTCGAGATAGAAACCATTTTTAAGATCTGTCGTATGAGGGTACTTCTACCTTTTTCTTCTTGAATTCTTGGTTAGCGCCCAGGTTGTGAAGTCTATCCGTAACTAAAGTGTGGATGCTTATAAAATACTTATAAACCTGAGATTGAAACTAACATGTAAAATTTAGGGAATAGTACAAAGGAAGGCTCAAAAATTTGTTATATATATATGTACATAAGGATAAGTCGCTGAAACTTGTGGTTGATGTTACTGTGAAATTGAGCAGTTACAAGTATAATAATGCAGAGATAAGTCTCCGTAACTTACGTTGTTTTCTCCTTAACTTCCCTATTGGAAAATTCTTATTTTTATTTCAAAGCCTAAATTCTTAAAAGGAAGCGAAAGCTTCTGTTTGAAAAATCGAATGATTATCCTTGTGAGTGATATCGGATTTTTATTCCAAATCCTTTTAAAGCCTTTTTTTAAATTTCTCTAGCTACTTTGAAAAGTCAACATTTTAAAGTATATACTTAAGCATATTAAACCGAAGAAGAGACTTTGTCTTTATGTCTAATAATGCATTGGAAGCTAGTAGAAAGCTTATAGAGAATTCTTATTTTATATAGGCTTTTCAAAATATTCATCTTATATTATGCCTAACAATTCGTTGAAAGCTAATAGACACTTATAAAGATTTATTTATTTATGTATATATAAATAGAAACTTTGTGACTATGTATACTCTATTGATATTAGGATGTAGAGTTAAATGATTTAAAAGTAAGGTGTATTTCTTTTGGATAAAGTAATAGATCATAGCACTTTATGCTTAGATCTTATGTATATTGGAAGAATTATAATAATCCACGAGGGTCTACGATTATATAAGTACCTTTATATAATAAATATTAAAGGTTTAGTTCTTAGAAAACATAGTCAAATAAAGGTTTCCTTCTTTTAAAGTTTTTTAGAAATAGCCTTTTTATCACCCTCTATGTGAGAGGCTTCAAGCAAGCAAAATGCTTTTGTATGGTGACAACTCAGTCGACAACTAAGCCGCATACTTTTGTAATCCTCTTCATTGTTGAATAAATATATGACTCAAACCTTTTGCGGATGTAGCCCAAGATGCGAGTGAACCACATTAAAACATTCTTTTTTTGCATGTATCCTTTATGTGTATATCTCTCTTGACAATTATGGTTGTATCTATGTATCTTCTTGTGTATATATCCCTATTCCATTTATATAGAATTATGATAGTGTAAATAATCATGTTTTGAATGTATATTGGGTTAAAATGATGCTTGATGAAAGACGCTTTTTTTCATGGTTGACTATGATATCCATGGGATAAAGTTGTACTAAAAAGTTTTAGCACGTGTAGTTATATTCATTGTTATTTAGTAAGAGTTCGATGAACAGGTTCAATGTAAAGATGGTAAGATATGTTGATACAAATTTTATATGATTATCCCTTGAGTTTATCATGGCTTGGTCATGCATGTCAAGTTAAATTATATGCCTTAATTAAAGATAATTTGAGTAGCAGTCACACACTTTTACTAGAATGAGTTTACCTATGTACAAATTGAAATAGAGTATTTGACATTGTAAATCATTTGACAAACATAACTAATTGACATTACATTTAAAGAGGAATTATTGTGCTTTATATTGTATTGTTATCATCCATAGTGAGAAGTTTAAATTTTTACTAAATTTTACTAGTTTAGAAATTTGGGTTCGTGACACTGACATAGGTGATCCTCCCATTTCCTGCCATGTATACTGAAGCATTCATATAGAAACCATATATTCCCATGTTGTTGCTCACAAAATATGAATGATATGTTAAACAACTAACTACTAATGCAAGAAAGAAACTTACCCTCTAGCATGGAAAATTTAAGGGGCTAATCTTAGTGCATGGGTGAAATTTACGGGTTTTAAATTTTTAATGGGCTATTTTTTTATTAAACACCCATTAGGTATGATTAGTCCACATTTTATTTATTTATTTTTAATGAATAGAAGGTTAGCCCCATCGAATTTAAAAAGGTTAGGCAAGATAAAACAATTTAGCCCCTCTAAAAATCGATTTAGACCTATGTTCGCCCATGAAAATTGTTATGCATATCCCATTTGGCCATGATTTCAAAAAATGGCAATCTCTAGGTGCTCTTTCGCCTTCTATCAATCATGGAAATTGAGTTTGGAGTTACATTCATCCCTATTTTATGGGTTGAATTTCATTTTGCATGTTTCTTAATGTCCACATGAGATGGGTAATTGATATTTACTAGCAGGTGTTATAGTGACCCATTTGGCTCTAGGAGAGTTCTAAATCCCATCACCTCAAATCCAAAATTTCCCCAAAAAACATGTGGATTGTGAAGCTCATGATTGATGATGCAAAAATAACATTTCTATGGGTATTTGGGGCATCATGCTTGGGGAATGGTACTTCATTCATAGCTGCATATTTGATCATGTAGGGGGCATGCCTATGCTTATAACTAGTGCCATTTTGTTTCTACTTGTGTTTGTATTCCTCTTTCTAGGACAGGCCATGGGTGGAGCAACCTAGAATCCCACTGTCTTTGCTGCTTCTTTTAGTTTGGGAATTGTCAAGTATTTTGACATGTTTCTTGTTTTGTTTATTGAATTTTATGGTTCTCAAAGGATTTTTGTATGGTTTGACAATTTATTTTGTGGTTGGTTATCCTATTGTTTTGGTGTGAATGTTTCTCTTTTAGTGATGGGGAATACATTAAATTTCTACTTACAAATATATAAAAATGGATATGTGAAGCATCATGGAAGGTATGAAATGCTTAAGTCTATTTTTCTGGAGGCCACGTAGAAAGGTGTATATGATGTTACTTTAGAATTGATTATACTATTCATTATTTTACTGACTCTTCCTAAATTCAGTATGGAGGGACGTCTTGGGATGAATTAAGATACATAGGGCAAGTTGTTATTTTCTTGGTAAGATTCACCAATACTTTTGATTCATTAAAAACACACATGTATTCATTGGTATTTCTCTCTGAAAATGATCTTTCGTAAGGTGTGTGCATAAATGAGGTGTTGGTGGGCCCATAAATGAGGTGTTGGTGGGCCCTTATAATAACATGGAGAGATAAATGAGGATCGAGGCATTGGTGGTCTCTCATATAAACATTGACAATATTTGTTGTGGTGATGAAAAATTTCATTATTTTTTTCCAAGAATATTCCAAGAGCATGGTGAATTTTTATGTATGCGATAGTTAGAGTGAGGTACCAAACTACCACCAAAAGTGGGCTTTTTCTATAATCATTTATTAAGATTTATATCATATTTAGTATTTTTTGTATATGTTTTCCTATTACTATATATGGTTTTATCATTTATCAAAAAATTCACCAAGACTTCACAAGATTTTATAATTTAGTTAAAGATTCACCAAGATTTTACAAGGTTTTATAATTTAGTAAAATATTTGACAAGATTTTATAGGATTATATAATTTAATGAGGGATTCTCCAAAAAATTATATATACATAATCTAACATTGATAAAATAGCCTTCATATTTTCATATATATCACAGGGATCGCCCATTTATTATACATAGAAACTTAGGGGGGATTCTTAAAATTTTCCCTTCCCTCTTGGGTACTCATCTCAGAGATGTATCTATCCATGCAATCCATGGATGAATAAGCACTTCTATTGCTATGGATGATGTAGGAATCAAATGGTGAGAGTAGATGCCTCTGCTACTACTGGGAAGGGACTATGCGCTTGTCAAACCCCATGGTATGAGAATCGAATCATAAATAATGAATGTGGGAGCCTCCTACTCTTCATGTGGCACCAACAGGAAGAATCCCTTTACCCAATATCCATCCCGCTGTGTAATGGATAGAATATATGTGTGGGATGATGAATAGTGAACCAAACTCCATTCCATGTAAGATGCATCCATCAAACTGGAGAATGTATATATTCCTCTATTGTCTAGTCCAATGAGACTATGCTAAACTACCTCCTCCATGATTGTGTGGCTCTCTCCTAGAGGTAGCTCATGATCTTCTTGGAATAGAAAAAGGGCCTGGTCTCCATCTTGTTGGACTGTAGCCTCCTCAAGAATCTGCAAATTAGGATGTACCTCATGTTCCACCATCACATGAGGCTCCTCCTTAGGACCATGAATGCAATAAACCATATGAAATTGGTTGTTTGAAATGTAGAAGGTAGAATGTGATCTCTCCAACTCATGAGTGAGCTTGTCAATGTCCTCTTCATCTTCTAGTGAGGAACTATGGTACATCTTCACAAGATGAAGAAGATGATCTCTATTGGAAAGAAGGTACAAAAATGCACCTCTCATGTCTATCACTGCTTTTCGATTCTTCTAAAATTATTCAATGGAATATTTCTCCTCCATTCTCCAACAATAGTGTGACACCAATGCATTAGTGTGATTCATAGTGCCCAGGGCCTTCATAATCTCCCTTTCGATCATGTTCAATGGCCCTGCAAAGAAGTGTAGCTCTTGAGGACAAAAATATTCTTCTTCTTCTGATTGATCAATGTCATAATGAAGCTCAAGTGGTGAATAGAAAGTTGATCCTTTTTCTACTTATGTTGTTCCAAGTCCTTGATTTTCTTGCTCATGGGAACTCTTACCTGCAACAAGCTCCAACATAGATGTTTACGCACCCACAATTAGAGTGCACTATTTCCATGCATCTCTCTTGTGTTATTCCTCTGAATCACTAATGAGAGAATAAGTGTTTGATTCTGCACACTTTTATTCTCTCCTGTAGGCACCTTTCAATGACTTGTGCTACCAATCCTAGAATATCTACTTTTGTTTTATTTCCATCCTCTTCCAGGAAACTTGAGGATTCTCCATCTTCAGTGGTACTAGGATCAAGATTCTTGGAGACTTTGTTTGAAGAGAATCTGAAAAGTCTCTTCATGGTAGAAACAATGGCATCTATTGAGGCTTCACTTTCGATTCCTCTTTCTTATTCTTTTATTGAAGGAGTGGAATATCTTGATTCCACCCTTGATGTTTTGCTTCTCACGAAAGAAGTCTCATCCAAATATTGGGGCCAAAATCCATATTGGAATTGAAGGTAACCTGTGAAGGATATGTCCTTATGGATCTCTTCCCTCAAAGAGAGATACTCTTGATAGTGATGAGGCATATTTTCCATGGTGGCTGTCATCCTTGCTAAATCATATTTTGATCTAGACTTTGGTGGTTCGGCCCATTGGTATTCATTGTACATGTTTCCACTACTGTAACCATCCTCATGTCATGCAAAGCCTCCAACTATGTAGATAGCTTCTTCCTCTTCATAATATTTCCCAATCTTCATCAACCATCAGTACGAGCCTCATAGCTGCAATCTTGAAGATGTGATCTACAATATTTATTCAAATGAGACTTTATGTTTTGAAGGTGCATATGACCATGCTCTGATACCATTGTAATGTACTCAAACTCAGGTCTACGCACAATATTTCAAAAAATGACTAGTTTGGCTAGAAGTTGAAAATATAAGACTCAAACACCTTTAGACCTCTATGAATTAATCAAGGAATGATATTAGGTTATTATACAGATTAAGGATATCCTACAAAATCCTTTTATGGACACCCAACTTCGACATCTGCATATTTTATGGGTGCATCACTCCTAGGTAGACTCCTTTGGCTAAACCAAAGGATTCAAGGCAATGACCCTAGGACTTATGTGGAACCCAATGGATTATAGTGTATAAATGGGAGTGGATGGTCTATAATTACCCCAACCTATTATGAAAACAATGAGTTTAAAAATTGGACTGAACTTGACAAAGTTTGGAATCTAGGAAGTGAATTACAAATTTTAGGACAACTTAACTAGGTGATTTCCAAATTATTTGAAATGACTATGGAAGGTCACAAATTTCCGAAACAATGATTGATATGGATTCACATAAGCCTCACCTACCCGCATCAACTTATTTATCATGATTTGGTTGAGAACACGTTAAGTTATTGCATCCAAAATGAAAACTAGTTATATTTGCTAATGAATTGAGCATAGGAGGGATAATACATTGAAGAGAGGCATAGAATTGTAGAATAGGAAGAAAAATTTATTTTATTAATATGCAGAGGAATTCATTTACATTAGATAGCTGCAAATACAGCTGTGAATATTCATAGATGCTCCATCCTCCATCAACAACATTGCAGAAACAACATTGAAGTTGAATGATGGCTAATGTAGAAATGCAAACATCAATAACTAGAATGTAAATACTCAAGAAAAAAATTAGAATATCTATTGAATCAATGTGAAAGAGACTGGATGTGTCCTTCCTTGATCAACAACTGTAGATCAATTGGGTATTGTGTTACAGAGGGGCACATCTCCCAACTATTTGCAAGGGGCACATCACCCAAGCAAAGAAAATATCAGAGCTCTTCAAGGAAAATAAAAAATGGACAAAATATGTGAATAGCGCAACCTCTTTTTATAAGTTCAATTGGATTCTTTGATAAGATTCACTGCATGTGGATCACTAGCCTCATCCATTGCGCCCTGACTATCCAAATTAGGACTTGTAGCTTTGTGTGACTCTATGCTTGCTTTGTTTCATTTCCTTCCTTAATCTACTTTTCCTGCTTTTGGAAACTCCTTGTTTTCCTTGATTTTTTGTTGCTTTCCTACTTTTCTGCTACTTTCCTACTTTTCAGTGATTTCCTACTTTTATGCTACCTTCCAGGTTTTCAGTTACTTTATTGTTTTTCACTGCTTTTCTTAAATTTTCCTTTGTGGAATACAACTCATAGGGTCCACCTAATCTCCTATGCATCCTCTTGGGCCACCAAGGCATTTCCACTTATTTAAAAATTAATTAACCATTAAATATTCAAACTAGAGACTATATCATGTCTTCATGATCAAATTTAATTATTCAAAATAATCATAGTCAAAATTAATTCCCTAACTAATTTAATTTTCCACTAGGACCCATGGGGATCTAAAGGGATAGTGGTTGCTCCATGGTGCTATAAAAAATGTGGGTATTACAATCCTTCCCTTCCAAACTTTGGTTGTCCTTAAGCAAGTGAAAATATGAATGATGAAACATTTGGACACTTTTCCACAAACTTTTGCAAGCTATTGCATACACCATTTGAAATTCAAATCCTTCATATATGAACCCCTTTTAAGCTTACATTGGTCATCCTTCACCATCAAATCATGAATGATCATGCTTATGAAACACTCCATTGCAAGTTGAGTTGCAAATCATGAATTGAATTTGACCAATGCATGCACTATGGCCAAACTTCTCTTGTAGCATTTGGAATAGGAATGATCATGCATTTATAAACTTCTATTCCTGAAACACAACTCATTCCATTGAAATTTGTTGCACCACTTTTCATACTTCAATCTATCCAATGACTCTCATGCAATCCATTTGTGGCTTCCATACATTGAGATCCTTATGTGTCAAGATTGACCTTGAACCAATGTGGTCAATTTCAACCTCAAACTTGCTCCTTCTTAACCATTGTTTTCTCTTAGCCAATACATGTATAATGGCTAACACCTCCATGACTTTGAATGAGCAATGTCTTTTATAGGGATGCAACTTCATGGGATGTAACATGGGAACATTGATATAACATTTTCTTTATCCTTTTGAGAAATCTTTAAGAATTCTCATCCCCATAGGAGACTTCTTTCCTTACTTGGGAAACCACATGTGTTATGAAATGAAAGGATCCTCTACATTGTGCACCATCCTTACCGTGATCAATCATGGGATCAAAATGCAATATCTCTTTAATCCTTCCAATTTCATGTTCAAACAAATTGATGTGCAATGATTTCTCTACCCAAGTATGTGACATAGGTTCCAAACCCATAGAGTACTTCTCCAACGTACTACCATGAACTAACATGTCCACAAATATAATATACTCAAGTTTACCAAAGTGCTTGATGTAGGCTCTGCTCATGTAAGATAATGAATCCATAGGTGCATCAACCATGCGAATGCTCATGCATGAAAATCCAGAATGGTCATAATGACAACTAGGTGATGTCTCTTGCAAAATTTCTTCTTCCAAGCGAACTTGATGATAATGATGGTCAAGGTGGAAATCAATTTTGGGAAAATGCTTGATCATATACAACTCATCCTTCTCAAAGGGTTTCTTTGTCCCCCATATTACTATGTGAAATTTCTAGCTGAAGTGGTTCAGACCAAGGATGATTCCTAGGTCCCAAATGAACCTGAGAAGTGGGAAGTGTCTCCTACTTCCACCTCTACATTGCATAGTGTCAACAAAAGGAGTTTTTAGAAGACTCCCAATCCACCAAGTAGGAAAATAGTGAGTCCATCCATCATATGATTTCCCATGTAGGAAACTCAACCAATGCTCATCATGGAAAAACTTCTGGAAATGAAGGCTAGCTCGCCCTCTTGGATCCCACTGAACATGATGCATTCTCCCATTCTCTATCACTTGGAAGGCTCCATCATCATGTAGGATACCATGATCCTACCACCACACGTGAATTCCATCACTCCCAATGCTGAATTGACTCTCCATGAGCCTCTCCAACAAAGCATGAGACTCCTCATGTGCCATGTGCACACTGGTACAAAGTCTCATGACACTACTACATGTCTCACCCAACTGACATAGGTGATACTCCCATTTCCTGCCATGTATACTGAAGCATTCATATAGAAGCCATATATTCCCATGTTGCTACTCATAAAAGATGAATGATATGTTCAACAACTCACTATTGATGCAAGCAAGAAACTTACCCTCTGGCATGGAAACTTTTAGGGGCTAATCTTAGCCCATGGGCGAAATTTAGGGGTTTTAAATTTTTAATGGGATATTTTTTTCTTAAACACCCATTAGGTATGATTAGTCCACATTTTATTTATTTGTTTTTAATGAATAGAAGGTTAGCCCCATCGAAATTAAAAAGGGTAGGCAAGATAAAATAATTTAGCCCCTCTAAATATCGATTTAGACCTATGATCACCCATGAAAATTGTTATGCTTCTCCCAATTGCCCATGATTTCCAAAAATGGAAATCTCTAGGTGCTCTTTCGCCTTCTATCGATCATGGAAATCGAATTTGGAGTTACATTCATCCATATTTTATGGGTTGAATCTCATTTTGCAAGTTTCTTAATGTCCACATGAGGGTAATTGATATTTACTAGCAGGTCTTATAGTGACTCATTTTTCTCTAGGAGAGTTCTGAATCCCATCACCTCAAATCCAAAGTTTCCCCAAAAAACATGGGGATTGTGAAGCTCACGGTTGATGATGTAGAAATAACATTTCTATGGGTATTTGGGGCATCATGACTAGGGAATGGAACTTCATTCATAGCTGCATATTTGATCATGCAGGGTGGCATGACTCTGCTTATAACTAGTGTCATTTTGTTTCTACTTGTGTTTGTATTCCCCTTTCTAGGACATGCCATGGGTGGAGCAACCTAGAATCTCACTGTTTTTGTTGCTTCTTTTTATTTGGGAATTCTCAAGTATTTTGACATGTTTCTTGTTTTGTTTATTGAATTTTATGGTTCTCAAAGGATTTTTGTATGGGTTGAAAATTTATTTTGTGGTTGGTTATCCTCTGTTTATGGTGTGAATGTTTCTTATTTAGTGATGGGGAATACATTAAATTTCTACTTACAAGTATAGAAAAATGGATATGTGAAGCATCATGGAAGGTATGAAATGCTTAAGTCTATTTTTCTGGCTACCACACAGAAAGGTGTATATGATGTTACGTTATAATTGATTATACTATTCATTATTTGACCGACTCTTCCTAAATTCAATATGCAAGGACATCTTGGGATGAATTAAGATACATAAGGCAAGTTGTTATTTTATTGGTAAGATTCACCAATACTTTTGATTCATTAAACACACACCTGTATTCATTGGTATTTCTCTCTGAAAATGATCTTTGGTAAGTTGTGTGCATAAATGAGGTGTTGGTGGGCCCTTGTAATAACATGGAGAGATAAATGAGGATTAGGCCATTGGTGGTCTCTCATATAAACATTGATTCTATTGTCATGGTGATGAAAAATTTCGTTGTTGTTTTCCAAGAATATTCCCAGAGTATAGTGAATTTCTATGTATGCGATAGTTAGAGTGAGGTACCAAACTACCACCAAAAGAGGGCTTGTTCTATGATCATTTATTAATATTTATATCGTATTTAGTATTTTTGTATATGTTTTCCTATTACTATATATGGTTTTATAATTTATCAAAAAATTCACCAAGGCTTCAGAAGATTTTATAATTTAGTAAAAGATTCGCCAAGACTTTACAAGGTTTTACAATTTACTGAACGACTCACCAAGATTTTACAAGGTTTTATAATTTAGTAAAAGATTTGCCAATATTTTGTAGGATTATATAATTCAATGAGGGATTCTCCAAAACATTATATATACATAATGTAACATTGATAAAATAGCCTTCATATTTTCATATATATCCCGTGGATCACCCATTTATTATACATAGAAACTTAGGGAGGGTTCTTAAAATTTTACCTTCCCTCTAGGGTACTCATCTCAGACATGTATCTATCCACCCAATCCATGGATGAATAAGCACTTCTACTGCTATGCATGATGTAGGCCTGAAATGGTGAGAGTATATGCCTCTAGTACTGCTGGGAAGGGACTGTATGCTTGTCAAACCCCACGGTATGAGCATTGAATCATAAACAACGAATGTGGGAGCCTCCTACCCTTCATGTGGCACCAAGAGGAATAATCCCTTTACCCAATATTCATCCCGGTGTTTAATGGATGGAATATATGTGTGGGATGATGAATAGTGAACTAACCTCAATTCCATGTAAGATGCATCCATCAAACATGAGAATGCATATATTCCTCTATTGGCTAGTCCAATGAGACTGTGCTCAACTACCTCCTCCATGATTGTGTGACTCTCTCCTAGAGGCAGCTCATGATCTTCTTGGAATATAAAAATGGATTGGTCTCCATCTTGTTGGATTGTATCCTCCTCAAGCCTCTGCAAATCAAAATGTACCTCATGTTCCACCATCACATGAGGCTCCTCCTTAGGACCATGAATGCAATCAACCATATGGAATTGGTTGTCTGAAATGTAGAAGGTAGAATGTGATATCTCCAACTCATGAGTGAGCTTGTCAATCTCGTCTTCATCTTCTAGTGAGGCAATATGATACATCTTCACAAGCTCAAGAAGATGATCTCTATTGGAAAGAAGCTACAAAAAGGCACCTCTTATATCTATCACTGCTTTTCGAATCTTCTAAAAGTATTCAATGGAATATTTATCTTCCATTCTCCAACAACAGTGTGAAACCAATGCATTAGTGTGATGCATAGTGCCCAAGGCCTTCCTAATCTCCCTTTTGCTCATATTCAATGGCCTTGTAAGGAAGTGTGGCTCTTGAGCACCTCTTGAGGACAAAAATCCTCTTCTTCTTCTGAATGATCAACACCACAATGAAGTTCAAGTGGTAACTAGAAAGTTGATCCTTTTTGTACTTTTGTTGTCGCAATTCCTTGATTTTATTGCTCATGGGAACTCTCACCTGCAGCAAGCTCCTTAAGATCGATATCGATGTCACCAACATAGAGGTTCAAAACCACCATTAGAGTGCATCAGTTCCATGCATCTCTCTTGTGTCATTCCTTTGAATCATTGATGAGAGACTATGTGTTTGATTCTGCACACTTTTATTCTCTCTTACACTCACCTTGCAATGACTTGCGATGCCACTCCTAGATCTATGCTTTTTCTTTATTTCCATCCTCTTCCAGGAAACTTGAGGCTTCTCCAAATTGAGTGGTACCCAGGATCAAGATTCTTGGAGACTTTGTTTGAAGAGAATTCGAAAAGTCTCTTCATGCTAGAAACAATGGCATCTAATGAGGCTTCACTTTCGATTCCTCTAATTCTTCTTCTTTTATTGAAGGAGTGGAATAACTTGATTCCACCATTGATTTTTTTCTTATCTCGAAAGAAGTATTATCCAAATATTTGGGCCAAAATCCATATTGGAATTGAAAGTAACCTTTCAAGTTTATGTCCTTATGGATCTCTTCCCTCAAAGAAACATACTCTTGATAGTGATGAGGCATATTTTTCATGGCGGACGTTGTCCTTGCTAAATCATAATTTTATCTAGATTTTGGTCGTTTGTCCCATTGGTATTCATTGTACATTTTTCCACTATTGTAACCATCCTCATCTCGTGCAAGCCTCCAACTATGTAGATAGCTTCTTCCTCTTCATACTGGTCCCAATATTCATCACCCACCAGTACGAGAGTCATTGCTGCAAACTTGAAGATGTGATCTACAATATTTATTCAAATGAGACTTTATGTTCCACGTGTGCATATGACCATTCTCTTATACCATTGTAATGTACTCAAACTCAGGTCTAGGCACAATAACTCAAAAATCACTAGTTTGGATAGAAGTTAAAAATTTATGACTCAAACACCTTTAGACCTCTACGAATTAATCAAGGAAGGATCTTAGATTCTTCTACATATTAAGGATATCCTACAAATTTGCTAAATGGACACCCAACATCGACATCTGCACATTTTCTAGGTGCATCATGCCTAGGTAGACTCCTTTGGCTAAACCAAAGGATTCAAGGGAATGGCGCTAGGACTTATGTGGAAACCAATGGATTATAGTGTATAAATGGAAGTGGATGGTCTATAATTACACCAACCTATTATGAAAACAATGATTTTAACAATTGGAATCAACTTGGCAAAGTTTGGAATATAGGAAGTGAATTACAAATTTTAGGACAACTCAACTAGGTAATTTCCAAATGATTCGAAATGACGCTAAAGGTCACACATTTATGAAACAATGCTTGATATTGATTCACATAAGCGTCACATGCGCGCATCAACTTATAGATCATGATTTGGTTGAGCATACATTAAGTTATTGCAGCCAAAATGAAAACTAGTCAGATTTGCTAGTGAATTCAGCATAAGAGGGATAATACATTGAAGAGAGACATAGAATTGTAGAATATGAAGCAATTTTTTTTTATTAATATGCAGAGGAATTCATTTACATTATATGGCTGCAAATATATCTGTGAATATTCATATATGCTCCATCATCCACCAACAACATCATCACTTCCAAAACAATTGTAGAAACAACACTGAAGCTGCATGCTGGCTAATGTAGAAATGCCAACATCAATAACTAGAGTGGAAATACTCAAGAAAAATAGTAGAATATCTATTGAATCAATGTGAAAGATATTGGATGTCTCCTTCCTTGATCACCAGCTATAGATCAACTTGCTACTGTGTTATAGAGGGGCACGTCTCCCAAATATTTGCAAGGGGCACATCAACCAAGCAAACAAAAGCTCAAAGCTCTTCAAGGAAAATAACAAAATGTACAAAATATGTGAATGGGTGTTCTCACCCTCTTCTTAGAAGTTTAGTTGGATTCTTTGTTAATATTTACTGCATGTGGACCACTAGCCTCATCCATTGCGCCCTCACTGGCTAAATTAGGACTTGCATATTTATGTGACTTTGTCCTTGCTTTCTTTCCTTTCCTACTTTAGTATGCTTTTGGAAACTCCTTATTTTCCTTGATTTTTTGCTACTTTCTTTATTTTCAACACTTTCCTATTTTTCTGTTACTTTCCTACTTTTTAGTGCTTTCCTGCTTTGCTATTGCTTTCCAACTTTTTCAGTTGCTTTCTTGCTTTTCACTTATTTTCTTCCAGTTCCCTTTGTGGAAGAAAAATCATAAGGTCCACCTAATATCCTATGCACCCTATTGGGCCACCTAGGCATTTCCACTCATTTAACAATTAATTAATAATTAAATATTCAAAACTATAGACGGTATCATTTCTTCATGATCAAATTTATTTATTCAAAATAATCATAGTAAAAATTAATTCCCTAACTAATTTAATTTTCCACTAGAATCCATGGGGATCTAAAGGGCTAGTGGTTTCTACATGGTGCTATAAAAAATGGGGACATTAAATTCTAACTAAAATTAAACCCTATTTTGTACAAGAACCATCATGATTACACTTTTTTTCACTTGAATCCTACTTTGAGCATGCTTTTCAACCTCTTGTCCTCTATTCTCACTGCTACCTCTTCCCTATTACTCATGTTCTATGACCCTTTCCATACCCCTACCTCAAGCTTGGACCTCACCTTCTCTCTTCAACCACATCCCTTCCTATATCTCATGCTCAAATTTCATAGCCTTCTTCAACTACAACTCAGATCATTACTAGCATTTTATAGCTAAAGGGAAGACCACATGAGATGCCAAACCAACTATCTCAACATCTTGTTAGCTGGTTAAATATTGAAGTAATTAATGTGCTTCAGTCCCCTTGTCATTTTTCAAAGCATTGTTCTATTGTGCAATTAGAGTTAAACTTCTTTGAACACCATGCACACATACCCTTTTCAATCAATTTTCCAACTTCTCTTCTAAATTTTAATTTTACACAGTTACTACCCTTATTACTTTGCAGAAGGAACTCTTTTACATATTGTTGCATAAAGTGTTTTGATGCTATATTTGTCTTTATCTTCCTAAAATATCCGATTTTGTTATCATTCCCTTCCTGCATCATCTGATGGAAAAGGGAATGTACCATCCTCTCCTAGGAAACAAGCATTCATTGTTTTTCTTCATTTCCATGCTCTCCTTATCTTTATTTTCTTGCAACATCTGATTTTGTTATCCTTTATTCTTACAACATCCAATGCAAAATTCAATGTGCCATCCTCTCCTAGGAAACAACCTATATTGGGAAACAACCCCATTGGTTGTTTCTATGCCTCGAGAAGAACCGATTTGTTTATCTTTGCTCGCTGCATCAGAGATTCGGCTTTTGATTCTAGCTCCTCATGTTTTGGCTTTAAAGGGACATTGTTTTCATGCCAAGAAGGCTTGAATGAACATGCATATACTAAAGAAAACCTCCCAATATAAATTAGAGGATGCCTCATCTTTGTGAAGAGGATGATATGGTGCCATAGTAATATTGTAAAGAATATTAATATTAGGAATTACCCATTGAACATGCACCATTGTCAGTTTTAATGAGCTGCAAAAATAGGGAAAATCATAGCACCCCACCAGCGGTGTATAAGAAATCCAACAAGGTTTGATTGAACATGCATAGACTAAAGCAAACCCACCACTAGCTGAATTGGACCATGACTCATCTTCCTCTAGAGGACAAGGTGGTGCCATAGTAATGTTGTAAAGAAACTTAATATTAGGAATTCCCCACTGCACATGCACCATTATGCGTATGAATGAGCGGCAACAATAATGAAAAGCATAGCACACCACTAGTGGTGCGTAATAATCCGACTATAATAATATGGGTATATTTCTTTATTATTTCCTTATAGGGATATATATAGCAATAGGGGATTGCTATTTGTTGTTCAATATTCAACATAATTCAATATTCTCTCATTTTATTATTATGTCCACGATGTTAAGCAGACATGGCACATGTTATACATATGATAGTTATCATCATTAGCTACATATCCATATTGATTCTATAGCATCTGGGATAATTGTTGTTGTCAAGACTGTAATTAGCTGCATTGAAGTCACAGTCCCACTGCAATACATCAAAATCATTTCATCAAATGCCAGAACATCTTGTTTCAACATTCTCAATTGAGTTGAAATTCAAAATTTAGGAATTGATTAATTTCATTGCATGTAAATGATTGTGTCACTTGTAATTGTTAATTTTTGAGTATTAATTCAACATACTCTAGGATCGTTATTGAGAGAATAACATGTACAGCATATCAATCATAGCAATGCATATCAATCACACCAAGCAATCACATGAGACAATAGACACACCGAGTTTCACTGGGGAAAACCATAAAGGTGAAAAACCCCACAACTTTCTCAGAGATAGAAAAATCAATGATACAACCAAAGTACAAGAGATAATCTTCTCCTAGCAGCTGAACCTCCTCCTCACTTGTGTGCCACTTTCCGAGTAGTGTAGAAGTGAATAATGAGATAATCAAATAGAGATCTCCTAATCTCTATTTATACAAGACCTGACTTGCCTAATAAACCAACAGGGCCGGCTTGTCTAACTCAGTCTAATAACCCATGGTTAACTTAATCAGGGCCAACCCCACACTTGGTGGTCTAATAAACCATCACAACAAGTTACGACACTTGCGACACTTGTCAATACAAGTGATGACACTTCCGTATAGAGGAATAATAACATCTCTATAGGAGTAAAATATACATAGGTGAAATACATTCTGAAGTTACATATACATCAACACTCCCTCTTAACTAGGAATGTATTTCTCGACACATATTTGCTAGCACAAGTCTTCTTCTCTAGATCATCGTCATCGTCACTGCTGCTACTATCTCAATCAATCTCCAATCTACTCGTCATAGGAAGTTCTACAAAGCTAGTCCTTTTTCATACTGGATGTAGGCCCACCACCTGTAGGTCTTCATCATCACTGGCCATACTGTGGAATCCTCAGAACTTATTACGTGCGTCAACAAAACCTAGCTCAGACTATAGGATCTTTTACATGTTGACTGTCACAAAACCTTTAAAGAGTGTCTTGCATCTTGCAAGTACTCTAAAGAGCATCCTAGGACTGATTACGAGCTTACTGCTCAACCTCTCGGATCTTTAGGGCTGATTAGATGTGACCTCACATACCACAAAATCTTTAAAGAGAATCTTGCATCCTGCAAGTACTCTAAAGAGCATCCCAGGATTGATTACGAGCTTACTGCTCAACCTCTCTGATCTCTAGGGATAATTACATGTGGTTAGGTAAAACCTTTAAAGAGCGTCTTGCTTCCTGCAAGTACTCTAAAGAGAATCCCAGGACTGATTACGAGCTTACTACTCAACCTATCGGATCTCCAGGGCGGATTATATGCCTATAGTAGCAAAACCTTGAAAGAGCATCCCAGGACTTATTTACGAGCTTACTACTCAACCTGTCTGGATCTTTATATCCCAGGCTGTTACGAGCACACCGCTCTACCTGTCTGGATCTTGAGGATCTTTTCCATGCTTCCTGCACAACTTGTCCATGGCCACGAAGTATCAACCTGATACTCATCATACATCATCCTGATCATCATCATAGCATCATCGTGATGCATATCATCTGGAGCAACATCCTGAAGCTCATCATCCATGATCATCCTGATCTCACAATGCATACACAGTATCTTCCTAATACATATCATCATACATGATCTACCTGATCATACAGTGTATCCACCTGATACATATACAAATATATGATCCACTTGATCATACCTGATACATATAAACATACATGTTCCACCTGATCATACAATGTATCCACCTGATACATTCACAGATACATATACATGATCCAACTGATCATATCCAACATCCAACATGATGCATATACATATACATGATCCAACTAATCATAACAAGCATCCAACATGATGCACATACATATACATGATCCAACTAATCATAACAAGCATCCAACATGATGCATATACAAAGCAGTAACTAGAGCATCATCCTGATGCTCATCATCCAGTGCATACATCCACAGCCATGGGAAGGATCCTCTTATCACCAAGCTTGGAATGGATTCCAGCAAATGTGTCCATCACTTCTTCCTTGAAGTGTCGTCAATCTGAAGAACACCAAGCCTCTCTCTGAAGTACTCAAACTTCACTCTGGCTAGTGGTTTCATCAGCACATCTGCAACCTGCTCATCCGTCGCAACATACATAAGCTTCACTGCTCCTCTCTGCACCATATCCCTGATATAGTGATATTTGATCTCGATGTGCTTCGACCTGTCATGGAACACCAGGTTCTCAGACAGCTTCACACAACTTTGGTTGTCACAAAAGATACTAGTAGCCTCCAACAGGAGATCAAATAACTCTGATAGTAGCTTCTAGAGCCATACTGCCTCACAACTAGCCGAACAAGTTGCAACATACTCTGCTTCGGCTGTACTCAGTGCTACACAGGACTACTTCCTGCTAAACCATGAGATCACACCTAATCCCATACTGAAGCAACACCCAGATGTACTTCTTCCTATCTGCAGCACTGCCTGCCCAATTGGAATCAACATAACCCTGTAGGTTAAACTTTTGATTCGCATCATACTTGAGCCCATAATCAATTGTACCCTTCAGGTACCTCAGAATATGCTTCATAGAAACCAGGTGAACACCTCTAGGATCCGATAGGAACTGGCTCAATGTGTTCACCGTAAAACAAATATATGGTCTTGTATTCGTCAGGTACATCAAGGACCCAATCATTTGACGATACATCATGACATCAATAGGATCAGATGAAACATCACACATAAGCTTCAGGTTCGATGCCATAGGTGTGGCCATGACCTTACAGTCCATCATCCTGAACCTCTTCAAGATCTCTACTACATACTTCCCTTGTCCAAGGAAGATCCCATTTGCACTCTGCCACACCTCCATGCCTAGAAAATAGTGCATCATCCCAAGTCCTTCATCTCGAACTCAACAGCAAGCTTCCTCTTGGTATCGGCAATCAATCCATCCTCACCTGTTACAAATAGGTCATCCACATACAAGAGTAGTATCACAGGATTGCCTTCCTCAACCTTGTAGTAAAGGTTGGAATCTGCTTTACTCTTGGTAAATCCCAAACTGGATAGAAAGATGTCTATCCTACCTGTTGTTGCAGCAACATCCCCCCCCCAAAAATTTTGTACATATTGGGGCCCCTCCTTCATTTTTTTAGAAAAGCTGCCTTAAGAGGCCATTTCCACTTTTCGTTTTGTTTCTCAATTGAAAATCTTGCTTTAAAGAATTTCCAAGTTCGCTTCCCAAAGATAGGATTCATGAGGTCTCCTTGAAAATCGCGGAATCATTGGAGAAAGTCCCGTAGTTGCGGAAGTATTCGACTTATCCTCCCGAAACGGCGAGAGTCTTCCGTATAAGCTTCTCGAAAAAAGGACTTAGAAATTTTTTGAAAGTTTGCGGAACGCGCCAAGGAAGCTCTGCGGAACCATTCAGCTTTTTCTCCCGAAACGGCGGGAACCGTTTTCATAAACCTCCCAAAAAGATTTAGAAGTTTGCGGAAGCTATTGACGAATTCCTTCCGAAACGGCGGAAGAATTCGAGGAAGACGTCCGAAACTTGCGGGAGCCATTCGACCAACTTTCCCCACAGCCGCCAAGTGACTTAGTTTTTTTGAAAAACTTTTTTTTTAAGTCTCGAAGTTGCGAAAGCCATTCGTCCGAGCCTTCCGCAACTGCGGAAACCTTCGCGTTTTCGTTCCGAAACCTCACCGAGAAAGTTTTGCGGAACCTTTTCGGAACAATTCGCAAAAGCCGTCCGCAACCGCGGAAGCTTTCAGGTTATCCTTCCGAAACGACGGGCGCCATTCACCAATTCCTTCCGAAACAACAGAGGCTAATGGCAAAAGCTTTCCGAAGTGCTCTCGAAGCCCGATCGATACTTTGAAAATTTTCTCAAGTTTTCGGAAGCCTCTTGCGGAAACATTCGCGGAATATTTCGCATTATCATCCTGAAAACTCGCCAAAGGACTCTGACAATCACGCTCATTTTGCGGAAGCCATTCGCGAGAACCTTTCGAAACGCTGCAGCTTTTTAAGTTTTCTTTCCGCTACCGTGGGAGCCTTTTACCAAAAATTTCACGTTCACGATCATTTTGCGGAAAACGTTCACCTTCTCCCTTCGAAACAGAGGAAACTTTCGTTCTATCATCCTGCAATGGCAGGTGGAATTCATGAACTTGTCCCGCAGGTGGCGGTCATGCGCACATATCGAGACGTCTTGATATGACCCCGACGTACCAGTATTAAAGCCGTGTTTTAAATGCACCAACCACCACATTAAACCTCGCACGTGCCCAGTTCATTTAAATAAACGGTGGAGGTTCGAGCCAAGCACATTGTTATTTTTCGATTGGCAAACGCCGCGCAATCGCTCCAGCTCAACTCGCTCGTCCACATCCTCATCCACCTCATTCATCCATCTTCACGGTGCCAGTTAGGATGTTTTAACCGTTAAATTTGTTTCTTCCACGCATCAAATTACCTTTGGTTTGTTCTTTTTCGAAGACGATAGGCATTGGTTGGATTTTGACGGGCAAAATGCCCGTCATGGGCTATTTTGCCCATCAAATACAGTCTAAATTGCATATTTCCCGTCATAAAAACAAAGAAATTGTAAAACGTTTGTATATTATGTAAAGACCGTCAGTTTGAACGGGTGGAGTTTTTTTTTCAAGATCCTACCCTAGCCGCATACGTCGTTATTCTTTGCGTTTAAAGTTGCCAAGCCCTGTGAATGTCTCGATTACACCAGCCGAAACCAAGACTATAGCCCCGAGCTTTTCATCGGCCATTTTCTCGGCATCGTTCAAACTTCCGAGCTTACGATAGGACGCCTTGTCAAGTGCCCTAAATAACCATGGCAGTCGAAGCCCTCGCCTGATCATAAGTGTGCAAGCGGCCCCTTATCTCGTAATAAGGTCGTTTTATCCCCAGACTTCCCCGCCACTAACCATTTAAAAGCACAATGACGAAGTTCACCATCTCTCCTAGAGCTAGACCGAGAGCGGATTGCTTCCACAACATACCTATCCTTTCGGGAGCATTCCAAACCCGTCCCTTTAAAAATTAAATTTCTATAGCTATGTTTCCTGTTGGAATGGTGTATTTTGCTTCCTAACATGCAGCTTCACATTGTATTTATCTCATTGACATGTTAAAATGGTGATGCTCTCTGTTAAAATCTCACAGTATGTTGCTCAATTTTATAATGACTTGTATTTGGTTGCCATCAGGGATAAGTCAAAATGCCAAAAGGTGGTAGGAAGAAGGCTAAAATGACAGAAAAGCAGCCTACACCACTTAGAACTGAGACCACACTCCAGGATACTAGGTGCACCACCGGTATTCCTCCAGAGATCCGCTGGGGTGACATCTATAGGATGATCCGAGACCAAGATGTCCCAGACATGTTGCTAGAAGAGGGGCAGATTTATCTAAATATCAGAGCTTCAGGCATAGCCAGGGCTGCTACCTGCCCTGAACTGTTCCCATGTGCTGAAGTAATCGGATGGATACTCCAACATACCGATGCGGAGGCAAGAATAATTCACGACAGCGGGAAGATAGCCATTGCCTCATTTCATCCAGCATACCTGGCCGCGGCCTACAAATTTCCCTGCACCCAGCAGTCTCTGACTGATGAATGGCTGGGCCAGATGAATAACATTGAAATGGCCAAAAAGCTACTAGTTGCAGGAAAGCATTTGAGAAAGAAAGGAAATGACGAATATGACGTCCAGAATCTGAGACCCCCTTTTAGATTGATTGCCTTGATGTTGTGCTGAATCTTCGGCATGCCAGATGGCACCGTGTACAAGATTCAGTGGGTCCCTATCATCCACTTCGTGGCATTTAAAGGAACTGTGTTTGACTAGGCCACGCTCCTGTCAGACAATTTGGCCTCAATGGTAGTTGCTGCAAGAGAAGGACTGGCCTTGAAGAAGGCATAATTTTTCATGTCCTCATATCTTATTGATTGTGTTTTGGCCAAGTTATCTTTCCCCAAACTGGGCTGCACATGGGATAAGGCCACCACCCCGGTTTATACCGCTTTCAGGATGTTGTGGGCTCAGAATTACAAACCCAGCTATAAGCTCATCTGTGAGGGGTTCATCATGCCCCTATATGAGCAGCTATTCAAGGAAGATCCCAACTGCCTGTCGGAGAATGCCATGGAAGTCCTTGAAAATTATGGAGATTTTTATTTCTCGGAGCAAGGAACCTATCTCAGAATGTTTGGAGGAACTAAAGCTCCATATATTTTTCCAAGATATGCTACAGATTATGTGGTCCTTAAAGAGGCAGCGAGATAGATTTTCCTGGATGGAATTGGAGCCGTGCTCAACAAGCAGCATAAGGCCTCCTTTCCCCCTCTACCTTTCTGCATAGGAGCTTACAAGTTCTCGGGGGTTGCCTCAGCCGAAGAGTTTGTTCAGGAGCTGAAAGCCTTCCACTTCGGTGAGGTAATCTTCCACAGGAATGATAGGAAGGGAAAAGTTGTTGAGCACTGTAAGGAGATTTATGCTCATTTCGAGTATTCTCATTATCATGATGCTGAGGAGGAGGTATTCAGAGGCATCAACAACATGACTGAGCTGCGAACATTTCGCCAAGGCAGTGGAGCAAGTTCTAGCTCTACCAGGACCCAGAAGACCAGCCAGCAGAAAGACAAAGAAGCAGATGAGGCCCGAGCTCAAGAAGAGCTCAGATTAAAAGAGGAAGCAAGGTTACTACAAGAAGCTGAAGAAGCCAGATTACAGCAGGAAGCCGAGGAAGCGAGGTTGCTGCAAGAAGCTGAAGTTGTCAGATTGCAGCTAGAAGCAGAAAGTGAGAGGCTGCAGAAAGAGGTTGAGGAATCCCAGCAGCAGAAAGAGGCTGAAGATGAAAGGCAACGGAAAGAGAATGAAGATCAGCTGCAAGATGAACAAGCTCAGGTAGAGCGGAAAGCAGAAGAAGAGCTTAAAGCAGGTGAAGATGCCCAGGTAGGTGGATCCGGTGCACAAGACATGGAGATTGACATACCTCAAACAAGTGTCTCCGACATTCAAAATGTGGAGACAGACGCATCCCAAGCAGGTGGCTCTGGTACCCAAAATGTGGGAACAGATCCAGCTGAGGTAGTACAGACCCCACCAATGGAAATAGAAATAGAAATAGAAATTATGGATCTCCCAATCATCCCGTACACTCCATCAGGAGAACATACTGTGTCCAGATGGGATGAGTTTGTCTACGACAAGAGGAGAAAGGCAATGGTCTTCAAATCGGAAGAGAGGATCAAAAGATTCTCCCAGGAGGATATTATTACCCATCGTGAGATCACTGTAATGCGGAATACAGATAAGGATCTGTTAGCTATGGCATCTGCCGTTGTAGAGACAACAAAAGCATCACTGGACAATGTAGGGGATATAATTAGAGAAAATGAATCGACAAAGAAGAGAGCTCGTATGCTACAACATACTATGGCTAAGGAGCAAGCCTACAGGGATCTCGTGGTGAACAGGTATAACTGCTTGTCTGCTGAGCATAAAGACCTGTCGGACAAGTGCAACCAGCTAGAGGAGGAAAAGGACCAACTGACACTCCAGATGGTGATTGTGGAAGCAGAGAAGAACGAAGCGGAAGATAAAGCCTCCTAGCTAGAAGCAGACAAGCTGACATTAGCTGAGCAATTAGAGCAAGATGAGAGCAGAACGATGGACATGTCTCCCTTCCATGAGCTGTCTTGCAGCATCCTGAAGCAAATATATGACACTCAGGAGCTAATCACAGCTAAAGTTTGCAAGCTCAAAGCCATGGTGGTTAGATTAAAAGAGATTAATGCAAAGGCCCATAGGCTTAAAGCTAAGCACACTCGGGTTAAGGCAAATATCTTGAGCCAGATAGAATGGCGAAAAGGAAAGGTGGATTTCCCCACACATCTCCCATTCAAGTCTGTGGAGGGTTTTAATGAAGACATAGCCCTTTTGGACTTCTGGAGAAACTGTGGCAGTAAGCTAATGGCCAGTGTACAAGCGACAATGTATAGGATCAACGGTCTGTATCAAAGAATCCAGGGAGTGCATGACAGATGAAAATTGAGTTTCCCGCAATCCCTCGATGATTTCCTGAGTGAAGAACAACGCTTGGCTGAACTGAAGGAAGAGCTAGGCAACCAAACTGAATATGTGAAGAAAATCGACGTCCTAGCAATCGATGACCTCCAACATTATATTGGAATGTCATCAATCCACAACCATTTGCTTAAAGAAGTGCATCAAGCTGTAGTGACAGAAATTCAAGCCATTGGAGTAGAGCTTAGAAAAAATGTGACTTCTCAGAAAATCTTGCTCCCTGTTTCCGCAAATGTAGTCATAAGGGACACTGGTGTGTGGTATAGCTACATTGCAGAAGAGGAGAAGAAGGCAGAAGTAGTAGCTGTGACAGCAAATCCAGACTCTTCTCTCCCAGCAGAACCTCCAGCTGGCTCGATTTCTTCTTCCCAGGCAGCAGCAGCAACAACAGTGGGCTCGATTCCTTCTTCCCAAGCAGTAGCAGCAGCAGGAACAATTGGTTTGAGCGACCCTCTTCAAGCAGAAGCACACGCACAGGACTGAAATCGCTGATTTCAGAGCATTATTTCTGATATTTTGTATTTTGAGCTCTCAAATATGTAAAGCGTGGAGCTATGGGATAGCTGTCCCTATTTTCTTTTATATTAATTTCTGTAATGAAAAAGGGAGTCACATTTTGTCTATTATAGAAGAATATTTCTGTAGATGACAAGTGTAAAAGGCCAGGTGGCAGCCCAAAGGGCAATTTTGTAACTATAAATAGAAGTTAGGAAGGAATAGAGAAGACTTTTGGCATGGAATTATTTTTTGAGACTTGTACGGGCTGACCTGCACATGTTTTAAAAAAATAAAATCTTCTAATGACAGCATGGAGAGGACGTTTTGCATGGGAATGAAGGATGGATGTATATTGGATTATTCTAGTGACTTCCATACTGTAATGTGAGATCTTTCTTGCTGTCTGAATTATTTCTTTGTAACTAATGATTTCACTCCTTTCTGTGCAAACGAATTCTCTGTTTCATGAGTAATGAATGTGTTTCATACTAAATTAGAAGCTATCTTCTCATATCTCTCATCTTTGCTGTAGCTTTACCTGTAAGATTTAATGGCTATCTATTCTTTCTTTAAGATATCTCCTACAGCTCATTGCTCATGCCTTTAATTCGCTCCTTGCAGGGATAGTTAGATTTATTTCAGTCTTAAACTTAGATCTGTTTTTCCAGTCTTGCATTTAGATTAAAACTTAGACTAGGCACTTGCATATCATTATAAAACATAAAACTCAAAAGAAAGGTGGATCGGGCCATAACCGGTATATTTGGAATAAACTCCAAACCCACGGTTGCCGGAACCGCTAACCGGACGGATTCCCTATACCAAACGGTAGATAATCTAATTGGAATAATCTATTGGGGAGAATCCCTTTCTGATTGATGCTATGATATCTGAGGCATCAACACTACCATACCAAGTTCTAGGAGCTTGCTTCAAGCCATACAAGGCTTTCTTCAGTTTGCACACATGAGTCCCTCTGTCATGTGTCTCAAACCCGAGTGGCTGCTCCACATACACTTCCTCTTCGACTACACCATTCAAGAAAGTTGTCTTGACATCCATCTGGTGTATCCTCCATTTCATCACTGCAGCCAGGGAAAGTACTGATCTGGTGGAAGTGTACCTGGCTACAGGAGCAAAAGTCTCTTCATAGTCTATCCCCTCTTTCTGGGAGAAGCCACGAGCTACAAATCTCACTTTGTATTTCTCTATGCTTCCATCTGCAGCATGCTTGATCTTGTAGATCGATTTGGAAGTCACAACCGACTTCCCTTCAGGTCTTGGGACTACATACCAAACACCATTCTTCATGATCGACTGGTATTCCTCGACCATGGCATCCTTCCATTCTTTCTTTTCCGTTGCTTCTTCCTAACTGGAAGGTTCTTTGTTCATAACGTCACAGAGTAAGGCAACATAATTGGTATGAGATCTAGTTTTCTTCCTTGCTCTATTTTCTTCTTCTCGAATGCCATACCTTTCTACATCTTGAATGAGCTCTCTAGCCCATGTAGGTTTCCTATTGTGAGAGTTATCCTCACGAGGTGGATCTATAGGTATTTGTGGATCTTCAAATTGACGATCTGCTTCTAGAATTGCTTCATTCATGATGGTGTCTTGAAATCTGGTTTCCTTTGGTTCTTCATGATCTTCAACAAGTGCCTTCTATGATTTGATGTAAGCTAAGTCCTCATCAAATGATACATCCCTATTGACATCAATCTTCTTGAACCCTGGAAAGTATATTATGTAAACCTTCGAGCTTTCACTGTACCCCACAAAGATACCCTTCTTTCCTAAAGGATCTAGCTTAGTCTTATTTTCCTTTGGGACATGAGTATATACTGGACAACCAAATATTCTGAGATGGATGACTTCAGGTTTCTTACCAGAGAATACCTCTTCTAGTGTCTTGTTGTTCAATATCTTGTGAGGTGTTCTATTCTGCACATATACAACTATCCTAGTTGCTTTTGCCCATAGATGCATAGGAAGATCCTGGTCATGCAGCATTACCTCTGCTGCTTCCATGATTGTTCTGTTCTTCCTTTGTGTAAATCCATTCTGTTGTGGATTGTAGGGAGCAGTCAACTCCCTCTTAATCCCTGAATCACTGCATAGCTTCTTGAAATCACCTGAAGTGAATTCTCTGCCATTGTCGGATCTGAAGGTCTTGATCTTCTTATCAGTTTGATTTTCCATCAAGGCTTTGAATTCCTTGAACTTATCAAACACTTCATCTTTATTCTTCAAGAAATAAACCCAATTCTTCCTAGAGAAATCATCAATGAAAGAGACATAGTAAACATACCCACTCAGAGAACTGGATGACACCGGACTGCATACATCAGAGTGGATGATTTCCAAGATTCCTTTCACCTTGCTTTCACTGCTTGGAAATGCCTTATTTATGTTCTTTTCGTTTGCACATCCTTTGCAAACACCTTCATGCTTGGCCTTGATCTCAGGAAGACCCTCTACAGCTTTGCTTGCAATTGGTAGTGCTCTATAGTGCACATGAGCAAGCCTTCTATGCCAAAGTTCACTTGGCTCCATGGATTCATGTACCATGGTATGTTCAGGTTGTCTCTTCAATTTGTACAAACCTCCCTCTTTCTCTCCAATCACTACTACATCATCTATAGTTTTACCCTTTGGCCACATTAGGACTTAGCCATCTACAAATGCAACCCTCATGCCTTTGGCATCCAATGCAGATATGGAGAGTTGGTTCTTCTTGAGCCCAGGTACGTATAGGACGTCTTTCATCTTTAAAGACTTTCCAGAGTCTAGGTTGTAAGAAGCTTTACCACTTCCTTTGATAGGATATTGGTAGTCATCCCCAAGTTTCACCTTATGGGGTGACTCATGTTCAGATAGGTTTACAAAATATTCTTTAAACCCAGTCATGTGTTTGGAAGCCCCACTGTCAATAAGCCAATCATTACAACCATGAGAGATAGTACCTATGAGAGCAGAGATTAGAACATATTCATCTTCGCTTGATAAATCATCACTTTCTGCTCTACCCTTATTCTTGGGTGGTTCGTCATCCTCAGCAGCATGAGCATGATATCTCTTTTTGCTGCCCTTCTTCTTCTTGTTGTAGTGATTCTTCCTTTGTTCTTGGGACAATCTGCGGCAAAGTGTCCCAACTCATCACAAGTGTAGCATCGAACTTGAGATAGATATTTCTTCTTATGAAACTGAGAATGCTTCTTGTTGTGAGATTTCTCCCTCTTAAACTTGCTTCCTTTAGTGTGTGTTGTGAGGGCTTGATCTTCACTTCCCATCTTTTCTTCTCAAGCCACAAGCCTTGCTTCTTCTTGTGAGAATTCCTCCCATAGTCTACTGAATGAGATCAACTTTCTCCTTGCACATATTCCTTGGATGAAGGAGTCCCATGACCTAGGTAGGCCATTCAAAGCGGTCATGACAGCTTCACCATTGTCCACTACTTCATCCATAGCTTCAAGTTGTTCCTTGATCTGAGAGACCTTAGAGAAATAGGATTGAATGGTCTCTCCATTATGAAGCTTTACCCCTTTCAATTGGTTTCGCAGAGTCATCTTCCGATTTATGTTCTTCCCTTCAAATAGCTTGGTTAGGGAATCAAACATCTCCTTGGGTGTCTTTAGAGATGACACTTGTGGTATGAGATGGTCTGTGATAGAATCAGCAATGATCCTCTTTTCCTTGACCAAGTTCTTCTTATGTAGGGCCTTAGCCTCTTCTCCCTCTGGGACAAGGACCTCTTCACTTATGTAAGTGTCCAATTCATTTTCTTCCAGGATTAACCCAATCCTATACTTCCATGCTCGGAAGTTATCAACCCCTTCAAGCTTATCCTCAAGCTTGGTGTGGTGAGACATTTTAATGAGAAACTCAAATGGAAATAAGAGATTTAGGTCTTACCACTTGATTTGCATAAATCTGGATCTGGAGCTGGATTAGGGTTTGTTAGAAAAACCCTAAAAATTCAAAATGTGAATTTCAACTTTATGAAAGGATAGAAAGATGCACCTTGATGAGATGATCAGCCTGGTATACTCAGAAATTGAAAATTGCAAATATTCACTCTCCAGAAACGCTTTTCAATCTCTCGGATTCTCTAGGGAGGACCCTGAATTAGGGTTTGAGTTTCCCTAAGCTTCACCCAACCAAAAATCTCGATCCAGAACTCTAAACTTCGATTTTTCTGAGCTTCCAGCTATATCCTCAGAATTTAGAAATTCCTATTTTTGTGGAAACCCTCATTTTTAGTGCCAAAACCGAAAGTGCCCAAAATTGAATTCTGATTGGACATAAAGATTCTCCTTGATGAGTAGAGTCAATCTACCTTGATTCCTTTCCAAAATCTGTGGAGAGAAACCATAGTTTCCACCACTGCACAATGTCTTCTTCTCAGGTTAGCTCTGATACCATGTTAATTTTTGAGTATTAATTCAACATACTCTAGGATCTTTACTGACAGAATAACATGTAAAACATATCAATCATAGCAAGGCATATCAATCACACCAAGCAATCACATGAGACAATAGACACACAACGTTTCACTGGGGAAAACCATAAAGGTGGAAAACCCCACAACTTCCTCAGAGATAGAAAGAGCAGTGATACAACCAAAGTACAAGAGATAGTATTATCCTAGCAGCTGAACCTCCTCCTCACTTGTGCACCACTTTCCGAGTAGTGTAGAAGTGAATAATCAGATAATCAAATAGAGATTGCCCGATCTCTATTTATACAGGACCCGACCTGCCTAATAAACCAATAGGGCCGACTTGTCTAACTCAGTCTAATAACCCATGGTTAACTTAATAAGGGCCGACCCCACACTTGGTGGTCTAATAACCCATCACAACAAGTTACGACACTTGCGACACTTGTCAATACAAATGATGACGCTTCCGAATAGAGGAATAATAACATCTCTATAGGAGTACAATATACATAGGTGAAATACATTCCAAAGTTACATATACATCAACAGTAATTAATTTGGTTGTTGTTTTATCTGGAGGCCTATGGAATAAATCATGTGACATCATATTTGAAAATCCCAAATACCTAAATTGTAGATCTTGTGGATAAAAATAAAAGCTATGGAAATCCCATCTCCATCAATTTCTGAGGTCTGTACTATATGATTGTCCTAGATCTTGTGGATAAAAAATGAAAGCTAAGGAAATCCCATTTATCAATTGCTAAGGTCTCTATGGTACAATTGTCGTATGGTATGATTATTGTCCTCTCCAATTCTTGAATATATGTTAGTAACTTCTAGTGATTGACCTCTAATATTTTGTGATAGTGATATTTTATGTCCCTGCAGGGACATATAGCACCTATAGGGATTAAATGCGTCTGTACCTTGAATTTTTTTGTCATTTCCAAAGTTTTCTCTATATTTTTTGGTTGATGTGATTGAGGTTAGGATCTCCATTCGACACCTATCTCGAGTTGATGTCGGTGGCATTTATGCAATGGATTTTCGCTGATCGCACATAGGTGTACCAGTCTTGTTTTTCGAATGTATCCACATTTGTGAAGGTGGTCCTCTGCATTTACTTTGCTGATGGTTTGGACCGATGAAATTGTTCTTGGGAACGGGGCCTTGTGGTTCTTGAAGGTTTGGTGTAGTTGATTTGTTGGCTCATCTGTCTTGAAGCTTCAGTCTACTGTATGTTATTCTAGTATATTGAAGTTTGGGTCTATTCCTATCAACCAATTTCTATTCTTGGGCATGGGGAATTATGTTTCTTGAAGTTTTGGTGTAATTATTCTTAGTCTAAGTCCGTTGAAAATTGTTGGGGGAGAGATGTAACATCCTTAAGGCTCCCTAAATATATCTCCTCATGTTGAAGCACTAATAACACATGCACTAACACCACCTCATGGATCTTAAATGGTTTGCACCTGGCCTTGACTGTTATCAAAGATTGAAAACTAGTTTCTTAGTATTTTATTGAAGCTTATTGAATAAGAATATGGAACGTCATTAGTGTGTGTGTGCTCCTGTAAACTAAAAAAAAATGGTAGGGATAACTATTTTCATCTATGTGTTGGATTAGTTATCTACTTTGGTTTTAGCTTCAGAATGCCAAATCTAGTGGTTTAAGATGTATAAACAAAAACAAAACCATTTTCATAACTCCCTATTCTTAAGGCCCTTTCCAATGAAATTTTTAAATATGAAACACATATTCATTGTTGATGAAACTTCACACACTTACAATGATTTTTTATTGATTTTATTTGTATATATATCATATTTATAAAATACACAAGTATTTTATTTCGAGTGTAACATTTTATTTCCTTGTCCATTTGGAAAATAAATTGTATGGTGCATAAGTACGGAGCCCTATATAGCATGGTGTTCTAGATAGAGTGTTTGAGTTCTATGAGTTACAAGTAATAGGTCACGTGGTCAATTCCCTGAGCTGACTATCTATGTGAATGTTGAGGGCCTTCCCGATGTCCTTGTCCTTAGGGAAGTGCTCAATGGATTTCCCATGATGTGAATTCCATAAAAAAAAAGTAAAGAATAGAAACGAAGTACAAAATCCTACACACTAAAAAAATAAAAAATAAAAATTTATTGGTTAACATAAGGACCTCATGCTTCACCTCTAATTTCATGGTTTCATTGACTTTATTAATTAAAGAAGATATAAAATTAACATTAACAAATATTGAAAAATAGTAGCACACAAGAATTGATGTTCTGTACATGTGTATATTTTTCAAGAAATTCCATCATTTTGATACTAAATCAAAGTCTTAACGTAAACATATCCATTATATTTTAGAGGAAAAATAACACAACAATGTTAGAAGAAAATGGATTTCTTTGTGTTATATCAATTTTATGTAAATAAAAGTTAAAGATTGTTGAAGCTTATTTGATTTCCGATGTTTCAGATTTTTACCACTGTATTATAATAGGATTTGCATATTCCTCTAATCATTTCTTCTAGTCAACATATTGTTTTTTTTCTAGATTTACATTGCAATTAACATATCATGAGAGGGAAACATTATCTTGCACTAGCCAACGAGTGATCCTCTCTCCCATTGAGTGCATGGCTATGACTAAATAGCCAATGTACAATAACAATATAAACGACATGAGTGATAAGAGGCTCTGAAATATTGCTTTATACTCAAGAAAAACAACCTTCGACTTAAGCGAGGTTGACATAAAGATGCCAAATTTTGGGGATTCAAAGAAGATGTCACTCTACAAAATAGCGATAATATTAAAAGTCTTATTTCATCTAAATTTAAGGATATGTTGTGGTGTGATAAATATTATATGATAAGAGAAAGTTAATATACTCTACAGAGGTGATCAATCCTATTCTAGAAGATCAAAGGTATCTCTTTGATTTAACTAGCTTAAAGAAGAAACTCAACATTGCTAAAATAAGAATCAATTCTCATGAACTCCATAGTGAAATAGGGTTCTCGACAATTCCTGAAATGTATTAGAGTGTAATTTCAAAATATTTACCACAGTACCAACCTTTCTAACCTTTTAACTGGTCACAACTATGGCTATCTAAATTTTTTCAAGCACACAAATTATAAAGTTTAAGGAAGAAATCAAGTGATTCGATACCTCTTGTAATGACCCATATAATCATTATAGTACTTACCTCCTTTCAATTATTAAATTAAATTTTATAAATATTTTTAAAATAATTAAAATAATAATTTTAAATTTAATTAATAAAAATAACTAATACAACTTTTTCTCATTATGCTTATACAAACTTTAAAAATTCAATCAGCCATTTGCTTGATATGAAGGAAATGTTGTAAATGACCCTGTTTCACGTGAGTACCAACCCCATTGCTATTGTCAATTCCCCTAATACAATATATATATAGATGGTTAATATTGAATTTGTAATAATAAATAATAATTATTATATAAACTGAAATATAATTTATTACTATATATCTAATCACATCTATAGGTGCTTATATCTTAGAATTTTGGGAAGACTACCATTTATGCTTTTCCTAGATTGAAGGAGGATGAGACAAGTGTACTTTCGAGATTGATTTTATGGCTGTCGTTCAAAATTCAAAATAAAGAATTATAAAAAAAAGAAATATAAAATGTGATGGGTAGCTTATGCATTGAAAACTGGTAGCCCATGCATAATTAATAGATTGATAGCTTATGCATTGAAAATTGGTAGCCCATGCATAATTAATAGATAGACAACTCATTTAACTAAATAAGGTAACAAGTAGCTAACGCATGGATAACAATAAGTGATTATAGCTAAGCATCGAGAACAAATAATACATAACTTCTTAATGTCACTTAACTTTTGACCTATCGGTGTTCACTAGCCACAAGTTAAGTAGTTGTGCTAGTTATATTTATTCAAATATATACTAATACAATAGCTCGATATTATTAGTGGTCAAATTTATAGTCTAAGAACGGAAGGCCAATGGATTATCACTATTCTTTCAAATTTTTGGTGCTTTCAATATGAGTGGCTTCACGTGCCAAGTAAACCTCACAGCACTCACAAGAAAAATGCTATAATAGGAAGATAGTAGTTAGAGTAGTCATAACGTTAATCAAATTTTTAATTTTATTATCATGGTAATCTAATTAACGTTTTTTCAAAGTTATTATCATCATACTTTAATTTATAATATTTGATAAAATTATAATTTTTATTTTTCAATTTAATTTTTAAATATTCACTATTTTTAAATACCTTTACTACTATTATAAAAATGTCTATTTTGTTTTACCTTTTTCAAAATATATATAGATAAGCTAGAAGGTTGTTTAGAAGAAATGACCTTAGCCGGAATAGTCATCATCCTTCTTCTTTATGTTGATGATATTGTTCTTATGGCAAGGTGTCTCTTTGATCTTGCTAAGCAATAAAAACTCCCAATGGTTTCTGCTATACATCGAAAAAAGAAAAGTTATGATTATCAAGTCCAAGAAGACCACCTACCCTAATTATGTTTACAATAATAACATTTTGTAAGAAGTGGCTTCTTACAAATATCTCAAAATTGATATCCATCACAAGTTCAACTAGAACAATATATTGAGAAAAGGATCAATAGAGGGTGGAAAGCTTACTTTGGTCTTGAAAACAATTGTAAAACAATAAACCTTGTGATGTGGGATAAAAAGAAGTTCCTTTTTGAAACTCTCGTTACTCTTGTTATCTTTTATGGTTGTGAAGTTCGGGGTTGCAACATTTCTAGAGAATCCCGGAGAAAGATTGAACAAATCCAGAAGCATTTTATAACTTACGAACTCAAAATTAAAAGCAATACGCCCTATTCTATTCTCCTAATGGAAGTGGGTCTTCCCCCAATTGAGAGCATCGCTAGTATGACTAGGTACCTAACGTACAAAAACATGATAAATAACATGGGGGACCAAAGAATTTCTAAAAATGCTTTAAAATCGAGTGAGGATCACTTGTGGCTCAAGACAGGATGGTGTAAAGATGCCATGGCTTGGTTAAACCATTGGGGGATTGATTAAAATATCACTCTACAAAACATCAATAAAATTAAAAATATTATTACATCTAAGTTTGAAGAAAAGATGTGGGACGAGAAAGTGTTAGAGGCTAAAAGAAAATTAAGGTATTATAAGGAGGTCATTAACCCTAATCCATAATATCAAACATATCTCTCTGTCTTAACTTGTTTGAAGAATAAAGTTAATATAGACTTGAGATAAGATAAAGCTCTAATGAGCTTCATAGTGAAACAAGACGATGGGAAATTCCTAAAACACCATGGGTGGAAACAATTTTCCATCTATGTGAGAATATGAGTGTTGAGGATGAAAGACAGTTTCTATTAGAGTGTGTTGCATACACCCACATCATATTGCGCAGTTTCATAATCTTTGTTACAATACATACCTCCCTAACCTTCTAACATGTCAAAACTATGGTGATCTAAAAACGTTTCTTTTTAAGTTTTTATAGTATAAAAATAAAACTTTAAAGCAAATCAAATAATTATTTTCTTCCCTCTTAAGGTATGATTAACCGAATCTAAATGAATGTTAACCACCACCACCATCATCATAAAAAATATTCTAAATTTTAATGAAATTTAAATAAAATATAAAAATATATCACTAAAATCAATTTTTATTACTATAATAAAATCTCTTCTAAATTTTACCCAAATGTAAATAAAAATTATCACTAAAATCAAATCATAACATATAACTTTTCTAAATTTTGAAGAAGTCTGAACCATTTTGTAGAAATTCGACAATCTACTGTTCAAATTATGATTCCGAATTCCTAAGGACACCCATATTATGGGAATTTAAATACTCTTTGAAATTGTTTTAAGAAATCCTTACCTATTTTTCCAAAATCTTGAAAGAAAAAAAAACCCTTACCAAATAGTTTAAATCGTGGCGTGTTTAGGCTAAGCGCTATATTTAAACCGAAATATAAATAAAAAATATCAAAAAGTTATCACTAAAATCAAATCATAAGATGTTTAGAGTAAGGATTTGTTTACATCGTTTACGATTTCGCCTAGATGGGAAGTTCTCTGGTGGCCGTCGACCTCCCCTCCGACACTGTCCCTGCCCCGATTCCCTGGATCTCATTCTGATCCCCTTTCGATCTCGTTCTGACACCTTCTCCATTGACCGTGGGGCCCCGTCAACTCCACTACTCCTTTGACATGATGGATTTTAATGCATACCAGTGGGGTTGGTTAAGCTCCAGCTCGACGTAGTGGACCGCGATCCCTCTACCCTTCTCAAAATTCTTTCCAATGCTTTGTTACTATGCATATATTTCTCCAGCTTCTGAACTCGGCCCCTACGTAGAGCTCAGGTCGAGCCATCTTAGAAACCCCCCCCTATGCAAAACTCTGGCCCTTCCTTGGTTACGAATCCACTCCCCCTACGCAGAAATACATCCTCGATACACCCTCACGAGGAGCAACAGATCAAGCTCAATTGGGGATTATGAAAAGTGATCAATCAAAAACTCCAGGGGACACATATTCCTATAACTAGTAAGCATCAACAAAATCAATCCTCACACAGGGTGGGTGTATCTTGAGAAATCTCAGAATTACTACAGTTTGACTCTTAAGCAAATAACAAACACAAAATATGTTGAGTGCTAAAAATCAAGATAGAAGCCACGACTATGGAGGATTGTGAAACTTCTAATTCGCACAAAACTTAGAAGTCAAAGCAAGCAAGCTATTGCAAATATATTATATTGCCACAAGTGTCAAACAAAACTCTGAAATCAGAGCAAGCCATTGCAGATATATATTGTTGCAAAGTTTCATATATTCATTTTTCACTTCAACCGCAGAAATCATATTGTCAAGAACATTTAATTACATCCCTCCACACAGTTCCCTCCTTCCCCAGGTTCAGAACTAGGCATATTTGTTTTCAAATTTATTGTGAGGTCCACTTTTCCCAAGCTTGCCATCTTTTCTTATAAAAATTGAATAGATCCCAATCTGAACAAGGCATAATTGTTTTCAAAGTTATTGCGAGGTCCACTTTCCCAATGCCTGCCATCTTTTTTTATAAAAATTGAATAGATCCCAATCTTCTTGGATACAGAGAAAAACATATTTTATTTGAAACAATGTTCTTCTATAGAGAAAGGAATTTTATCTTTAAAGCCCCACAAATTTGAAGCACAAGTCTATAGAATATAAAAAGCTATCAAAAACATATTATTTAAACCATGACTTCAAAAACACCTTATTCAACATTTATTCTAATTCCGTTGAAATCTGTCACAGGGGAAGACCTGAAAACTTAACTCCCTTGATGATCAACACCATTCCATGTGTGCAGTATCTTACTATTCACACATTCAAAAGTGACATGTAACATTTCCATGGGAATCAATTTCTCCCTAACTTGACATCCATGACCTTTCCTTTCCTAATAGATGAAAGGAGAAGAAGAAGGTGATATGGTTACTTATCTATTGGCACATAATACCATTATGGAACTGACATCTCCAAGATGTTTGAGTGATTTGTTCTTGGCTTATTGTTGGCTTGGTTTTGCAACCAAGCTTTGTGCAATGGGCACCTATCAACAAGTGATAGCAGTTTCAAATATTGAAAGCAAAAACAATTATAAATATGAATCTAACATGTGCATATAACAATAAACTTGAAAAGATTTAAGAACAAGAACAAGAAATAAAATAAAAAATGACTTTTGTATTATAATACCTCAAATGGTGAGGATGTTGTGGTGTTGAGCAGCTCTAAGGGTGAGATGCTCGAGGCTCCAATGTTCTCTTCTCCAAGATTGATACAATGGTCAAGAACTCATGAGAGATTTTGACAGCATGAGGATAGGATGATGGATGGATGGAAAGTGAGAAGCCCCTATCACCTTTTTATAGTTTTCGGTGGTGGGGAATACCATTATGGTTTTGAGGAAACCAATGGTATTGACCAACATAGTTTAGGTACCTTTTCCCTCCTTTTTCCTTTTTTGAATATTTTGAATATTTTTATTCCCTTTTTAATATTTTTGGGAATTCTGGACCCTTTTTTAGGGTTTTTTATGCTTTTCGAGGAAAAATATTCATTTTGAAGGAAAAAAGGGGTGTATTATGGTCTTTTGGTGACCTTTTGGTGGCTTTAGAGGCTCAAATGGTGGAAAAGTGGACAAATGGGTCATGTGAATAAGGAAATGAGCTAGTGAGCACTTTTTGGGTGTTAAAAGATTGCCCCCTAATGTGTGAGGGCAGGAGCTCATCGTATGGCCGATAGACATCATAGTTCTTTTGTATTTTTCCTGGGGTTTGGGGAAGAGAAGAGACCGGTTGGAGACTGGATCAACGGCCCTTGGAAGCTGCAAAAAAAAAAATATTACATGACTTCAATATGAATGAGGAATAATCTCTGATAATGGACGAGGCGGGCATACCCATGTTCGTATCAAGACATATACATAACAATTAGTCCCAAGGAGGGGGACCTAAATAAGACATAAAAAATCTGCTGGTACATCATAATGGTCCAAAGGGGACACTATTTTGGGATCTACTCATGATCATAACATGACTGATCTCAATAATTGATACACTGGAATAAAGCGACAACCGTTCTGAATAAGGTCTCAGAAGGGTTGATGAATTGCTGAAACTGAAGGTGTCCAATATCTGTAGGGACTCAATGACTGTGAGTCATCTCTAAGAAGCACATGTAACTGTATACTCGAGGGAGTATAAAACTGGGGTACATCAGAATACTGTCGCCATGTGCAACCTGGATATCTATAGAAAAAATGTAACTGGTTGTTTCCATAGGTAGACTCTCAAATGTGGAAGAGTCAGGTGGTATCTGGGGTCTTCAACAAATAATTGAATGGACCAATACCCTGTGCGAGTCTCAATGATGCAATCAAGGTGTTGAAGTCGAGCATGTGAGAAACAACCATTTGGAGAGGCACTGAGGACTCTTCTCGAAATGATTCATAAGCACTCATCATAAATGGTGATGAGTCCAAGACACAGGGACCTCTAGGTCTATCCTCTGGAATAAATTTGGGTGTCGTCGATAGAGGGAGACTAGCAACTAACAAGGCAATGATGTTTCCTTGATAGGAGCATGAGGCGTAGAACTGAAGTGTGGTAGTACTGACGGTAGGACTGACATAATTGTGGGGATGGGAAGTAACTGGGATCATAGAGTGGGTAGACTCAAACTTCCTTTGTTCAGAGCGTGATGACATGGTTGACCTGGCAGCGTAGGGAACTGACTTGTGGGTGCGGGGATCATAGCTTTTAAGGACTAAAGGGTATGTATTAACTCTGGGGGGGGACGAGCTGATGGGTGTTGTTGAGGGATTCTCATAGTGACATACTGCAGAATACTTTGAACAAAGGTGACCAAAATGGGGAAGCTGCCATATGAGTAGACGTGATCTATTGTGGCGCCGAGAAGCACCATTGGGTCCTTCTTCATAGTTTTAATGAGATCCAAGAAGGGATAAAAGTGTGCTCTAAAATGGTACTGTCCTGTGGATTTTGTGAGCCCAGGACTGTTCGTGCTCATGGGTGCTTTCATTTTTAAGGACTCTGAAAACGATAAGAAGACTCTGCAGTGGTTGTGAGTACCGTCCTGTGGGTTTTTACGAGCCCAGGATGGTGATTGCTCATGGTCGTTTTCATGATTAGAGAGTCTGAAAGCAGTAAGTGGACTCCATTGGTTTTATTTTTCGTAAGTTAGTCTCCAAGGCCCGAAAAAGCATAAAATGATGCAAATGGATAACTCTTCTAGCCAATGTGACTAGAGTATTCCTTTTTCATAATTATTCTACAAGGTCCGGAAAAGGGGTAAACTTATACTAGGTAGAAGCCCTTTCAGATACGTTTAGCGAGCATGAAAGGAAGCAAGGTTGCTCGACGATCTTTTCATTGTTTTAGGAGTCATAAAAGAGCTTAACAGAAACTCCCTAAGTGCCTTTTTCGTAAAAGGGATTGCTCGGCCTGAAAAATGGGTAAAACTATATCGAACAAAAAGGGATTGATGAGAGCGAGAAAAGGTCTCAAGCATCGTCATGAGTGCGGAATACTGAATCCGGTGACATAAAGATTGTAAAAAAAGGGGCAACGGCCAATGTGGCATGCAAATCGAGGTGATGAGTGGCATTTTGAAAAAATGCTCGAAAATTATGCGGTGAGAGCAAGAAATGATCTCAAGCATCATCACGAGCGCGGAAAACTGAATTCGATGATATCAAACTTGTCAAAAAATGGACGATGACCGATGTGGCACATAAATCGAGGTGACGAGGGGGCATGGGAAAAATGCCCAAAAAATCTGGGCTTGAGAGCGAGAAATTATCTCAAGCATCATCACGAGTGCGGAAAACTGAATCCGAGGATATCAAACTTGTCAAAAACGAACGACGGTCGATGTGGCACACAAACTGGGGCGATGAGGGGGCATGGGAAAAATGCTTGAAAAATCTGGGCGTAAGAGCGAGAAATGATCTCAAGCGTCATCACGAGCGCGGAAAACTGAATCCAACAATATCAAACTTGTCAAAAATGGACGACGGTTGATGTGGCACGTAAATCGGGGCGACGAGGGGGCATGGGAAAAATGCCCAAAAAATCTGGGCATGAGAGCGAGAAATGATCTCAAGCGTCATCATGAACGTGGAAAACTGAATCTGGCGATATGAGACTCGTAAAAAATGGAGGACGGTCGATGTGGCACGCAAACCGAGGCGATAAGTGGCATTTTGAAAAAATGCCCGAAAATTATGGGTGTGAGAGCGAGAAATGGTCTCAAGCATCATCACGAGCATGGAAATATGAATCCTGCGGTGCAAATGGTGCAAAAAATGGAGGTCATAAGGAATCCAGAATGGTCAAAGGAAATAACTAGGTTAAAAAATGGCTACAAATGAAGGTGACCCCACCAAGCCAAGGATGTAGTGGTGGGGAGAAATGATGACCCGCGGGGGCGAAATACCATGTGTATCAAATCAACTCAAATATACAAGTGACACATGACCTCAAAAATCGTTGAGATCACGAATGTGAAAAAGTGAGTAGGGTTAATGACCTGCCCCCATATGATGTGCATGGGGTTTGTGGTTGTGGATCACATCTATGTTGGTTTGAACGATGGGCTCATTGAGGTGTTGAGATAGAGGTGATGGGGTAGGGTCAAAATGATTGATCATGCCCCCTATCCCAAGTTCGAGGTAATCTATAATGTCCCCTAACTCAGAGGTGTCAATGCGGTGCAAATGCTGTCTTAGAGAGGGATCAAGAGGGCATTGACCAACTACTGGAGGGGGGGTGTACCATGCGTTTGTGGGCTCTAGTGGCATACTGAAGTGATGATATGATGATGGGGGATTCCCCTTGTGGGGTGGATGCCCCCAATATCTCCGACGAGAATCACGATGATGATGAGTAGGCAAGGTTTTGGGCCTTCCCCCATGTTTTGGACATGTGGTTTCCTCGCCGATTTGAAAGGGTTGAACATGTGTGTCAAAGGGATGAATGGAAGGGGCTAACCAGACAGAGGGGTATCCAGTGGAAATCGTGTAAATGGTGTTAATTTCTTCCGAGGAGGAAGATGGTGGGGGATGAATTTCCTCAATGAGAAGAAGGGATATCTCTAGGTCGACGTTATTCAACTCGTACAATGCTGCTCTATAATCTGGGAGATCAGGCCATTGGTGTGAATAATGGCCATAAATGCCGCATATCGCACAAGGGTGGTTAGTGCGGAGCGTTTTGTCACGAGGGTGAGGAGGTGGCTCAAGTCTTACCACTGGAATTCCAGTGTCATCATCCAATATATTCATGTGTTCTTGGAGTGCAGGTAATTGTGGACATTGATGAGTGGCATGGCCTACGTCTTCACACAACAAGCACTTAGGGGGAATGCGAATAGTTGGGGGGGGTTTTAGCTACCTTGTGGGTTGCTGGGGGGGTGCGAGTTATGAGTCCAGTGTTATAAGTTTGTGGGCCTATGCCCCCTGTGTTCTGTAACGGAGGTGGGGTGTTTTTGGATGTTGATGCCGTAGTCACTATTTAAGGTGGTCTATTTTGCAGATGAGTGACCGGAGGGGGTGGGTGGCTGGTAGTAGGGATAGGTTGTACCAGTTGTAAAATAACAGTCGAAATTGGGGGGGGCTCGGAGCAGGTAAGTACCATACAAGTAGCCCTAATGTTAAGCCAGGAACGTTGAGTGTAGCCATTACTGGCGAACTGACAACTCCGGAAAATGGGAACAAGAACGGGATAGTATGAATTGGCATTGTGCCAATATGAGTAGGCACTATGGGTGTTTGTGGTAGTGATGAAGGTTGTTGTGTGGTGTGCGATAGGGTGCACAAATCCAATGTTTTTGTTATCGGTAAAGGTGGTGAGATCGATGGAAATGTGGAAGTCATAGGTGACTCGGTGTAGATTCCAAGACCAATTGACGACACAAATGATGTTGGTGCGGTTTGAATAGTTTATTCAATCATTGGTAGCACATTTTGAGGAGCTACAGGGGCGTTAGGATCATAATATGTGAGTTGATCAATATTGATAACGCGTCCTTCATGTGGGAACATCATGAGGCGAAAAACAGATGAAGCCACTGCTTTCATTTTGTACATATAGCTACGTCCAAGAAGGAGGTTGTAGTCGAGCTAGGCATTGATCACTTCGATGTCGATAAGAACTAATTTGCCGCCTAGTTCTACGGGTACGTTCGCTAAGAGGCCTTGTGGTTGAGCTAAGCGTCCGTCGTAAGCTCGTAATGCCATGGTGGAAGGTTGTAAAGCAGGGGAGCCAAGCTTCTGCCACACAAGGGTGGACATAACGCAGGTGGAAGCTCCTTCATCGATGATGCATCGATGCAAAACAAGGTTTCAAATGTTTACTGATACTTGGAAAGTCAAATTTGATGGCAATCGAGGTTCGGCTTGGTCTAAGTTGAAATCCATCATGTGTGTGTCATCAGGGTCTACTCCTCTAATGGCAGATAGTAGTAGTTTTCATTGTGCAGGGCATGTTTTTAGTACCTCTAAAGCAGACATAGCAGCGGGGGATTGTGCTAGGTCTTCCACGATGTTATAATTGGATGTTGCAGGAGCATTAGGATTGTTGTCAATCCTTCGCAAAGGGATGCGAGGGATTTTAGGTCCTCCGTCCAACGGCATATTTGGTATGCATAGTGGTTGATTTGGTGGAAGGGAAGTGGATGCGTCAGTGGGAGGAGTTTCTGGGGGTGGGCCATACTAATTCCTGTGAGTTTGGAGGTTGATGTCACTGGATGACATCATTAATAAATGGTGTGTGCCTGGATCCGCATGCTGATAATCAGTTGCGGCATAGGTGATTTGATGCTAGGGTGTAGCAGATCCTTGTGGGGGATCCATAGGATGAGTATTTACTACTCCCTGGTTTGGCAATGGGTTTTGTAATATCATGGGTTGTGGTTGATTAAGTGGAGCTGGCTATTCAGCGTGGCCTTGGCATTAGGCATCGTCAGCCCAAAGTTTACATGCTTTCTCTAAATGGGGGCAGTTATGAGTGTAGTGTCCATAGACTCCACATATAGAACATGGATGGTTTGTTCTTAGGTTATTGTTTTTTGGCTGCTTGGGATGACGATCAGGATTCTGGTTGGGAGGAGCAACATTGTTATTATTTGGAGGATTGGGAGGTGGTGGACCTTGATTATGTTGTTGGTTGTTGCCGCGGTTACGTCCTCTTCCATGGTTTTGTTGTCCACCCTGGTTGCATTGGTTGTTTTGATGTTGGGGCTGATTCTGTTATGTGTACACTTGCCCTTGAGTAGTGGGAGGATTTTGGGGTGCCGCAGGTGCGGGAGCAGGTTGCGGTGGATAATAAGCTAGTGGGGATGGAGGTGGTCTAGTTGCCTACTGGGGTTGTTGGTAACCCTGAGCTATTGGGGGTGATGGGTTAGCTGTTGTAACTTGCTGTGGGTAATACATTGGTTGTGCCAGTAAATGAATTGGGTTCTGGGTGGCCGGTTGGTTATAGTATGTGGGTGGCACATATGTCAATGGTGCTTTCCCATAGAAATGTTTTGGACAAGAGGGTCCATGAGTGTGATGAGTCTGATTTGTTGGAGCATACGAAGTTGTCGCTCCAGAATTAGATGTAGCCCTAGATTGGTCTGGGGCATTTATGGTGCTCACCATGCTAAAAGGTTTAATTTGTGCCGTGACTTGGCCGATAATACCATCAGCAGCATGTGATGCCCCTGAAGTGTCACCGCGTGAAGAATCACCTCGTGGGGCGTCTGGTATGATGGTGTAGAGATAGCCTGACTGAGCATAAATCAGGTCGAATTGCTGAGCTTTTAAGATAGCTTCTTCCTCTGACTGGGGTCGTTCGAAAGCTACATCTTTTGCTATGAGGGGTAGGAGTGATTTAAGAAACCAGTCCAAAAATATACGGTCATCCATTTTTATCTTATAGAGGCTACGATGCTTGTGCCACTCATAGATATGGTCGGTGATGTGGGTAGCTGTGTTTTGTCTGCAAGACAACAGTATTTCAACTCTTGCATCATAGCGTACAGGTAGCTGAAAAAACTGAAGGAAAGTGGAGGCGAGAGACGTAAATGTATGGTGGGTCCCATGTGGTTGTTCGATGTACCACTTGGTTGCAGAGCCAGCGAACGTTCGTTGCAACAGTCTCAGTCGAATGGAGTCATCCACTATGGAGTTAGATGAACACCATAGGTGAAATGACATTATGTGATTTTGGGGATCCTCCCCAGGTTTTCCTTCAAACTTGGGGATGTCCAAGGGGAGCTTTGTAGGCATGGGTGGCCATGTAGGGTTGTGCCTGATAGGATCGTTGGTTAGCCTAGCTAGGTCTGGTAAGTTTAGACTAGCCATGTAAGGTAAACTAGCAGATGGGTGTGGAGTAGTGACTGGGACATAACTATTAATGGTGGCATTATGTAGTGGTCCAGTAGCCCCTAAGGCTATGCTAGGTATTGAAGGTATGTGTCCTCCAACCGTTGTGGTTTGGTATGGGTCAGCATTCCCAAGTGCAACATGGGTTACACCGGGGTTAGGAATAGTGCCGGAAATTCCTAGGATCTAGGTTGTGGTAATGAGAGGTGGTGTGATTCCTATGTTTGGCATACCCATAATAGGAGGTAGTCTTGTGTTGGGCATACCTAAAGGTGGAGTGTCCCCTATATTAGGCATGCCTAGAGGGGTTGTTGTTACCATGGATGGCACAGTAGTAGAAAGGTTTGTGGATGTATCTCCAATAGTACTGGTGAAAAGTGGGTCGTATTGTGGTCCAGCCATGAGGTTGGTTGGTGATATTTTAGTAGGGTTTTTGGATTCAGCCTCAGAATCAGATGTGAAGTGAGGCGTGTCATAATCGGATGACTGTGTGTTTGGTCGATGACGTGTCGAGTCAAGGGATAAGGCTCTATGTCGGCGACGTGTGGAGCCAAGTATACTGAACTCAGGGGGTTCACCCTGAAGACGACGAGATCGTCTTAAATTCTCAATGGTCATAAATATTTTTTTTTAAATTTCAATGTAAGGTGGTGATGTAAAAAAAAAAACTTGAAACCCTAATGAAACAATGAGTGCAAAAGGGGAGTGAAAAAATAAAGGCTCTCAGGCCAACAATCAACCTCAAAAAGCACTTATTATAGCAGTTGTGCTATAATAAGTGGAGGGATGCAACAAAATTGGTCAGAATACTAAAAGTCAAACAGTTTCTAGAAAAAATGGGTGTTACTAGACCAAAGGTGGGTAATGTATCATGCAAACACCTAACTAGAAGTATTGTGAGTCAACAACGATATCCTCTGCAAGGTGATGAAATCCAAGTCAGACAATATAGAGTGTTGAATCAACAGCTAGATATCCCCCTACCGGGAGGGACACCGGGTAGACAATCCTAAAGAGTGGCAACTAGGATACCCCGTTCATGACATGTTCGGTTGGGTGAATCTGCAGTTTGGTTCTATCATTGTTGTACACCCTCTTGGGTGTACACCAAGAACTTCGAAAGGTATCCTTCGGTCACTGAATGGATTGCGGTATTCCACTCAGACTTCTGGAACCAGTCTGGCTACTTCAATTCTCCTAAGGGAGAGGCCTTCCCAATAAATTGGTTGATAACCATGTCAAAATTATAAGAGATTTTAGTACCGTAGAGGAAAACCACTATGTCTCAAATGTAATAATTGAGGGGTGTTATTGGAACACCTATCCCCTCAATTCTACCTAACTACAAATTTTTTTTAAGTGCTCCCCAAGTGGGGTTAAAAGTTTGTTGAGTTTAAGGTAAATTTTAAGGCTTAATTTAAATTATGTGGCAGAGTGGGTGCAAGTGTGGTATTTAAACTGAAATTGATTTGCCTCGCTTGGGCGATTGATTACAAATGAAAGAAAAGACGCTTCCAGTTTTGCAAAAAATAAAGGTGTTTTTGAAATGTAAATGCTTGAAAAAAAACTGTTTCAAAAATAATGGATCTTTGAAATAATTTGAAGGAAAGAAAATAACATAGATATTTCAAGAAATAAACAGATCTCTTAAAAGTTGTTTGGGCAAAGTATTGAGCAAATAAACAATAAAACCTTGATCTAGATAAAATGCAGAAAAATCTCTCTTTCAATTACTGAAAATTTTTAAAAGGACTTTTAATGGAGCATTCTAAATAGTAAAAGATTTAATGTGGCTGTAAAAATGCAGAAAAAATAATGCTGTAAAATATGCTAAATGGGAAGAAAATACAGTAAAAAATAATTTTCAAAAATTGGTCGAATTCAACAAAGAATTGCATCGCGCGTATCAGGAAAACAGCTACGATGGGCAGCGCAGGTTTTGGCCGCGAAGCCGCGATGTGCAACGCAGGTTTCGGCCGTGCAGTCGCGATGTGCCACGTGGGTTTCGGTCACGAAGCCGCGATGTGCAACACGGGTTTAGGTCACACAGTCGCGATGTGCAGCGTGGCAAATGGCCGCGAAACCGCGATGTGCAGCATGTAAAACGGCTGCAAAGCCGTGGCGCGTAGCGCGGAAAAAAGCTACGAGGTCACAATGAGCCGCGCGACTGTCGGGCAAAAAATCGCGAGGCAAAAGCCGAAAAACGGACGCCGAAAAATGAACCCGAAAACGGAAATTTCAGGCTGTTAATGGCAATAAAAGGGGCCAAGATCTAAAACAGCAATGGATCTGTTGTCTATGATGGCAAATCTATGAATAAAAATGATTAAAACTAAGAAAAACTAAAATCTAAAGCAAAAAACTGAGATCTAAGAATTCGAAGCCAGCGGAGTCGCCAAAAAACTATTGGCTTGGTTTTGCAACCAAGCTTTGTGCAATGGGCACCTATCAACAAGTGATAGCAGTTTCAAATATTGAAAGCAGAAAAAATTATAAATTTGAATCTAACATGTGCATATAACAATAAACTTGAAAAGATTTAAGAACAAGAACAATAAATAAAATAAAAAATGACTTTTGTATTATAATACCTCAAATGGTGAGGATGTTGTGATGTTGAGTAACTCTAAGGGTGAGATGCTCCAGGCTCCAATGGTCTCTTCTCCAAGATTGCTACAATGGTCAAGAACTTATGAGAGATTTTGATAGCATGAGGATAAGATGATGGATGGATGGAAAGTGAGGAGCCCCTACCACCTTTTTATAGTTTTCGGTGGTGGGGAATACCATTATGGTTTTGAGGAAACCAATGGTATTGACCAACATGGTTTAGGTACCTTTTCCCTCCTTTTTCCTTTTTTGAATATTTTGAATATTTTTATTCCCTTTTTAATATTTTTGGGATTTCTGGACCCTTTTTGAGGGTTTTTTATGCTTTTTGAGGAAAAATATTCATTTTGAAGGGAAAAAGGGGTGTATTATGGTCTTTTGGTGACCATTTGGTGGCTTTAGAGGCTCAAATGGTAGAAAAGTGGACAAATGGGTCATGTGAATAAGGAAATGAGCTAGTGAGCACTTTTTGGGTGTTAACACTTATGGAATCTTCATTGTCATTAATTTATCAAAACAGGCTTGGAAAACAACGAGTGTTGTGTGTATCTTACATTCAATCTTTTATAACTACAATGGATTGCGCCAATTATGTAATAAGCACCAATTACTCTAGGTTTTTATATGCCAAACTCAAATATCAACAATATATATGTATCTAGAAAAACCATATTTACTTGAACTAGCAGAATCTTCCCAAATTACCATTTTGGTATGCAATGAATACTACTGTAATTTCAAAAATACACAAGGAACTTCATCTCCATTCAAAATTATATTTTCATGATTAATATAATAATTTTCATAGAAAAATAGGTTTATACTGCCTGATATATTTTAGAGGCACAAAGGATTCAAAATCAGGCAAACTACAGTTCATCTATGAAACTACTAATGCACCACCATTAACCAATAAAAAAAAACCTTGACAGCTAATAAATCAAGGATCTAATCCTCAAATAGTGTCAACCATAGGATGTGACAAATGTACCCTGACCTGTTGGAATGATAGTGTATAACAATTCCATCTAGACCACAAACTTTGATCTATTTTGAAATCATAGCACATAACTTCCTATAAGGACAGGTCGTCTTAAGGCCCAATAGATTCATCACCTTGAGTGGCATGACATTGGTTGAGGCTCCAGAATTTAGCATGCAGTTATGCAATGTTCATATAATAGATATTTCTCAAACACTGATTATTTCCACAATATACCTGCACATACATTGACTATTGAATGTATTGGTATGTTCTAATTTAGAATGCTTATAGTGCCCAGTTATCGTTCTAATGGCACAATTAGTTGCACCCATTGACCCAGAACCTGATTTAGATATGTTTAATTTATGGAATTAACTGTGTTAAAATTTCAGAGTAAGATGGCTTAGACACAACACCGGTATATGATCATTTATCTCTTATGTTGTTTTGTCTTATATTTTATTGTAAACAAGAGTAGTTTCTATACATAAAAATCATTTTACGTATCACAAAATTGAATAAGATTTCAACGTTGATAGAATAGAAAGTTGTCCAGCTTGCATGGTTCTGCATAGTCTAAATTTCTAATGTGTTTTCATATTGTTTGAGGGAATCGGTACAAAATGGGAGGCTATCATGGATCTTGAGGAAAATGAGAGGTTATCATGGATCTTGAGGTACAAGACCTCAAAGACAAGATAACCTTTTCTAGTAAAGATTTGGTTTGGTCTAAAATTTATCGAGAAAACCAGAGCATTGATTGTGTTACTTTAGTACCTTCACATAGAGTTAAGGAATTTATCAAAGAGGAGGAAACAAATCCGATGCTCTATGCACTTTTCTACAGACACAAAGGAAACAACCTGGAAAAAGAGATAGTGTTGCATTACGATATGAATTGTAAGTATTTTGAAAGTGCATTGGATACATATTATTGTTGAGATTGCATTTCTCATCGATAGTATTTACTAACATTTCAAATTTTTCTGCATAGTTATCAATGTTCATATGGCTCAAATGAAAAAAGAGTAGAGCAATTAACTAAACGGTGTACCTCACAGAAGAGGGGATTCCAATGGAATTTCATTGTGAAGGTTATGGTTCAATTCCCTCAGATAGCAATTTTAACTTACAATATGTACGATCATGAAGATGAAGAAGGATGGCCCTGTCATGGAAAACATGACACTTCAGGTAACGTGAGGACATTGCGTAAGCCAAAGCTTTCAAAGGACATTGTTGCCTATGTAGAGAGTTATTACCTTTTGGGAGTGTCTATTGATTTGTCTTACAAAATGCACATCGAGAGGCATGTTGACATGGACCCGATAGCTCGAGATAGGGATTTCTTCCTATATAGTAAATATATTATAAACATTTACACCTGGTTGATGAAGGATAAATACCAACTTCACCAAAAGGATGAAACGAGCGTCAACTTATCGTATCAAAAGAGACCATAATATTTCTTTTTTTACCAAAATCCCAATGGTCATAGTGTCCCTTTCATCATGGGAATTCAAACAAAATGGATGCTGGAGACCATGGTCAAGCTACCCACAATAGCATAATAGCCATGGATTCAACATTTAGTACAAATAAATACAGATTGATTCGAATGTCAATGATTGATTTCATATGCATATTTTAATTGTAGCCATTCAATATGATCAATGACTTGAATTTGACATGACATATTATTTGAATATCACAGTATCATCTTCACACACTCGTGGCATTTGATGAACAACAAAGCGGGGTTCTAGTAGCATGGGTTGTGGTAGAACAAAATACATCAGCTGATATTGCACTATAGTTGGAGTAGCTCATGTAGAGGTGTTACCAAATCCATCCTGATTGAAAAGTCAATGCCTTCATGGTCGATGATGCATTGGCTGAAATTTCTGCTTTGAGGTAACTTCAATGTTCTTATGCTAAAATATATATTGCATTTATTCTAAGAATATCACACTTAAATGCTCTAACTATAGAAGGAGGGTCACAAGGTGTGAGGTGATCTTGTGTGTTTGGCATATACAGAGGGCGTGAAAAAAAATGTGTACAATTTGGCCAGAAGTAAAGAAAAAGCCGATCATATTTATAATGATTTAGGTTTCATCATGAAACACAGTTCCAATGATGATGTGGATGATGCAATCTGTGTATTTTTTAGCAAATTTGCATATGAGGGGAATTTCTTAAACTACTTCCATAAGAAATGGGTTGTTAGTGATAAGATTCATAAGTGCTCAAAATCTCAATGGTGTTTTTGTTGTTATCTTTCATGAACATGTTATACCTATTCACTAACTTGTTTGTTTACATTTAGGGATGTGGGTGAAAGGATGTCAGGATTTCCCTCATGCCAATCAAGAGACCAACAATGTCGTTGAGTCATACCATTGTTACTTGAATACCAGCTTTCTATGTGATCGAAGGAATAAATGTGCTCAGAGGATGGATTGGTTATTGTAAATGCTCCTAACAAGTGTCAAACCTTGTTATAGGTACAAAGAAATTTTGAAAGAACAAGGATACCTGAACAATTATAAGAAAGAGAAGCAATATGAATCATCAGTGGAAACGGAAAAAATAATTCCAAAAAATTATTGTTATCTTCATGAGAGTATAGCTAATTCTTATTGGGTGAGGAGTCAAAGTAATCCTGATAAGGTATACCTTGTCAAATGGTATCGTGCAAATTTTATAGTGTGTGAATTCCCATGGTCTATTCGTAGGAATATTTGCAAGCATTGCATAAAGTTCAACTAGTTATATTTAAACTTAGGCAATTCAGAACCATTACTTCATCAAGATGCAATGGCCAACAAACTCAATGACCCTCCCGAAATAAGTATTAAGCCCCACAACCTTAGTGTAGATGCCAACATTGATCTTGTGGCCACAGATAGTGTTGATGCATATGCAAAGGCACTTCAGCTTGCTAGAGAGGAGTTTTTTAGATACATATGGTTGATTCAAAACAACCCCCTACTACTATGAGCAAGATCAAACAATTGATTGATATGGTGAAAAAAATGTTGGAAGAGACCAACAATCAACACATTATGGATGTCACATACCCCAATTTTGCAAAAATAATGTAATTATTTTATTAATATTCCTGAGACATTATGTTAAATTTAATGCTAAGTAGGAATTGATGACTCAGCAGAGTCACCAGAAATGGAATGTAAATTTTGAATATTTTATTTTTAATAAATAAATTATGGAGACAACAGCATGGGAGAGCTGTTAAAAGAGGTTACTGGTCTAATTGGTGGATGGAACTAGGTGGAAAGACAAAAGACAAGTGGCAGCATCCTCAAACACTTCCTGAGTTGCAGGTGGCAACTTCCCTATATTTTGGGGTCATGATTCCCCAAGAAAGTGGAATCTGAGCAGGTGGCTCATTAATGACAGTTAACCCAACTAAGACCTAGGCAATCTTTTAAATAGTACTCAATGAACTGAGCTGGGGGTTCAGCATTGTTCTAGAGGGAGAATACATTTAGGTGAATGCTATTCATGAGTCCCATTAAGGAAGTGGGAAAAACAGTAAGGAAGTGTTTTGAGTCAGGAATTTGCAGTAACTTGGTTCCAGTGTAGCTGTTTTGGCTGAGGGAATTGTTGGCTGTACCTAGTTCTAGCCAGTTAGACCAGAGCAAGCTCGGGGGTCCTGAGAAGTGCTGTCTGGGCACTCTCCAGGAATTGGTAGGGAGGAACAGCCTCCCACTGCTGTTATTGTCTACCATTGACACAGGTTCTGCCACTTTTCCTGCTGTTTATTTAATAAATTTAAATGTAGAATGGATTATCTCATCTGTGTTTGAACAGTATTTATTCAGTAAAGTTAGACTCTCTATATTGTCATTTGATAGAATTTGCAGAACTAATAGGTCTTAGAATTTCCCTATTTATCACACAGATCGAGTAATTATTTTATGCAGGATATGTTTGTGATTATTACAGTAATAAAATATTATGGTGACTTTATATAGATTTATTATTAAATAGTTAAATAATAAATATAGAATATTTATACAGTAGTTATTCCTGTAAATACACTTATTAAAAACAATTATAGGAATAGGCACATAAACAAAATTTAGAATTACAGTGAAATATTTCCATAGAGAAATTAACAGGTATAAATTCTAGCTGAGCAAATATATCAGTTTATATTTGTCTCATGTTTTAGTTAAACCAGAATACAGGTTATTCTCTGTATCAAGCTATAGGTGAACAAAATTTATATAAGTAAATTTATCTATATTCAGAACATATCTGACTGTTATCGATTTCCCATAAGTTGCGAATTGCAATGAGATCTCATTTTTTTAAACTTTCCCATACAATCCTATTCGATAAAATCTTAGCCATTACAAACACGTAAACTGTAAATAAAGAATAGTGGCAAAAGTTGTTTTATTTAAAACCTATCTCTATAGTTATTATAGCCAGGATGCTTACAACAGAGTTGACAGAGCTATTTAAAAGACAAACACATCGACTAGCTCGAAGCCGAGTCTTACAACATAGAAATTTCATTGTTTCCTTTTAAAAATCTTTTATTTATCACAAGCATAGATTACTGGTCATTATCGAGCTCATTTTTACATGCTATACACAGCATTGTTAGGGTGTTTTCATAACAATAGTCAAACATCATAACACATGCAGAGAAGTTATCATCGAACTCAGCCATTGTTGGCTTTTACAAACCCTACTATTAATTATTGACAAGGAGACATTTGTCACCATATGTAAACATAAAACCAAATATTTACAACTCGTTCCCAGCCACAACAGAACTTAAACACTTTTCATATTTTTCTCATATATTTTAACCTGGGAGCGAACCCCAACTTGCCAGGGTTAACAACATTTTATTTATCTATCACAGTAAGGGTAGTGAACCCCACACTATCATTAACACCCAAAACCAAATAAAACGCAGAGAAATTAATACATTGTTATCACCTACAGACCGAGTTATCATTCTCTGAAAGCATCCGAGAAAACTTAAAACAATCCTATAACTAAACAGTGTGTTCATTAAGAAAAACGCAGATAATACACGGCCACTTGACAGGCCGAACATTTAAGTATCTATTAACTTCTACAGGGTTGGGTAAAACCCTTTACATTCAAAAAAATACAATGATAAATAAAAGAACCCAAGGCCGTCATAACAGACCGAGCCTTAGCTGTTTCTCGAAACCATGACAGGGTGTACAAACCCTAGCTACTGCTAGCAATCCAAAGATTACATATTACCACAATCATGTCCACAAACACAACAACAACCAGATACAAAGGAGGTCTTTCCAGACACAACCCTAGAAAAACAAAACTATCAAAGGGAGACACAGCCATGGTATAACCAGGCTTACCGGGAGGAGCCAGCGCTAGAGATGAAGCCTCGTGCACCTTCAGGAGGGGATTAAACCTGCACATTGCAAGATGACGAAGTAGTGTCAACATTTAAGTTAAATATAAACAATCTTTTGCAGAACAGAAATCTACGAAATCATTGATAATTCTTACCTGAGCTATCGGAGGAAGCAAACCAGTGGACAACATGGTAGCCACGAGTTGAACCAGGTAGAAAAACCTCATCATATTCATCAGAAGGATGAGCAAGGAAAACTTCAAGTTCCCTCTCTATTGATAGCCGTGACAGGTAACATAATGAACAAACCCTTAAGCTGCGAATGAACCAGTTTGGGGAGCACGATTTAAAACCCATTACACGACCACCTCATGGATAAAGACAACAAGAAAACCCTGACTCTAACTCACACCAGCAACAGTGTAAGACTGTAAGTAGCATGCGACTTAAACACAGTGACAGCAAACGATTCCAAGATGCCCAAGGAATTGTAGCAGACGCCTGTAGCAGTGTCCTCAGACTTTTAAAACCACCCGAGAAGCATACAGACTTTTAAACCACCAGAGGATAAAACTACATGACCATAGCTATAAGAGAATTGCAATTTACAGTGCCCTACTGAACGAACTCAGACATGAAGGGTTTCTCTCTTACAACCCGAGCCCGAAGTCAGAGAAAATGAACAGGTAAGGGTTTCAAGACAGGCTTATATATCACCAAATGCAAGGATGAGAGCCATCCACGTAGCCCTTTAAATTATCAACTTACCTTGGGTCGACTTCCTATAGTCCAGCTGCAGCTCGAATCATTGCTCATCAATTTTATATCATTGCATGGATAAAAGTCTTATTCATAGTATGGATAATCACTATGATTGATACACAATCATCGCATAGTGTATTTCATGAAGACAAGCCATCGATAGTTTCGAAGGTACATTATATATATCCCCTACAATCATTTAAAAGAGATGTAGTCAACTTCAAAACTAGAGTTCCTCATAGTTTTAACATCTTAAATATTACCTCGGCAATATAATTGGATACATCGTTGTTATATAAGATCTTATTACCATATTTCGTCCATCATCATTGTTAACAATCAAAGATGAGATTAATAACCTATAGTCTTGTGATGTATGGATATAAAATCATCTAAAATTCCATACATTGAACGTAGATTAAAAACAAGGAACAAAGATTTTGGCATGAGTTAAACTTGGTTAAATCATAAAAATTACTAAGTAGACAATGGATCATAAATTATAAATGACTATAATAGAACATCGCTAGAGTTATCACAATTCCAACATCATGCAAATAATAAGTGATCACAGCCGTAGTCACAGCTAATAGTTGACAGAATATCACATAATGCTAACGCTACGTCATGCATACAAGGAAAATATTACAAACAACTTGCTCCAGTGACAGTATATAGCAGTAACAAAGATTCATTGTCACAACGCAATGAATATGTCTAAGAGATTGTAATTCATCAAAACGCCTACTGATACTATCCAGAATAAGAGAAATCATGTCGTGCAGACTATCAACTATATATCAAGCATAAATTTCATGGAGATTATAGGAAAAGAACTCTACCGTCTTACACGCGACAACCTGTAATAATATTTAAATCTTCTCTGAGTTTTATAATCCAGAGAAAAGAACTTGATGCTTATAAAATTTAATTTACAGTGATCCATACTTTACCTGTGTACCTGTGAACAAAAGACGATTTATGCATTAGCTCGTAAGCTAAGTAAGCCAGTCAGCTATGGCTAGTTCTCCCTTTGAAGTTGAGAACAAAAACAATCAATAACAAAAATCAAAACTCGCATTAGTATCATAACAGATCCTTTTAAACAAATTCACGATCAGTTAATTAAAATAAACAGGACCAGGAATGCAAATTAATTAACATTTATTGTTATAATAAAAAATTTTAAAATTTTCAGAAATTCCGGGTTCTGACAATGGATTTTGAATTCATGGTTGGGTTGGATGGTCTTGATTTGTATTGGAAGAGAAAGAAGAGTTTTCTAAGCCATACAAAGAAACAAACAAGAGAAAAACAAGATAGTGGAATTAAGGAAATTGATTTGAATGTCCTTGCATGTGAACATGAACCATTTAAATTTCACTACCTCAAGAACCGTGCGCGTCTTCCATCAAAGAAAGCACTACCTATGGTTCCAGGTGAGTCTCATTGATTGATGAGAGGAATGGGTTTAGATTACCATTTCTAGCCATCACCAGTAATTAACATGTGTTGTCTTTATATTTTCCAGATGTGTAACAACCCACAACGAAGGCCTTAATACAAATCCAAATTGAAATGCAAAACCATACAGGTACATTTCATGGGACTTTTCACATGTTGTGAGAGTGAATTGTTTTTAAAATCATATGTTGCATATCTAGTCATTGCATTCATGTTTATAGAGGTTAAAATATCTGCAAACCTAGATGCAATTCAAAGCGATATGGAGCTGCAACATACCCAGTTGCTTGACAAGTCTCCAATTAGTGATCTTCAAGGTTTGCAAAAGGCTACGTTTTCAATTCTATTGCCAACACATTGATTTTTTTGCAATCTTGGGTTACAAATCCAATGGTTTTCTTTTTTGATTTGTTGATGTGTTGATATGTACAGAGGTGCAACACTCTGTATTCATGGCACCAATCCAAGGCCATGGGTATATTCAAGGAATTCCTACATTTCTTACTATGCCAGGCAGGTCTAATGAAACTCTTGTAAATCCCTAATTAGTTTTGGTGAAGCTCTTCCAAAATGACCTTCTATTAATTATCATTTTATAAAGATATCAACTTACTACACTGAACTATTCTTTTCAAAAAATTAATTTGCTCTTAACTATTATTTTAGCATGATATCAACTTATTGCTCTGAACTATGCCAATACGGTCTATAGTGACTATTTACTTTGTTAATTACAGATACAAGTAATTATTTGAGGGGTTGTCCTCCTTCCAAACATGCCCAACGGGTTGACAATTATCCTATTGGTTATCTACAAGGATTGGAAAATGACATGGTTTGTGCTCATTGTCAAATACCCTTTATGCATCACTATCCTTTTAACATATGATGTGTTGATGTGTCCAGATGTGCAACACTCCCTGATCCTACCACCAATCCAAGGACATCCTCCTACCAAACATGGTTGGTTGATTTCCAAAGCTCGATTTGCAAAGAGAAAGCAAAGGGAGCAAATCAGTTCTACAAATGCAATGCCACATGCTAACATACAGTGAAATAATTTGAGTGTAGGGATTTAATCTTTTGTGTAAATATTATGTCCAGGTGACTTCCAGGATTTCATCTACAAGGAGAATAAAGACTTCAAATATTAGAGGACTTGCAAGTTATGCATAAGCAATGATGTATACATCCTTTTTTTTCCTTGCAAGCATTTCTGCCTTTGCAAAGACTATGAAAGTAGGACGGATGTTTGTCCCTTGTCCCGATCATCTAAGAATTCTAGCATGCATATCTATATGTCATGAGTTTCCTCTATGAATAAATGCACCATATGATTGGTTATATTCCATAGTGACCAATTTTATCTTTGGTCACCAAATTGATTCC